>JANVCC010000319.1:7869992-7913630 GCA_025345505.1 Todiramphus chloris collaris
CCTTTTTTTCCCTTTTCCCTTTTTTTTCCCCTTTCCCTTTTTTTCCCCTTTCCCTTTTTTTTCCCCTTTCCCTTTTTTTTCCCCTTTCCCTTTTTTTTCCCCTTTTCCTTTTTTTCCCCCTTTCCCTTTTTTTCCCCTTTCCCTTTTTTTCCCCTTTCCCTTTTTTTTCCCCTTTCCCTTTTTTCCCTTTCCCTTTTTTTTCCCCTTTCCCTTTTTTTTCCCCTTTCCCTTTTTTTTCCCCTTTCCCTTTTTTTCCCCCCCTTTCCCTTTTTTTTAAAAAATTTTATTTAAAAAAATAAAGGTACCTAGGGAACCATAACTGTTTCCTGAGTCTTATCATCATGAGAGTAATCCAGTTCATTAGCTCTTAGTGTCTGCTGAAGATGTCACCTTGTTTAGAAAGTGTAATATTATTGCAATATTATAAATGTTGCAAAATACTGCAAAATAATAATGAAAACAAGTTCCTGTGAGAACAGTGCATTTTAGACCCATCATTTCCTTACTGTGTGTGAGACACCTCAAGGCCTAAGTTACCTGTGTTGCACATACTCGCTGTAATTGGTATGAATAAAGGTTCCATCCATTAACTAGTAGTGGTTATGTTTATTATATGGGGTTAATAAAAGGTGTTATCCTGCTTTGCTGGTTTCTGCTCCCCATCTCTCTGGGATGTGTTTCACTGTGGCTTTCCATTTTCAGAATTTATGTTGGTGTGTATCTGTTTGTATTCCCTCTGCAGTCATTGTGCCTTAGCATTTTTCTGAGCTGTTGAGTCTAGAAGCTGAAAAGATTTTACTTACGAAGAGGGAACTTGCCACACTGTTAATTCCATTGGAGTTGATGTCTTTTTCCCAGCCTGTGATCTGGCTTTTCTTTGCTCTGCCATGAGCAGTGAAGAGTGAAAAAAGAAGTGTTTTCTGCAGGATATCTGCTTCTCGGGCTAGATCACTAGGCAGGAGCCACTTCTGCCCTGCTGTCTGTGTCCTGATGGTCTGGAGTACGAGGTGTGCCTCGGGGCTGGGTTTCTCCCTTTTCTGTGCAAAGGGCCCTTTTTTCCTAAACCAGCAAAGTGCACAGGTTTCCTCTCAGAAGACTATAGGAGGGCTATCACCTGAAAGTCAAGAAAGTTTACTACAACGTTGCCTGTTTTCCACCCAAGAGACGCTGTGTTTGTGTACTGTGGTCATCACTGAACACTCCCATGTTGATTCATTCCTCCTGAGATGAAGAATGTCACGGAGAAACCTTCTGCAGCTCTTCCACCCTTGGACGTTGGCAAGGTTGCAAGTTGGTTTGACTGGGTTGGAGGGTCTGCACTAGGGGTTCACTGCAGCAATAATTAATGTTGCCCGTAATTATGGTATGTTGACGATTGGTTGGGTTGTTTGGTTTGGTTTGGGGTTTTGGTTTGCTTGGGGTTGATTGGTTGGGTTGTTTGGTTTGGTTTGGGGTTTTGGTTTGCTTGGGGTTGATTGGTTGGGTTGTTTTTTTGTTTAAAATGAATGGTTAGAAAGAGGAGTGTGGAACTCTTGCCAGACCCCTGTTGACATCCATGGGGTGAAGCCTGCCCTGTAGCTCCTAAGTTGTCTTTGCCTTACAGGGCAGAGAGGATTCCAGATTTTTTTGAGCATGGTGGAAATGTGTAGGATTGCTTCTCTTTTCTCTTTTTCTTTTCTTTTTCTTGGACCTTACCCGCAGAAAGACAACCTCTGCATAGCATTGCCATAGGGGTGGAGTCCCAGGACCACTTGCATTTGAAATGGAGATGATGGTTTTTCAGCATGTGTCACAGTTTAGGGTCAGGCCAGCCCTCTAGACTTGTAACAGCCGCTCTCTGTTAACCCCCTTCCTCCCCAGAGGGGAAGAGAAAGGGAATAAGGGGGAGAGGCTTAGCCATTAGAAAAGGGAACTAGAACAACTTGAATGAAAATAATAACCATAAAAATGGAAATATATACAAATCTATAAAAACCCAGTATGGAACCCAACCCCCTGATGGCAATTCCATCACCGTCCCCACTGGTGCTGTGGGGCAGGCACTGGGAGAGTCCCAGCCTGGGCCCCGCAGCAGCCGGGAGCTGTGTTCAGGAGCTGGATTCTGGTACCGGGGTCAGGAACACACAGCCCGGGATCGAAGGCAGAAGGGACAGAGGCCTCCTTGGGGGCTCCGAGGGAGGAACCGAAAGAGGACCCGAGCCAAGCCAAGCCAAGCTGGCCAAGCAGTCCAAGAGGGGAGAAGAGCCCAGAGATGCTCCAGATCCCTCAGCTCCATGCTGAACATGCCGTCCATGGGCTGGGATCCCTCGTGGGTCAGTGTGGGGTCCCCTGTCCTGTCCCCTCCTCCCTGCAGGTGCCCCTTTCCCTTTCTCCCCCCCAATGTGGTGCACAGACCCAGCAGTGCCTTGGTCTGCACCCCAGCCCTTGGTCCTCACTCTAAACATGGAGCTGGAGCTCTGAATGCTGCTAGGAGCAGACACTGCTGCAAAAGCCTGCAGGTAATTTCAGAAAGCGCAGTTAGAACTGAGCTGGAAAGTGCAATCGCTGAGCAGAATTAGTTCTGCTCTCACTCAAACCAGGACAGCATGGGATTGTAAAGTCCAGGATGCATCCTATTGCTTGGTAGTTATATATTAATAATGTGTAGGTCCAAAGGGCTGATGTTACTTTGCCTTCAAGTTCTGAGTCTGGTGAAACTTTCTTTTTGTTCCTGCTGCATTTCTTCTGTGTGCTGTGCTACAGAAACATCGCTCTTGCTGGTCAGGTGCCTTGGTTTTTTCCTGTTCCACTTTGAGAAGCCTGGTGCCGTTACTGAGAGCAGTGCTGGTAGGTTGTTGATGCATTCTGCTTAATTATTACCTGGCTGGATGCACTTTTTCAGCTTCCAGCGAGGTGAGATGAATTATTTCATGCCTTGCTAAAAGGCACTGTGCATTTGCGTATTGAAATGGGCTGCTTGTTTTTACCCTGCCTTCTCAAAGGCAGGAGATGGGATGTCTGGTAGAGTTTTACTGGTTCTTAAGCAACAACATTAAATGGGTTGCTGTATAGTAGGGACAGACTGTGACATCCATAACCTTGTAGATAGTGATTATCTTCGGGAACAGGACGTCTCGAGGCACCCGGACATGCTGAACAGGCAGGAACCAGGTTGTGGCAAGAGTAAGAATTTTAGGGTTTAGGTCACTAGAAGAACACGGTGATGAAGAAGAGAAGCTGAAGTAAATGTCCACCAGAGGTGACGAGGGGAGAAAAGACCCTACCCCTGATTTTATTACGGGTGCTCAGGCTATGTAAACGATTTCCAGGAACCCATTAGCATAAGCCTGCCCTTTGTAAGAAAGGTGATGGAAATGTGTGTTCAGCCTGCATATGAACTGTGTACCCGGCTGGCATCGGGACCCACGTTTGGAGGAGTCACCCCCTCTGCGCCCGGCGCTGCGAAAGTAAAGAATGCCTGCCGAAGGACTTTGCTTCCCAGAGTTTTTCACTGCCTCATTCCTACCAAGGGCTGGATTGCCACGTTCACGTAGCTAGGAGTGAATCAGAGGTTTGAAGTGTTCCCCCTTGTAACTGCATCTGCAGGCTAGGACCAGGCAGGGCAGCTTCACAAGTGTCTCAGTACTGAGCAAGCGAAAGGTGTTTGTGGAGAAAAAAATGCTGTTGAGCTAAATTTGGGTTGAATTGAGCTCACCCTGAAGGATGCAGCTTTTTACAGTATGCTGTTTTTATGGTGTGGAAAGTACCCGTGCTTAAAACAGGCTTTGAAAACACACATTTTCTCTGTGCTTTGCTTTAGTAGGGGAACAAAACCGCTTTTATAATGGAGTGGGTTTTTATTGTCCTTTTTAAGCATTGTCGCTCTGACGGAGAGAGCTGCATTCCTTTTCTGACATGCATTCAATGGTGTGAACAGGCTTCTCTGCACCTTCTGACTGCATTTGCTGGAGCCTGTGAGAAAGCAGCAGCTTGCTCAGATCCAAGGTAGACCAGAGGTGTGCGTTTCAGTCTGCAATTCATGGAGCTACTTTATTCTACTGAGATGTTTCAGAAGGTTGGCTGGGAAATGCAGATCCGTGCCACGTATCGCCCTACAAGTGTGAACTGTTGCTAGGCTAGAGAGACTGTAGTGGACATGCTTGCCTTTTTCTTTTCTCTGGTGTCTCTGAAGGAAACACAGCACTGTCCTTTCTGCACAAAAGAAAAGGAGGATTTCAGTATCTGAAAAGCCCTGTGTAATGCTAAAAAGAATATACACTGTCACTTATTTTATGGAGGTAAACTGAATGTCACTGGTCTGTGTTCAGCTGATGCTTTTGATGGTATGATGGTATGATTTCCTTCCCCAGGAAGCGTTGTACAAGGTCTGTGACTGCAGAAATGGCTGTAAGCAGGACTTAAAAAGTGGCCAAATAAATTCACACGCTGATTTCAGAGCTATCAGTTGGTATTAATGTGTCTGACCTTGTTTGTCTGTTCTTTGGGAAACCAGATTCAGCTTTGTGTTATTGCTACAGAGCAAACATGTGTATAGCATACTCCCATTTTACTTCCAGCTTCTTTATCATCTTCAAAGCTCAGTTGTTCTGCACTTCTCCCCTGAAGTTTCAAATCTCTTCAGTTTCAGCGGGTTTCAGTTTCAATTTTATTTTATTACCATTGCTTTATTTCCACGATCTCTATTCACTATGAGATTTGTAATGTACAAGCCCAGATAAATCATAGTTAAAACACCAGTTCTGGCAGTCTCAGGACACTTGCCTGCTTTTTTTCATCCCGTTCCCTTTGGTACTTTGTCACAGGAGCACTGCTTGGAATTGTCCCCCACCTCACAGGGCAAGAAAATAAAGCTTGTGTTAAGACACAAGTTGATGTGAATGGCTGTAGTTACTTACGTAGATGCAGCTGATGTTCTGAAGGGCAAGAATCACATAATTTCTAAACGGATCTGAAGTCCTTGAGTGCTGTACCACACGATTGTAAAGCTCCCTTGGCATGATCTGGCTTTCCACAAAACTCCCATGTCTCTCACCACCTGCTTACAAATAACTGCTGTAGCCAAACGGGAAGGGGTCTGAGCAGAAGGGGAATCCAGAGCCAGGTATTTATTTAATTATTTGTGTTCCTTTTCTAGAAAGGGAAATAAATTAAGAATTTGGTTCATGGACATATAGAAAGTCCAGGTAGTTTTGACAAACAATAAAGCCTTGAAGTTTTTATCATCGCCTCTGTGGGGAGGGGCATAGGAGCTGCAAATCAGGGGCTGATGGCTGCGTGACTTACAGGCTGTACACGGGAGAAAAAGGGAAAGTTCCTGGGCAATTTCCCTTTTTTTTCCCCATCTTTGCTGTATGCCAGCAAATATGGCAGTAGCTCTGCCTGCAGATTTGTAGAGCGTGGTATTTGTTCTGTGTGCAGGAGATGACAGCATCTGCATCACTACTAATGTCAGTGTCCCGTAGAGATCTCGCTGAAATGGGAGTTTTCAGGGCAGTGTCGTGATTTTTTTCTAAGCTGAGGCATGTCATAAAAGTTGTTGATCAAATTCAAATACCAGGTAAAAAAGTGTAGAGGATTTGGATTGTTTCTGAACTCTTTTTTATGTGCTGTAGCTCTTACTTTTTTCTCTGCCGGAGCTTACATTGGTGTTCTAAACTGTATGTTCAGTCATTTTATGTGAGAATACACGTTCTCTCTGATTAAAGAAGAGTTTGTTTTGGTTTGTGTTGGTTTGTTTGTTTGGTTTGGTCAGTTGTTTGGTTGTTGTTTGGGTTTTTTTTCCCTAAACACAGTTTTGCCCTTGGCTGATTCAACCCCTAAGCTTTGCAGACTTTGACGGGTTAGAGTGCTTTTTCTCTTGGTTTGGACCTCTGTTTATTTTGTTTGGAGGCTGAAAATGATGTGCAGAATCATAATCTTTTCTCTCCCTGCACCCTAAAAGCAGACAGATTAAAAAATGCAGGCAGTAAGCCTGGGTGTTAATTTCTCAGTAAATATTTTACTACTTTTTCCATCTGTTATACTAACATCTGACTTAAACTAGGCATAAATCTAGGGAGAAGAGGTCACTGGGATATTAGACATCAGAATGAATCCTCTTAGACATGTGCTTGGTATGAAGCCAGCTATTCAGAAGTTTCACAGTGCACATATGCTGCTTATCTGCCTGGCAGCTTGCCAGGGAAGTAAACTTGGGGGTTGTGGTGGTTTTGTATCTGTGTGAAGTACGCTGTTTGTTTGGTGGAAGCCGTTGCAGCTTTTTCTGTGTCCCACCTGGCACATACCCTGCTACTGAAGGATGAGTTCTCTACAGGGTGCTTTCAAAGAGCTGTAGTTTCTTACTCTTGCATGGTAGGAAGTGGTATCACCTTCGTGGTTGACCTTGTCGTGCATCTGCCCTATGAAGTACAGCGAGACAGATTTCATACTAACTTACTCAGAGCAGAGACAATATTGCAAGTGGAATCATACTGTGGAACTGAAATACGGCTGAATGAAACCTCACCCTGCCTCTGCTCCGGCCATTCTGGCTCGGAGGAAACATTTATGTAAACACATCTCCTTCCTGAGTCAGGTCTGGACTGTACTCAGCATTTCTGTTTCTCTCTTCATAGAAGCATGCTTCATATTCGACAGAATAATGATTATTTCATATCCTAATTACGGAACTGATTCATTCCCTGGGGCATAGAAAGCAAACAGTAGGAGTGAGTGCATCATTAAAAAAATAATGTATTTTTAGAGAGGAGGTAGAAGTAAAATGTAACTCCATTGAAAAGTTCCATGATCATGAAAATGGCTTGCATTAGAGAGATTTCTTAAAACGTTCCGAGATTATGGCTGAAGGAGCTTACTTTCTTATTAACATGCTTATACTTTGCCTGCAGGAAATTACTAATTTTCTTCTTGTTTTTATTTCTCAAGGAGAAGAATGAAAGCTCGTGCTCCTCCTCCACCAATTCAACCTTCTGCAGCAAGTAGAGTTCGCAGTGAGCACAAGTCACCGGCAGAGACAGCTGTAATTTCTGATCAGAACCTTGTGAGCATGAAGGAGAACATGATAAACAGATCGGTGGACTTCACAGTCATTTTACCCAGCGGGGTGGAGCAGAAGAGCACAGTCCAAGGAAGGTAAGGTTTTGATGAGCTCCTGCTTTCTGGAGTTCTTGGTTCCCAGTGGGACGCTTGCTCGTATTAATACCTCCCTTCCTGAGTTGCTGGGGTTTCTTTGCCATGCTTCTCCCTGCATTTTAGACAGCTGTGGTATCAAAGAGTCCTGAGAGGCATATATAAAGGACTTTCTCTGCTGGAACACGTGTTGTGTCACTGGTTTTCCCCCTGGATCACCTTCAGAGCATGCATGGATCCATCTCTTCCAAGGGAAGTGCTGCTAGGCTAGTTTTAAGACCGTATCACCTCTTTTAATACAGAGGGGTTTTGGTGCAGTAGAAGTACTCGCTGCTGGCAAACAGCAGCCCTGACTGCAGGCCTGTCTGGAGTCGTGCTGAGAAGCAAGCTCAGAAGATGAATGATTCATCACACGAGGAGATCCTCCCTTCGCAAACACACCGCGATTGTGTAGACAGCAAAGCATCTGCTGGGATTTAGGAAGCCTTTTCTATATACAAGTGTATTGGTTTGGGTTTTTTTTTCCCCCAGGAAGAGAGAGGGGCTTCCTCTTGCAACTGGCTACAATCAAGGACAAATTGTATTGTAGAGGCAGTTTTGAGATAACTTGCTTCATCGTGAGAGCTCTTCCTTCTCTTCCCCTCTGTGTGAACTGTTTTGAAAGAGGGAGACTTTACTACTTCAAGAGAGAATTTGGAAGAGTTTTAAAAGTGAGATTTGGACTTTATGAGAGAAAGAAGAGAACAGGTCTGGAAGGTAGAACAGGACATGAAACTCACTGGTCGTTGGATCTCAAAGAAGGGTGGTATTTCACTGCCAAATTCCAGACACCTAGGAGCTAAGGAGGCTGATTTTCCTGCAGTGTTCTGTAGAGAGGGTCTAAGGGGTCTGCCCTGACCCTAAACCGTGACAGAGGGATGGGTAAGTGCCATACGGTTAGAAAAGCTTTTCCTCAAAAACCCAACACCCTAAACCAAACACTCCAAGAGCACTAGAAAAAGCCTTTTAATGTGATCTTGTGAAGAACATGCAAGCTACAGGAGCAGAGAAACAAAGGGAAAATCCCTGTACAATAAACATTTTCTCTCTCATGCGGGTGTTTACTATCACTGCCATTGCCATCACATACACTGAGGCTGAATATTTTGATTATTAGAGTCTTTAGCTTGTGGACTAAAACCAGAAAGAAATGGCAAAACTTAAGCTTCTGTGGGGCTGTATCTATCATCTAGGTTAAGCACTCTGAGCAGCAAAAACGTTCTTTTTGTCGGTGTCTTAAGGTGCCCACTTCACTTCTCTCCTTGTTGCATGACAGGCGTAGGTGCCTGATGTAGGTGGCAGTTAAATTCCTGCTTACCCTTATCTGGGTATCACCAATACCTAACCTAGGCAGGAGGTGTTACCATTCCCTGCTGTCTTTCTTGAGCACGTGGAGGGGAGAATTAGTGACAAATGCCAGGGACTGGCAGGCAGCTGTGGGAAGTGGAAGATGATGGAAACAGAGGAGGGAAGTAAATCATCCAAACAAGTTAGAAAACAGGAGCAGGGTACCCTATAATGAGTCCTCTATTGCAGTGGCATCAGTCTGTGGACAGACCTCGTGTGTGCTGCTGTTCTTCCTAACCACTGGAAGATGAGATTTTTTTTTGTACATAAACACTGGTTACATTTTTAGGGATGTGGAATTTAAAAAAAAAAGAATTGTCAGGAGCATCTGAAATATTTAGGGGGTAAAGTGTCTTAAGTCTCCATGTTTGAGGGAAAATCCAGGCTTTTTGATCTTTTTGCATTGTTTTATCATTGCAAACTGGACAGCTGTGAAGTAGAATGATACTCAGAGGTAAACATTTAATGATGAGGATACTGGATTAAAAAAGAAGTGTTTCGTTTAGTTTGAAGCAAGTATGGGAGCCAGGGCAGGTAATAAATTCTATTCCCTGCTCACTTTTTACCTGTGGTTATATCATAGAAGGACACTGCAGACAAATTCTCCTATGAATACTCTGTATTTTCAGTGCCATCATCAAAACAGCATTCTGCAAAATCTGCTTTTGGATATCCTGGGGAAATAGCTTTTCTCTTACAGAAAAATTTGCAAAAACTTTGCCCTGGGCACAATGAGAAATGGTTCTGTAATTTCAGGAAAGCAGTTCACAGAGCAGAGCAGTGCACTAGAGGATGTTTGAAAATATAACTGCTGTAGTTAATTAGTATCACTTAAAGTTATTATAAATATACCAAGTTAAAAGTCAAAATTATCTCTTCCATTTTGTTCATTCTATGCAAGCAAAGCAGCATGTTGTTAATTTTACTTTGTTCTTGATGTAGAAAGTTCCTATAAATATCATCAAGAAGGCAGAAAGTTCTCGTGAAATATTCTTGAAAGATAAAGAAAGAAAGTGCGTGCTATTTAAAGATAATTTTATTGGAATCTGGAATGTTAAAGTTGCTTTATTTATAAAAGTTACCTCAAGATGAAAGTCTGTCTTCCAGAGTTTATTGTTAAGGAGCTCCTTAAGGAGCGTGTGCAGCAATCAAACAGTATTAAAAAACACTTTTCTTTGTCGTAATAATCGGTCCCTGCCAACTCTCCTGTAAAATACATGAAAGTAGAAGTGAAAAACTGTTAGCCTTCTCCCCCCTGAAAAGCATTACAGAATACCCCCCAGCTACTCTAACAGGTAGACGTGTGTAGTGGCAGCAGCTCGAGAAACTGCAGGAAAACGGGGCTGTTTGAAGCCAAGTGATGTTTGGTTTGGAGTTGTCAGCACATGCAGGAGAGTACAGCTGTTGCTCCAGCTGTTCTCTTCGATGTTACACAGATCCTTTCATAGATGTGATCCACAGTGAGCAGGGTACCAGAGCAAATAATGAACAAGGTGAAGCTGCAGTCCCGTTCCGCAGCCGCTGGAGGACAGAGCTCCGTGCGGGGTGTGTGTTACATGGAGCATAGAGCTCGTGTCATCACAGGAACAATATTCTCACATAATTCTCAGTGGAAGACTATTGAGTGATATTAATTGTGGGCTTGTAGCTCAACATACAGAGAAGAGACTGAAGGTGTGAAATCAGCCCAGGTTAGCAAAACATGGAAGAGCTGTTAGAAGAAGATGAGCAGGGCACATACAGCAAAAGGGTTCAACATGAGCTGAACTAAATAAAGCTACAGTAGTTCAATGTAAGCTTTTAAATAAAAATCATACTAGAATAATTTATGTTGGCAGGGGCTACTGGAACTCACCTGCTCTCATTTCCTTCTCAGTGGAGCTCTCACAAGGGGAGGTTGCTCAGGGCTGTCTCCATGCAAGGCTGAATAACTCCGTGTGCTCCTGTTCCAGTTCTTGACCATCCTTGTGGTGAAAAAAGTTTTTCCTTGTGCCTGAATGGAATTTTCTGCGTTGCCACTTGTCTCTTGCTTCTTGTCCTCTCGCTCCTTACTGAAAAGAGTCTGTGTCTGTAACCCTGCTGATGGGCACTCGCAGCCAGCAGCAAGATCTCCCTTCACCCTTCTCATCTTAAGGCTCAAGAAACCCAGTCCTCTGCCTCTTCTTGTGTGTCATCTTGATGTTCCTTCTGTGCATTTGCTCAGTTACAGAAAACAAAAGCCAAATGTGCATGAGCAAAATAAGATACAGAAAACATTTGCGAGCATCTCCTGGACTTCTTTTGATGCAGCTTGCTGTTCAGTGTGTCCATTTCTGGTTGTGGAGGAACAGTTCTAATCTTTCATGAGGTGCCTGCTGTGCTTCGGAGCATGAGAGAAGAATAATGACTAATGCTGGTTTTGGGTTTTAAATGCAGACAGTGGAAGTGTCAGAGGCTTCGGGTCACCCCCTTTACACTATTGTTTTTCTTCTCCAGTCATCACTTTATATTCCTAATGTGTGTTTGGCATTGACCTAAATAAAGAAGATTCTCTCCTCCAGTTCGAGATGTTGAGCATTTGTAGAATGAAACTAGAAGGTAATTGGAAAGGCAGTGTCATTTGATAGAGTATCACTTCATCCTGCACATCTATTTCCTAGATAGACGGGGCTGTATTTTAAAATGGATTTCTTTGTGTGCATCAAGGAGATTAGGCCAAGCCCTGCCCAAACCAACTGGGATGTTTTCTGGCTGTTAAACTATAGACATCTTTGCTGCATTTACTGATGAACAGCTGGACGCAAGAGGTCTGACATGCTCAAACTTGATCAGGACTTGAGATAAATTGTCACAAAGTTGTTATTCTTCCCTGTCTAGAATTGGTGCTAAGTGTCAAACAGAACACTTGTCTAAGTGTCAAGAACAGTTGTCTGGACCATCTTCTCTGAATCTTAACTTGGGTTCATCCTCCAGTTTTATTTCTGTGCTCTAGGATTTGCTCATCAGTCATTTGTCATCAGCTTGGTGTCTGCCACTCAAAATTTCAGGAACATCTTATTAAGACAAGAAAGTAATGTGTTCCTTATCTGAGTAATTGGAAAGGCTGGAGGCATTTAACTTCTTTATTTCAGCTTTAGATGTCATCCTTTATGATCAGAGCTGCCTAAATTCCAAAATAGGTTATGCTCTCAGGTCTCAAAAGCAGGTTAAAATAAAGAGCAGAAGAACTGATTCTTTGCATCTTCCAAGAGCCATATTCAGGCCAAGGTTAGATAGGAAAGTTGATCTATATTAGTAGATGGCTCATTACCATTTTCTTGGTCTGTTTGTTTGCTTTTTTTCCTGTTTTATTTTCTTTTTTTCTTTCTGTTTTTTTTTTATTATTATTATTATTGTTCCTGTTTTCTTGGTTTTTGCTGTTTTATTTTATTTTATTTCATACTTTTGGAGTTTGGTGGGAATTATTTTCCCAAACTTACATTATGGGAAGAGCATACTGTTCACTTTGAAGTTGTTCTGAAAGCTTCAGAGATGTTGCTGAATTTGTACTCCTAAATGGTGCAGATGAAGCCTGGGGATGCTTTTTGTGGAACAGTTGTGTGTGCTGAGCAGCAGGGCTCAGGGAGGGCTGCTTCAGACTTCCTTAACTGTTTTATTTAAGACACACCTGCAGTCAGCAGTAAGATGAAACCTCAGATTTGGCTGGATTTTTAACTTGTTCATTGTCAGGACAAATTTGTTCAACTTGTGTGATTGTCTGCAACTTATTTTCTGGGGTGGCTGGTGTTGATGCTAATCTTGTTGCAATTGTGGTGCTGCTGCTGCTGCTGATTGTATTTCATCATTTCAGTGCAAGGTGCATGGAATCATAAACTGTTCTTTTGACAGACTATATTTTTTTTAAATATATCCTTTTTGAAGTGCTATTTTTTTTATTTTTATGAAATAGTTCATGATGCAAGATAACTGTCCAAATTTGAATGGATTATCACAATATTTTGCACTACAGAAACATGTTAGCATTCCACTTTAAATAGAAACGTCTAGCATGCAGAACACTGTTTGCTGCAGTTCTGCCAGGTTATTTGCTTTTCTCTGAAACAATAGTAAGAAGGCTGAGGGGGAAAAAAAAACACATGCAAATTTTATTTTAAAGGAAATATGTCTGTAAGCAGACAAGCTGAGATCGGTATCAGTCCGACTGACACTTTTTAAACTTCTCACTGCTGCACAGTTTAATGAATATTCATGTAAATATCAGTGTGGGTGGGATTCTCCTATAGTTTCCACCGGGGTGCAAATGTTTCTGTTGGTTTATGATGTGTTACATATGTATGAAACACGGCTGTGAAATACAGACGTTTGCAGTTTGGGGGCAGTGCCAGAATAAATCATCATGAAATGACCTGATTCGGTTTCGGTTTAGATACTACACATTTCTGTGTGGATGCTGTCTGTGTTAGCAGTTACACCAGGGCTCTGTTTTTCTGGAGCCTCCTATGCATATTAATGACAACTGTTTTCCTGTTTGATCCTCAGTCATCATCGTCTTGCTGTGTTCTCTTTTTGATGCCATCACCTATGTCAAATTTTCCATGCCTGCCACTTTCTCAGCTCACACTGCGTAACTTGGCTAAAACTGAAATAGGTTACTCTGCAGAAGGTCCTTTCTCCTCACTGGCACTGGGAGAGCTTTTAGTCTTTCTCCTGGTAATAAGGGATTGTTTTCATTTTCCGCTCCTGTTACCTTTGTCATGAGCTTTCCAGAGTCTTTCACCGATGCCTTGAGCAGTTGTTGACCAACAACATACACATGGAAAGAAGATGGGTGGCTGCCCACAGAGCTGTTTCCCAGATGCTGACAGCTTGCAGCTGAAGGGCAGTTCTGAAGCTACAGATTTAATGGTGGTAGCTAATAACCTGTCAGGATCTTATTCTATTTGAATTTGCTTGCATTTTGAGTCTATATACAGTTACTCCAGTTTACACATTAGAAAAGATGCCAGCTCTTTTTGGCAAATATGTTGTCCATGGACTTATTTTCACTTTTGCTAGGAGAAGAATGTCCCGTGTATGACAGGCTCCAGGTATGACTTTTTCATTGTTCTCAACTTAAGCTGTTTTGCTGATGACAGGTACTGGTTTATGAAACCAACATTTTTTCAGAAACATAACTAGTTTTAATAAACTGATGTTCTCTGATCCTGGATGGAGTTCTAGGGAGCAATGTTGGAAAGAACCCTTTGGTACCTTGGTAGAAGAGAGTTTCTGGGATGTGGAGAAATGTAGTTGACATCTGCCTCGTCAGGAAATACCAAGCTCCAGTGAATGTTATTGACAGAAAACAGAGTGTAGCTGTTCAGAGGCATGGCATAAGAGAGGGGCACTGACAGACTCCTTTAGCTTCATGGTTTAAGAATCACATCTGTACTAAGAGCTCTTGATTACGCAAATACTTGAAACCAGATATTTTTATCCAGGGTTAGTAGTGTTTACCAAAATAAGTACGAAAGGGATCTCTTCTGCTTGGAAATACTTTTGGTATGAATGGGTTTGGGGTGGGAAAGGGCTGGAAGTGTGAATATATTTAATTCCTGACATTTTATCTGATTTGTTTAGCATTTCAAAGTGTTTGCACTGTTACCTCCCACAGATTGTTAACTAGTGACGTCCCCCATATTAAAACTGAGGCAACCTTTTTAGCAACTGTTTTTTTTCTCGTGCTAACAGTGAATGTCTTCTTCCTTGCAGTAAAGCTGTGATGGATCTGTTAGTTGATTTATGCAGCCAGTATCGCTTAAATCCATCCCAACACAGTCTTGAACTGAAGTCTTCAGGAACTCAGCAACCTCTGAGTTACAAGCCAAACACTTTAGTAGGAGCACTGGACGTACAGACGGTACTTCTGAAAGAGAAGGTTCCTGAAGAGAAGACAAAGCGACCTCTGCCAAGGGTCCCTGAGGTCAGTATTCTGTAGGACTATAAGGGTGCCATGAAACATCATTTAATTCCCGTGATTTCAAGAAGTTCTGCCAATCTTTGCATCTTCAAACCAAATGGGAAAGGCTGGAGATTGACCATAACATGCTTTACTAGCTTAACTGATGTGCATGCAGAGTGGCAGGTGCCAGTCTGGACTCCAGCATTTAGACAGAATGTTACTTTGCACGTGGCTGGGTAGATGGAAATCTGTTCTTACAAAGATCTTTGATTGGAGAGCAGGGTGATTGAACTCTGCACACGTGGCTGAAATGAGGGTTGTGGGATTGTGTAGGTAGGGTTTTGGTGATACCCTGCCTGCCATCTTTATTGAGTCACAGAATGGTAGGGGTCAGAAGGGACCTCTGGAGATCCAACCCCCCTTCCAAAGCAGGTTCACCTAGGGCATGTTTTTTGCTTATTGTAATAATCCTTTTTGCAATGGTATGCATGTGGAGTAAGTTTGGGTAGGAGGAGTCAAGACAATGTGGAAGTTCCCAGTGCCTTTCTCATCGTAAGAGCCTCACCATCACAGAGGGAGGGCTGAGAGTTTGCGTTTGTTTCTGCAGAAATCTGTCAGGCTGGTAGTGAACTACCTGAAGACACAGAAGGCTGTGGTTCGAGTTAGTCCAGAGGTGCCCCTCCACAACATCATCCCAGCTATCTGTGAGAAGTGTGAAGTCAGTCAAGAGCACATCGTTCTTCTGCGAGATGGCATCACTGGGGAGGAGCTGGAGCTGACCAAGTCCTTGGAGGAGCTGGGGATAAAGGAGCTGTATGCCTGGGACAGGAAAAGAGGTAAGCTGAGGCTGAAAGCTGTCATGATGGGGGTAGATGATGGGCGATATTATGGGCAACTTAACAGCATTTGGGGTTTTGTTCCTTTGGGGCCCGGCTGAAGTAGCAGAGACCAGTGCAGGTTTGGTCTGGGAGCCATGCCCAGCGCGGCAGCCAGGCCAGCAGCGTGCCCGGCCTGCCTCGGGCCCTGTGCCAGGCTGGGCTGGCCCCTGGCAGGGCTCAGGTCGTCCCGGGGCAGGGCCAAAGGAGGAGCTGTGCTGTCTGCTGCTCTCCTGGCTGCTGTCAGTATAGGTGTGCCTAAGGCAGGGGCCTGGTCCGGGCAGAGCCTGGCACCTGCCTGCGCTGCGGGCCGGGAGGGCAGAGCAGACATGCCATAGTCATGGCAGCGGCGGCAGCCCAGGGCCTGTGGGACACAGCCTGTGGCCACGTTCGGAGACCCCTCCTCCCAAGGGCTAAGTTACTGATGGCTCAGTGAAGAGGAGCTAAGAGGTATTTGTATTTCACTTTTCTTCTCCTCTTGTTTGTTCACCCTCACTTTCTGTCCTCGCGGGTGGTATTGTAGCGGCGGCTTCGTGGGCTTGAGTTTTATTGTGTATTCAAATGGCATAATTATGTGATGTGCTTTAAACATCCACGTTGATAAGTGCTACTCCCTGTGAGCTCAGAAAGTGATGTTCATTAAAATCCTCTCCTGCAGTTGATCTCAATGGTTATCGCTTCCAGCCCAGTAAATGTCCTTATTTATTGTTTAGATAGTGTCAGTCTCGTAGGTGCTGAGCAGCAGGCTTATTTTTTATTTATATAGTTATTTATTTATGTTGACGTTCTGTCTCTTCTTTCTTTGGCAAGTGACAGTTCTGCTCCTGTGTGTGTCAAATTTCAAGGAGTTTAGACTTCAGTAAACTAAATTTCTCTTTTGAATTGTTAGGATGCTCATAAAAGAGGCTTGACAACATGCTCGATTGCTTTGTTTGGTTGTTTTAAGACATATTTACTGTAATTAAGCTAACTATTCTGGAGCAACATATTGAAGATGCAGAGTATTCAACAGGATTCATTCAGCATACTTCAGGGACAATTAGTACAGTAATTACCCTAAACCTTCCTTAACCTCTTTTCCTTTAAAATGTAAGCAGTGGTGTATATAGTGGTGCACTACTGGTCCTCAAATTCACTTGTAGCCTGTGCAGTCAAATGCAAGACTTTATTTCAGGGCTGGGTTTATAGCAGTGAGTTGTGTAACACTTCAACAGTGCCCTGCTCTCTGAATCAGATTTTTATATATATATTTATCTTAATCTTTTTAACCTTTCGGTATGATAAAACCCCCCTGAATCCTGAGTGTATTTCAGCCTTTTCTGCCTTCCTCTTTCTCTACACCATGGTGTCCCATGAGAGAACTGGTAAATACACAGAAAATTTACAAAAGATTGCCTTTGTTCCAGCAAATTCCTTCTTCCCGTGTTCTCATTTGTGGTCTCTAAGAGGAATAATCCCATGGGTTTCAGTAGCCGTTGGTCCATGAATTGTGCATGGAGTAGGTGTCCACTCTGTTTAGTTACCAGAACAGATATTTCAAACACATTCCCACTAATGAGTAAGGCATGAGAGGTGCTGAAAGCACCTCTTGTAAGGGCAGGGTCTAGAAAAACTTAGTGCTTGTCATTATCTCCTTCCCTGAAACAGAAATAGCAAGTGCTGAAGGATTATTAAAACACAAGCTCTGCTGCCACCTGCTTACTTAATTTGATTTAGCAGGTGAAGCAGCTTCACAAGTGAATAGGGAATTAATACAAACTGTTTCTAGTACCAGCTCTGCGTCTCTGTTGTTGGTCAGCATTTTTTTTTCTGTAATGCTTATGAAGACAAGTACTAGGAGTAATTAATGAATATTGTGGCTTATGAGGCAATACTAGAACTTTAATATGTCTTCTCTTGTCCCTTCTTCGCCTGCCTTTTCCAGTTCCTCCATCAAAAACTCAGTCTGAACCTTCTCTGAACTATAGAGGTACTGTACAATACTGCTGAGGGAAAGCTGTCTTTCCCTTCACACTGTGTTTCATGTGGGTTTGGTAGATGGATCTCTAAGAGCATCATGTAAAACGCTGTAGAAAAACAAGCTCTTTTCATTCTGTGTTGTCTTTTGCAAAGTGTTCACATGTTTGTGCTTTTGGTCACAACAAACACACTTCTGTGCATACTGCTTTGGCAGTAATTACCTTTAGAGTCCCAGCAATTAACATACCCTGTCATTTAACTCCTCTGTGATACACGTTTCTATGCATATCCCAAGCCTTTTCAGGTTACCTAAAGCACGATCAGTTGAATTTCAGAGGTACTAACATTTCATCAGTCTCTTGGGTTTAGCAGCACAGACAGAATATTGTGAGATCTGTGAGATCTTCCAGTGCTTTCAATTTACATGCAGCAAAGCATTTTTCTGTGAAACCTATTAGATAACTGTGAATAGATGTGCACTTCTGAGCTGCTGTGGTAGGTGGGGTTTGATGCCATTGCATTAGTGCTTCTGCTTCTAGTTAAACAGAAAACGTGCATGTTTAGTAGATCCTTTTCCCCTCCTGTTATAATGTATTGTTTTAATTATCCTCAAGAAAGGTCTGTTTGATTTCTAACTGCATTTATGTCTTTGTGTTACTAGTAAACACAACACAAGCAAAATAAAACAGTGGATAACTCCTTTAAATTTTCAGGAAGGAAGGAAGTCTACGTCCAGCCATCGAGCAAATCTTAGCTCGTGGCCTTGTTGCATCTTGGCTTTGTTAATGCCAGTACTTTTCCCCCAAATCCTCTGTCATTACCTGCTGTGGCTTCCTCTCATACAGAGCAAAATGCTAGGGAGAATATCTACTGTATTTGAGAAAAAATGATCCAGATTTGTAAAGATTCCCTGTTGCTTTGAATTTATGTGCTGTGTTTGCAATCTGTTTACTGGTATTATACAATATGTAATGGCACTGTTGACGATGGGCTGTTACTGACATAGCTTGTGCTAGTCTGACATCATCGTTGTTAATAATTGAAGATTATGTGATCAAGGGAGTCAGCATCCACATCTAGTTGCAGCCCAGCCCCAAGCAGAACACCAGCAGTTTCTGGTGCATGAGCATAGACAGCACTTGGTGTTTGAGGAAGGTATTCATTTATTGCTGTATTTTCTTTTTTTGCAGTGGAGTTGCAGCCTTTCTTAAGGATAGTTTCTCCCTGTTTTCCCTCTGGGTTCATCTGTAGTCTTGTACTGTGCTTTGAACTACTTTAACAGCTTCCCACACCTGACGTTGTTGATATCCAGAAGTGATCTGTGTGAAAATTGTGTGCTTTGTGTGAAATGCAAATCAGCCTACAGGAGTTCTGGGATGAGGGCATTTTTTTTTTTGTGAAGTAAATATTTCTGCCAACAAACTATTCATTTTGCATTTGCTTCTTAATTGTTATTAAACAAGTAAAGCAGATGCTTACAGGTGAAAGCAGTTTTTCTCTGTACATTAAATTTAACTGTCTGTAAGTGAGATGCTCTGGTGTGCGTGGAGCCAGGGGGAAACCTTTAGAGCAGAATGCAGCGCCCGTTAGAAAAAAAGGAGGAGATCTTTACAGTTTGTATATTGAATGTCAAACCAGTGGGTGTTCCCTGTAATGCACGACCATAGCATTTTGTGTGGGGAAAATTGAAGGGAGACTAAACGGGCTGACAATTTGTACAGTTCCTTAGCTGGTTCAAGAAGGACATGCGTGCTTGAGCTCTTACAGCCTCTTTTCCCACCTGAAGTAAAAGCACCGAGATGAGAAAAGGTGAGCACAACCAGCTGGGATAAGTTCTGAGGAGAGCCCCTTTTTTTAAGGGAAAGGTCTTTTTTTGTCTTCACAGAACTTTATCCAAATCCACATTGAGAGTCTTTCCATTAACATCACTGAGTGAAGTCAGGCCTGTGAATTGGCAAAGATATTAATTTGTCATCTTTTTCTAAAGGTATTTTGGTTTTCTTAGTAGTACAGTACTCTGAGACATCTAACAAGAATATATGAAGACAAGTGACTTGCTCATATTTTGCCTTTTAATAAGGTTTACTAAATTGTGATTGAAAACTTAACTGCACTTTATGGAATTATTCCATTTGCCTCCAGTAAACTTTAGAACAAACTCACAACAAATGAAAGATTGATGAAAAAGTTGGTGCGGGATCTGGCAGTTACTGAGACAATTCACTTCATGATATCTGCAGCTCATAAAAATACAGCATTAATCCAGGCTGATCTTCTGAACCTGTATTTCTGAAATGTAAAAAATATTCCATTGTAATTGTTTCAGAACCAAGTCGAAAGGCTTCAGTAAGCAATGATGCAATAGAAAAAGAAAAGACGAGACTTCTGGGAATGTTTAAAGCTGATAGGAGCAGCAGCAAGGTAAGCATTCAGCAGTGTATTACCTCACTAAAGAGAATTGTCTTCTTTCCAGATATGTCTGTAGGTGGTGGTGCTTGTTTGGGGTTTTTTTCAGGTTTTATTTTCTTTTCCATTTTTCTTTTTCTTTATTTTTTTTTTTTTATCCTCCTCCCCCCCTTTCTTTTCCCCTTTTTTCCTTTTCTTTCAGTAATAATTTGTTAGCAGATGCATAAACTATGTTTAATCAGTGCAGCCTGATTGAGATAGCAGCAGCTTACTGAAGGGGTCAGTCACGTTGACCGTTTGCTTTTTGGTGTTTTTAAAGTGCTGCGAGTTCAGAAGGTGTTAACAATGGGCAGTAGTTTCAAAGAAGTTGCACCCACTGATTAGTAGTGCTCAGATGACGAGTGCATTCATGAAAGAACTGATGTAATACAGCACAATTAAGATACCAAGTATAGAAGTGTCTCATTAACTCTTCAGTGCATGTTTAAAATCTGTTTTGAAGCATTTCTATCCTCAGGAAGCTCTGTGCAGTCATGTTGTTGCCATCTCCCAGGTCTGTCAAAGCAGTGACTCAGGTGTAGGAGAAATAACATGCAGTACTGAACTGAAGGGTTGGTGTCTGCTGGGGTGCATGTTAGGCATTTTTAACTTTGTTTTTAATCTTGAATTGGAAAATTCGAAAAAGAAATTTTGTATAAAATGTTTTTCTTCTCTTGAGGTGGCTTTATGAAAAATTTGTCGTTCATCACAAATATCAAGAAAAACTTTGAAGAAAAAATACTGGGCTTTTAACTTTGTACCTTTTGCATCCTTCGCTACAAATATCAGTGTCAACTGAATTTGGTTGTAAAGTATTTACTGCTCTAGGATGCTAGAGTAAGAAGGGATATTCTTTTCTCTAATATAAAAAGCCCTCCAAGGCTTTTGCAGTGAAATCATGAAATGTGTGTCTGATTACCTGGGACTTAGAAACATATGCTTATTAATGGCCTGGTGTTTCACTGACCCTTCCTGTCTGCTCAGTCATGCTTTTAAAACTGTGGAAGCTTTCCAAAATCCTTACTGCCCTTTTGATGATGATGAAATTTGGAGTGCTTTTGCTGAGGAATAGCTTCCTTCATGGACACTGAATTACTGTGTTGAAAAATCTGATCTGTCGTGGGTGCTGAGCTATTGTTAACATTTTATAAAGGACATGTGGAAACTGTGTTTTCTGAGATAGGAAGCCAGTCATTTTCAGAGTGTTTATCCCCTGTAAGAAAATACTAGAAAATACTTCCCATTTAAAAAGGAGCAAAAGTACAACTGGAGCAATAATGCTGTATGTGCCTGGAAGAACTGTGTGAACAGGGGAGCTCAGCCTGAGCCTCTAGAGCACGCTGCAGGGCTGTGGTTCTGCTGCAGGAACTAAACACAGTTTCTGCGTTATAGTTTGTCCTCTGAGTCCATTTTTCTGAACTGCAGTATGAAGGGTGTGCTCTCGGAGTTCTAAATCCTGAAGCAGCTCAGATTTAATTTGTAAAATATTTAATCTGGCAAGTGCAGGAGAAGTTGCTGTGAAGCAGCCCAGTTCCGTGGTTACTGCTGTGGGTTTCTCACAGCGGAGTTTGGGATGAGAGTCACAAGATTGCAAACTCCTCTCTTTTTTCTTCTGTTCTCTTCCTCATGCTTGTTAATCACAGACAAAAGGAGGTGATATTCTGAGGTTGTTTTAAATCCAGATTTTAATAGCTGCTTAGAAAATTGAGGACCATTTAATAGCTTAAAAGTGGTATTTGGCTTGGGAAAAAGTAGTAACTGTATGAACAAGTACAAGAAACAGCTTCTAAATCAGAGGTAAAGGTCTTTCTTCCTGCTAGTCCTGACAAGTTAATTGACTTCTCTGGGTCATCTCTTCATCGGACTCTCACTTTCGAGTGACAAATACTCTGTAGGAAAATAAACTAAATCAATGGCTTTGTTTAGTCCAGCGAGGAAGTCATTGTTACCTTTCCAAAACAAACCTCTGGGAGCTTGAAGCCAAACAGATGGAAGAGTTGCTGAAAACTGAAGACCAGTGCGGCACGCAGGAGCAAGCAGTGTTCGGGAGCCATAATACACCTGGCTTGGTCTTGTGGAGGATGTTTAGCCAAGGCAGCAGTGAGCCTGCTGAACAGACTTAGCAGAACGAACGCCAATTAATCCAGTTCTTTTAAGAAAGGATTTGGTAGACCGATGGAGGGATTATCTGATGGGATACCCTGTGATTTCAGGGCACTGGAACCAAAGGCCCCAGAGTTTCTAAACTCTGCTCTTTGGGGTTATTCTTACATTTCTGCTCCTCCACACACCTTAAGTTGGTTCTGCTGGTTTGGTTTATTTTCTTCTTCGTTTGCATTATGATTTGCAGCAATGCTACGCGTCTGTGGACGCGGCCACGTGTACTCTGTATTTTGGAGCTGCTTGGTGAGGAGGATGGCCCAGTCTGGCACAGCAGCAGTGCTGCAGCGTTGCAGGCTTGTCGCAGGGCCAGGCCATTTCTTACACCAGGGAAGAAGAGTATTAGCCCGTGTTGCAAACCGCGCTGGATCGGGTGTCGCTGCACGCTGCGGGCCTCTGCTCAGATTTCCCTGCCCACTCAGAGCCTTTCTCTCTCAGCTCCCTCACTGAAAGCGGCAGTCGTGACACGACAACGTGCCAGATCTAACTTTCTGAAGAAAGCAACGACTTTCTGCTGTGTTAAAACCACCATGACACGGAATCAAAGCGGAGTCCTAGCCTCATGCTTGGTACAAATGTGTCGAAAGTCTTTCTTTGGTTAACTTTGTACTGGCAGGCTTCATGCCAGATCAGGTATCATCTTGTTCTCTCCATTCTAATTTTACGCCGGATCGGTTACCCTCTGTTCTCCTGCAGCTGGCATAAAAAACAGAAAGGTGGCATGAACTCCCTATCTTTTTGATGTGAAACGTAGTCATGTGCCTGAGGCTAAATCCAGATCAAATTGGCACTGCTAAGCAATCCAGCAGAGCAGAGGTCCTGTGCAGGCAGTCACGGGATCCGGGCTGCATGAGGATGTGTGCTAGTGCCCAGGAACAGTCCCTTCACTGGCAGGGTCGCTGTGGCTGTAGCAGGGGCTTGCAGTCTAGTCCCTGGTACTGCAGGAGCTGCTAACTATCTGGTTTCCTCCTTGCCCGAGAATTGTTCTGTTTCTTTATATTCTTGTTCTTCAATCTTTCTGCTAATGGTTTTCTTAGGGCCTTGCCTCTGTCAGAGAAATTTTGCAGACTACTTCAGTTTCCCATCAATGAGGTCCAGCACTCCTGAGACAGTTTGTCTTGGTTCCACGATGAGCTCTGATGCTTTGCTCTGGCATGTCTTTGCTGTTTTGCTTCCTTTGCTGCTGCTGTGTAGGATACTTGTTTGTGTTGCAGACAGAAGAACACTTGAGGATGAACAGAGATTGTGGTGAGGAGGATGTTTTTAGTTCTACCTCTACAAGTGAAGGAAGCTTGGATGTAAGTACTAACGCAGCTTGTAGATGCTATTGCATTTCTATTAGATCCTGCAGTTTGAATAACACCCCTGCTATTCCTCATGCGTAGCTGAGTAGAAGTAGAAATACCTTAGTTCTTAGGCTTAGACACTACCTTCAAATAAAACTCGCTGTAAAGTTTGTTTTGAAGTTCAATTCTAAGCAGTTGTGAGCAAAAAATGTTTTAACCAACGGCTTAAGTATTGTGACTCTTAGACAGTGACAGTACTGTGTGATGCAAGAGTATGTTTACCCTATCAGTGACATTTAAGAGGATGCTTTTTTTCTTATAAGACCACACTTCTCATTTTTATCTCTTCATATGTCTTCGGCAGCATGTCAGCATTCCATTTCTTTCATAAGTGACTTGGAAGTGGAGAGTACTTCTTTTTTTTAATCACTGGAAATAACAGGAAGGATTATTTCATTTTATTTTTTTAAGTGTAGGTTTTTGAGCACTAAAATCCTGTGAACAACATTTAGAAGGATTTCTAAGTGTCTGACAGACTACTAAATGATGAGAATTTAGTTTCTAATTAGGAAGTGTGAACCTTTTGTAAGGCTGTTTTGGTGGATTAGTAATTGTAATAAACAGTATGTCTTTTTGTTGCTTTTTTAAATTACTTGACTTTTTTGTTATCCTGTTTTTAAAACCTGGAGAAGACTGTTGATGACCTGATAGAAGCCTGAAATAGGAGTTTTGGATCTGAATCCCCCTTTCACAAACAGGCATGTGGAAAAGGAGTGCTGATTGATGAAATGTAAAGCTCACTAGCCACAGTGAAGGGTGACAGAAAATTGTGGAAAAAATGGAGGAGAGAACAAATCTCAAATAAAAAGGATACTATAACAGAAATCAAAAGGGAGAAATAGATGGAGAAGTGCTTGGCTGTGAGTTTAAAAAACACCTAACTGCAAATCTGTGAAGACTTCATAATGAAAGAGTACTGGAATAGGAAAGCTGCTTATGATGCTAAAAATGTGGATAAAGATGAATGTTTTAGTGAGAGAAGAAGTCCTAGTAGAGGGTGATGTGGGTAATTTCAATACACTAGGTAAAAGTATAGACAAAATATCACAGGCTCTGCCAAAATAAAATCATTTTGTGGTTTCTATTCACTGTCATTGTAAATGAATCTCAATGTCTTGATACCCACATACTAGAAGAGGAGGAGGAGGAAAAGGAAGGATTCCAAGTGAGGGCATGAAGGTAGTTCAGACACTCTCAGCTGTCTTTCACACTATTGTGTGTTGCTTTCCTCAGAAGAGAGACATTTCTCATCTTACTTTTGTAGGGATTCTCACAGGGCAGATCATAACTGAAGAGCTTCGTTTCCCTTTGACATTGATGAAAAAAAACCTTTCAAAACTGTCTTCTAAAGGCACAGGTGATAGGGAGGAAATGAATCTTGCCGAGGTAAAAAATGTTTTTATTCACTTACATGTCAGGGATTTCATATTTTTTTCCCCGTTTCCTCTTAAGAGCAATTAATCTTCAAGAACAACGTAGCTGTTTTTCAGGGTTTATGTCTTTTACTTCTAGGTTGACACCTGTAGTCCTATGAGCACTGATCCTGCTAAGACTTACGTACATACATAAATTAATGTATTGACATTGCTCCATTTAACTTGGTACTATTCTGTTAAGGCTTGCAGAGGATGTATAAATTAAGTCTCTGACAGATCCACTCAGCAGCGCAGAAGGTCCATCCTTTGAACAGGCTGGATGGACTTTAATAAAAAGATCAACAATTGTGAGATTTTAGGTAAAAGAAGCCCAGATACTGTAAACTTGGCATATATAGTTGGCATAAATACCTGGTATTAACTTAAGATAAAATTAAAGTGGAACCACTTGAAAGCAATTCATCATTTTAAAAATTCAGCTTAGCAATTCCTCATGCACGAGACTTTGAGAGCCTCAGTTGTTCTGAGTATTTCTTTACTTCACTTGCTGAACTGATATCCTTACTTGCTTCAGGGGAACTGAGTATCCTTATTCAAAATAAGTAGTATATAGCCAGATATAGTATATAGCACATATAGCCATATGTGTGAAATACACCTTTAGAGCTCTTTGTATAGAAGTTTCATTGAGCTAAGATAGGACTTGTGGCAAAATGTTACCCAGTAGAGGCTTCCTCTTTCACAGTTTCCTCAGGTCTACTTTCTTTAGTCTTTTGGGTCATCTGAAGGTATTCTGCATTTGCTGTGCAGGGATCAAACCCAAAGTTTCAGGTTAATTTCTGGAAGTAAAATAGTTTGCCACTGCCTTCAGCATAGTGCCAGGAGGTACACTGGCAGAATCAGGAAAGTTTTTTCTTTCCTTTAAGGCAACTCATGAAGTACTGCTGAGGTAAGGGCATGAGCTTCAGTGTGCTTAATTTAAACCGTTTTCTCACTGCTCTGTGGTGCTGATGTGCACTGAGTTGCAGAAAAAGCAATGACTCTGTTCTCAATATGGACTGGATTTCTTTGAAAACGGGGCGATATGAAGGAATGGAGTAAAGATGTAAGAAATAAGAGGGCTTAGTACTTACTCAAGCACAAGTTATTTTTGCTTTTTAATCACCAAACCACTTGCAGTGCCATATTTATCTCATTATTACTGGAGGTATTAATGCCTCTAAAAATACTTGGGATTGTTGATGAGGAAGCAGATCTTCAAAGTCAATGTGGGAAAGTAAACACTCGGGTTTGAGGTGAAAGGACATTTGTTCACAGTATCAGCAACAATAAAGGTGAAAAAAAGAAGAATTTGTTAACACCTTAGAGAAAGAGTGTAAGAATGCAAGAAAATAATGTGACAAACCTCAGAGTGCAGCAGTTCATTATACCACACGTCAGTAAAGGACCTGAAATCTAATGGTGTACTGGAAATTAATCAGAAATATTTTCCCTTAATCTGCTCCCCTTTTGTGCTAGGCAGATGAGCTTTCTATCAGGGTTAACTTTTCACACATCAGATGCTCCTGAAGTACACTGGTGTGTAAGTACAGCGTACAGATAAAGCAGTTGGAAACTGCAGCACAGTTAACCACATCCTTTGGCATTTTGTGTGCCAAAGGCAGGCAGGCAGAGCTGGAATTTAGAATAGATGGGGGGAAAAAGGGGAATTTAAGTCATCTCTGCTCTGCCGCTTGGTGTCACTGTCCTCAAATAAACGTCTGATCGAGATGAAATGCGATATTCGGAACGCAGTACTAAAATTAGCTGCTTTTATTTTTGGGGCCTTTGTGTTTTCATAAATCAAGAGGAAAAAAACACATCCCAAGTGCCGAACGATGTGTAGCTCTGATGTGGACTTTGTTTATGTAATAAATCAGCTTGGGGAAAAAATATTTAGAAGTACAGCCAGGGACACTTATCAGCGGATTTGAAACTTCAGCACAAAGTCTTAACACACAAGGTTTCTCGAGTTCAAACGGGGCTTCAGCAGAGCCATGGTAGAGGATTTTCATCAGGACCCTTGTTAAAAAAGCTGGTCTTCAGTGTATCTCTGAGTATAGGTGTTACTCCTGACAGTGAACCGAGGTGAAGCAGATAGTCCAGTAGTTCCCTGCTTGATGAATCTGGCATGGCTGTTATTATATACTCACAAAGAAGACTATCAGGGGGAAAAACAATGTCATTTTTAAATTCCAAACAGTGAGAGATGTTTAGGATATGTGCAATGGGGTTTTTAATTTCATAGTACCTGCATAAGATCATATTCCAGAAGAAAAATATTGTGCTAATGTACGAAAAAAGTCATCAGAACTTCTAGTGCATGAGTAACCTTGGCAGTCACTTCTTAAATCATGAGAACAATTATTTTCCTTATAAAGGCTTTAAAAATATGTATTATTTACCTTTTCAGGGCTTTGTATGCTCTTAATGTACTCTAACTTTTATGCCCTGGTTGATGGCAAGAATTATACCATTCATGATATGCTTTCCCAGTTCAGAAGTGGTTGGAAAGAAGGATCAAGTAGAGTTATGTGAAAGTGATTGGAAATGTGATTTCTTCTCAACCATGTCAGGTCTCAGGTGGTCAGTCAATGCTGTCTGCTGCCAAGGATTTCAGCTCACATGGCCAGGTACTGTTTAGGGCAGTAAAAGTGAGCATACTGCCCGTGTCATCTAAGTGGAAGTTAACAGCCACCTACTTTTACTATTGCCTTGTTCCTGACAACCTCATTCACTTTAGATTCCTGTTTTCATGTTCTTGGTCTTCTGGCAATGCTTCAGATGATGTTGGTTACGTATGCTTATTTGTACTAGGAGGGTCAAACCCTGGTATAGTTCTGTTGCATTTTATGCAGTTTGACACTGTACATAGATAGCTCTAAGGTGTTGGGTTGTGATACAGTACAGTTATAAATGTTTTCATTTAGATTTCTTAAATAAAAAATATCTCAGAATAAGCTTCACCATCATAGTGGAGTTAGTTTTATGTTGATATCCTGTAATACTTTCTGGGAAAAAAAACCCAAACTGCTATTCTTAACTTTCCTTGCTAAGAAGAAAAGCTTGCCTGAGCCATCTGGATTGTGACTGGCATTCAGAGAATTCCAGCAGGTAGCAAAAATGGCAGTGATCAACTTTACTTCTCCTTGTCTGCTGAGGGCAGGACAAGAAATAATGTGCTTTATATGGAGCCATAAAAATTTAACTTAGATTTTGGAGGGGAAAAAGCACCTGACTGCATGGATGTTTCACAAGGGAGCAGGTTGCTAAAGATGTACATATTATATACATAATATAGGATCTTTATAGATTTTTCTTACAGTATATGATAGCAGAAGGTAAGAGATTGAAACTGTGGCTGCCTGTCACAAGACTTTGACTTCTTGCCCCAAAGTGTGGTGTTACTAGACCTCTTCAAAGAAAAGGTCCTTGGAATTAGTGTGAAAAAAAAAATATCTCAGAACCAGCTGAACTACTCTGGCTAAAAAAATAAAAATAAATAAAAATAATAATGAAAAAAACCCTCCCGAGGCAGACACCTGGAATGGAAAGTCTCAGCATCTATGGGTAAAGTATGGTAAAGTTCCAAGCTGTTAAAAATAGTATCTGGTGAAGAGACATGTCAGCTGACCCCTTGTTCTGTCTGTGGTCCTTAACTTGTGCAACCACAGGATTGCCAGCATCGTGCATTCAAAAATCACTTGTCAGCTCTTGCCCTCACCACACAAACGTGGCTTCAGACGATGAGATTTGGAATAAAATAATTTAGGGTGGACTTCCCTCCACTTGGCTTTTGAGAGCTAGATTTGCAGAGGTCGCATTTCTAAACATTTTTTTTTTTCAACTACGAAGGCTTTATTAAAATGAAAATATTATCATGTAGTCAGTGGTTGCCAGAACCTGCATCTTTGCCTAAAACTTTGTGGTTTGGGGTACAGTCATGGCAACACATTGCATTCACGGTGTTACTTTTAAAAGGACAACTGCCATTTCTGCAGTGGTTGTTCCAGGGCATTTTGAAGGAAATATTCTCAGCAATGTTCTGAGATGAACAGAGAGAAATGTATCCAGTTGAATCAAAAGGGCTCGAGCAGGGCAATAAAAGGCACTGGACACGGCTGTGCCTGGCAGTGTGTGTTCTGAACGCCTGGCAGCGTGGGCTTCTGTTGGACCCTGGATCTAAGCATCCCATAGTCAGATTTAGCAAGTTCTGAAGCCATTGAAATCTGCACAGAAGGAGTTGTATGTTAAATTCTGGACATCCTCTGTGCCTGCTACCTGCCTCTGCCCAAGAGCGAAACCATGAGTCAGCTGCTAGATGTAGGTGATTAAAGCATTTGCTCTAAAAACTTACCACCCACTGCTGTTAGCCATAATGTGCGAGAGCCAAGGTCAGTTCTCTGCCTTTAGAGATAGCAGCCAATCTTCTGACTCTCAGGACCATTATTGATCCTAAGTGAGAATTATTTCCTCTGTTGCAAAGAAAACCAAAAAGCTTGCTGGGCTGTAGACTGCCTGGAACAAAGCTGTGAGGTATTCTTGATGTGGGAAGCACCCTTGTGGAAAAATACCCAAATATTCAGTGACTCAGAAAGGGAGACCAAGAGCAAGCTTAACTATTTAGACTAGTAACAAACTGAAGTGCACTGGCAGCTCTGGGTTCCAGTGCCAGAGATGTTTTTCTGTGTTTTATGTTAAGCAGATGTTAGATCCAGCAAATAAGTAGTCGCTGAAGCTAGAACTGGATGAGCCAAAGGGTTATTGTTTGCTGTCCAAATGAGTGCCCTAATCTCAGTCTCTATCTAGCTAAACTCATATTCATGTCCTTGAACAGAGAATAGTCTCACAAGAGGGGGAAGTTTGGTTTTTCTCAACCAGAAGAAGGTTTTGAACCTGGATTTACCATATTCTTACTGAATTATTGAACTCGGGGCAGGGAGGAGGACAAGACAGGAGAGAAATACCATAGCTGCCTCTTCTAACAACTGTGTCTTCCGTGGAGCTAGGTTTCTTAGTTGTCCTCTAAGCACACTTCCTGGATCAAGCCCCTTGGCTGATGGAGAAGGAGAGATTTGCCAGTGTTTTTCATCCCGAGGGAGTTCAGGCAGGAGGTTAGAAGCATAGTTCCTCAGCAGTTTTCATGCTCAGCGCTCCCAGAAGCAGAACTCAGGCACCGAGCCGGCAGTGGGCAC
Organism: Todiramphus chloris collaris; assembly: GCA_025345505.1. NCBI lineage: Eukaryota > Metazoa > Chordata > Aves > Coraciiformes > Alcedinidae > Todiramphus > Todiramphus chloris. The sequence goes on from JANVCC010000319.1 coordinate 7,899,822, forward strand.
ATCAGGAGGGTTTGTGCCAGGCTTATTGAAGGGAAAGCACAAAGCGATGTGAGCCGGCGAGGCCCAGCCTAACAGGAGCACGGTTAAGCTAGGCTAGCGTGAGGCAATTCAGCTTCCATGGCGTGGTTCTCTGTGCTGTGGATGTACCCAGCTGGTCTGGCGTGAATTGGCTCGGATATCTCCCTCGGATGTTTAATTAAGACCTGGTGACACACCCTTAACCACCCAAGTCCTTTTATGTCTGATTCATCTTTTGTTACTGATTTCACTGAAAAGCTCTGAAGTTAACTCAGGGGAAAAAGCAGAATAAAGCAGCAGCTAATAAAGACCAATGGCTTTTAATTTGCATTAATAAAAGGACATTAAAAAAACCCAAACAAATACAAACTTAAATTCCATTTGAGATTTTTTCTAGTGACATCTCAACCGCTTAGGCTTTGCTTCCTTGGTGTTTAATATTACCAGAGCCCCTTAATAGTGTATAATAGCCTTGTAATTCATACTCAGTCATAATTCATTCAGCACGTTGTTCTCGGTACAACTGGCAGGCGTGCAGTGGTGTGGAGTATACCGTCTTGAAAGAAAAGTTTATCCCAGGATCAGGCTTTTCTGCAGCTGGATAAGCAGAGATGTAGTTCCTTCAAGTCTTTCACGTATTTCTGTCTTTGTAAAATGCTTTTTGTGTTTTAAGCTTGGGAAGGTCTGAGAATGAATCAGGAAATTATGAATTCCACTGCAAAGTACATTTCTGTTTGATTTCATGATGGATCTCCAAAACATTTCTTGTAGAGCTTTCCAAACCTAGCTACTGTAGTGAAAGGATTAGTGTGTATTTGTGCCGTTGCCCTTTGCTAGATGAAATCAGCAATGGCTAATTACATGTCGTTGACTCCATATTTCTACTATAGAGTGGAAATTTCTGTTCAGACAGTAGCACCTGTTGTTGTAGTGGCATCATCTGAATCACACGTAACCATGGATTTATTGTATTGGTCTAAAATATCCTATTGGCATCTGTAGATTAGAGATACAGTGAGGATTTTCAGCACCGTTACAGGTATGATTTCTTTTCCTTGCAAACCATTTCTGAGGCACGAGCACTAATAGGAGCTGGTTCTTTTCCAGCCTCTTCTGCGGGCAGCGAAGACTCGATTTCATTAAAAGTAGTGGCAAACAATAACATTTCTTTTAATTAGATGATCTCATGATTTCCACACGTATTTGTTCTGTGCATTATTGTTCGCTGGCAAAAGCGAGCTGCTTGGTAGCGTGTGAAACCATATGTCTCAATAACATCTTCTGGCAGGTGAGGAAGGATTTGCAAAACATTTGCTGACAGGACGCAACACATTTTACTTTGATGGGGGAGTTTTCTTAAGTGAACTTTTGTGGCTTGGTTCTCTCATGCAAAGTCAAATGTACATGATGCCTAGCGGGTCTTGCAGGTCTCCCTTCAGCTCAGAGAGGAGTCCTGGGTATGAAGTGAAGTCTGTAAAGCACCAAGTACTGTGCACGCTGCTTGGTTGTTCCTTGCTACAAAGAGAGGCCTTCTGCTGCCTTAGTCTATGTAGCCATTTCTCTTTAGTGGTCTTTTACGTGCAGCTCCAATGAAGATCTCCCCTTGGAGCTTAGCAAAAACGATGACAAATAATTTCAGATACTGCTTTTTCTCTTGCTCTGCACTGTGTAGTATTTCATCTCAATTCTCAGCAATATTTTGGGATGCGAGCAGAAGAGGTGAAGAAGTGTGACAAATAGAGGTCAGACTCTTCAAAAACTTCTACAGCAGCATGAAGTAGTAATACTTTCAGTTAGATGGATTTTCTTCTTTTATTTTTTTTTTTTAATATCATTTACAGTTTTAAGCAGATGTCAAAGTACTTGGGGAAACTAAGAAAAGTATTGTTGCTTTTATAAATGGTCAGCTGGAAGGCTAGAAGAGAAGGCAGATCAAGACAAATAGCAAGACGTAGCTCTGCAGAGTTCCTAAACAGGTGAGTAGCTGCAGGCAGTGGACCACTGGCATTTTCAGGGTTCTGCCAGGCACCTGTTGAAGTCTTTTTGCTGGTTCAGTCCCTCAGTGACCCGGTGAAAGAGCTGATGTCTAGGACACGAGCTGTGTAGGCAGTCTCTGTAGTATACTGACATAACGAGATGGGAAGATTACCAGTATATTTATGATTGTTAGTGTGTGCTCCCCTTCTCTGATAATAATATTTTCTTTTTTTCCATCCCAGCAGAGGCTCGATTTTGATCTCTCCCAGCTTCAGCGCAGAGACAGTGTAATTTCATTGACTCTAAATAGAGCTGCTCCTGATTTACACGGGACAAGAGTCAGGCCAGTAAAGTGCTGGTTTGCCTTCTAAAAACCTAATAGCAATGGATTTGGCAGAAGGGGGAAGGGAAGAAGAAACATTTCAGGCTATTTATTAATCAAGAATTCCAGCAGCAAGGCTCTTCTTGCCTTGAGTCTGGCAAATGTACAGATGAGAGATACTGTGCAGAGACCATTGCTGCTCAGAGAGAGCCCTTCAAATGTAAACATTTGAGCAGCTGGCATGGGAGATTAGTGCAGCAAAGATGGGAGGGGGTAAGAGTGGATAGCGGCCTTGTCTAAATTTAACAAACGTTAAACAAGGTCCTTGTTCTAGTTTAAGGGTTGCAGGGCAGAAAGACAATATCAACTAAAAATACTGGAAATTGTACAAGCCTGTCAAAGTCATTAACGAGCATTTAATCGAAAGCAACTTATCTTTCCAAAGCTGGGACATCTTTCTCAAAAGAAAGTAAAAAAATAAAAAAAGAATTAATTAAAAATACACTTTATCTGTGGAAGGGCAGCACTTTGAGACTTCTTTGTGTTTCTGCTTTGGATCGTGAACTGTCTTAATATGTTGTTCTACTTTTAATTTCCTGTGGGTGAATATTATATCAAAAGGAAGCATCATGCTGAGGGTGAAAATAGTGTCGGGTCTGCTGGCTTTGGAGGCATGTGCTCATATTCTGTTTAAAATCATTTGGGGGTGGAGATGTTTTGGTTTTTTAAACCCTTGCCAGATAGTTTGCACAGCTAGGCTATACATCAGGGTATCTGATCATGCATTGGGGGTTTTTTTGGTTTTGCTTTTTAACTGGCATTGTGATCATACTTTTAAAACAACTCCTTGCCTATTTTGATCCAATTCACGTGTGTTTTGTTGGAGGAGCTTTGCTTGCTTCATTTATTTAGTAGTAGAGACTAAAGTATGGGTGTCTGGAGCCAAGTTTTATGTTTACAAAAGCCAGAGCTCTGTGTCCTGTGCTGATGTAGTTACGATTTTCATTGAGTTCGAAAGTATACTGAAGAAAATGAGTTCTTGGAGAAATGACAGTGGCAGCATAGTTTAGACCATTAATGTCTATTTGTATTGTAAGCTTGAAGTGACCATTGGAGACTTGATACAGAACTCGCTAGAGCCAGTGGAAAAATCCCTGTTTCAGCTGGCTTTGTATCGTGCCTTACGAGCTGCTAGCCACTATCTGTACTAGGCCGTTTGAAAAACCATTCTTTCTTGTGCTACTTCAGATTCTCTTTCGCATCGACAGAGATCTCTTGACACTTCCACTATCTTTGAAAATGATAGACCTCTGTTTGCTTTTAATGGACAGTTGACACAGATAAATCCTTGGAATTTACTTAATTTATGCAGTGTTTTCTCACCGGGGAAGGAGAAAACCCCAAACTAAACGTGTTAAGTCTTGTAGAAGATTAATTACACACAGTGGCAAAGAAGGGAGTGCCTTTCACTGACCAATAATTTGTTGCAAAAGCAGGTTTTCCTTTGTTATCTGAAGCAGTGCATGGCCAGAGAAGTAAGCAGAATTCTCTGCACTGCTTGCCCTTCTTAAGATGCCAGTGTGCCAGTGAAAGGCCAAGGGTAGGTCTGTGTTGCATCTATTTCCACAGTTTTTAACTTCCATAGTGGTTAAACCCATGGTGAATTTATGCAAGTCCCATGGTGGGACTGTGTTAGCAAAGTTTCTGCCACATCTCCTCAGTGGGTGTGCACTTCAGTGGACTGGAATACTCAGCTAGCTGGAATAAACAGATCAGAGAACTGTGATTCCTCAGTATTTCACACTAAATCACAAAGGGAACAGAGCTGTACACAGTGGGAAAAGGAGTTTCTTAGCAATAACAACCATTCACAAGGCAAGCGCTGATGTCCTAAGGATTTAGTACTTCTATTTTAGGCTTGGAGAAGCTTAGCTGGCTGTAGTATACTGCAAGGCAAGATAAAAATATGAAATTGCTAAAATGATAAAAATTACACAAGTGGGAAGAGGCTGAGGTAGCTTGGGGCCAGTGCTGCTGTACTTGCAGTCACTTATTATTCATATTTAGAAGATGAGGTGGCCTGGACAAAGTCAGAGTTAAAAGGGTAATAAGAGTGCTCATGATAGGAAAAAAAGTAATGGCTAAGGACGCTTGAGGTAATGTTTGAACATAATTCTAAGAAAATTCAATGGGGATCTGCTTCCTTATTCTTAACCTGTTCTTCTGTTCCCAGTTACTGAACTTGTGTGATTTTTGTCAGTGTGTTTAGGATATTTATTATTCTCCAAGCAGGACAGCTTTTCAGAGAATCCTCCAGGATGGAGAGGAAGCTTGGATCAGAATTTCATGCTCTTGAAGATTCAGAAGAGAATTTGCTTGTGACTTCTTTGGAGTACAAGCATATGTATTTTCTGTGCCATTTGTTCCTCTCCTTTAATGGGACAAGCTGAATTTCTCTGAGTATTGATCTGTAGGTGTTATGAAATGGAAGATGAATATGTATGACACCTGGATGCGCACTGAGTAAATCCTTTGACGTCAGAGACATCTGAAGATCTTGCTGAAAATTTGCCTTAGAATTTCAGTAGAGATTCATCAACAGCTGTAATAAGTAGAGATTTTCAGAGCCCAAAAGTCATACGTGTCAGAATTTCAGCAGACACTGACAGATTATAGGAATTTTTCATTCATGTTTCTTGTCTCTGGAAAATGTGCGTAGGGACAACATTTTCATTAAAATAAGGGGAAAATACTTTTTAATTTAACAAGAATAACAGTACTTTCAGAAGAATAGAAATTATTTCTTCAAAACTAAACAGATACACAACAAAAAAATTCATACCAGAAACTCTTCTTTTCATAATTCTTGTCCCCATAAAAATGCTATGCAGATATTACAGCAGATATTTTTTAAATTGTATGTTCTATGCAAAGTTTCCACCTCCTCCTCCAGTATAAATTGGCATATCTACAATGAAAATATATTTAAGATGATAACTTCTAGTGGTTTGATAGTTCCTGGATGCTAAAAGAATTTATTGCAGAAGAACTTCTGTGTAGTTTTTCAAAATAGTTTGAGTTTCAGAAGGATGTACATCACAAATGCAATACCTCCTATCTTCCATGAACATTGGTTGCTTAATTTGAAAGAATTAGTAAGCCTAGAGAAAATAAACTCTTACTGCAATGATTAATTAATTTTGCTCAAGACCTCTGATCCTTTTTGTGTTTATTTTTGATTGATGAATGCTTAACACAGTGGAAATTACGAAAATGTGGTTTTGCTTTTGTTGGTTTCTGACCTTTTGAACTGCCTGTTTCCTGAAGTCTGTTGCCAGACCATTAATAAAGACAGTTTTTTATTTTCAGCTTGGTTGTTTAACGCTATTGGATTAAGCTAATCCATTTTCACGTAGTGCAAAAGTGTAAGTGAAAGGAGAAACCATCCTATTCAGACATAGAAAAATTGGGCTTTTTGCATTTTTTCTCTTCCAAGAATGCTCACTAGGTCTGCAAATTGTTTTCCAAGGCCAAGTGGAAATAGCCTCTTTTGAAACGTTCTTTCCTTGTCTGCCTTCTGGCCTGATGTTTTTCTATCTTCTCTCTCTACTGGGGTTGAGTTGAATTATGCAGTCCATGTGAATTTTCCTCTGTACTTATTTCTTCTTCGGGTTTCTTTGAAAATGCCTTTTCCCATTAGGGTCTGTCCTTGGCTTTTAGACCGCTCTTGCTAGGTTTCAAAAATTTTTCTTTGGCTATTTTCCTCCATTCTGCCTCATTCCATGTCTTGGCATGCTTTAAATCCCTACCACGGAAATACTTACTACACATTGACAAATCTATATATTAATCCTCTGTCCTGGATTGAGTGAGAACAGGACTAATTCTGGTCAGTGATTTTGCTTTTCAGCTCAGCTCTTGTAGCTCCGTGCCCTGTGTGCAGGCAGCAGCCTGTTCTCACAGACAGGCTCTGCTCCCAGCAGGGAGAACACCCCATGGCAGAGTCACTGCCAAGGGCTGGGGTGCAGACCAAGGCACTGCTGGGTCTGTGCACCACATTGGGGGGGAGAAAGGGAAAGGGGCACCTGCAGGGAGGAGGGGACAGGACAGGGACCCCACACTGACCCACGAGGGATCCCAGCCCATGGACGGCATGTTCGGCATGGAGCTGAGGGATCTGGAGGGTCTCTGGGCTCTTCTCCCCTCTTGGACTGCTTGGCCAGCTTGGCTTGGCTCAGGTCCTCTTTCGGTTCCTCCCTCGGAGCCCCCAAGGAGGCCTCTGTCCCTTCTGCCTTCGATCCCGGGCTGTGTGTTCCTGACCCCGGTACCAGAATCCAGCTCCTGAACACAGCTCCCGGCTGCTGCGGGGCCCAGGCTGGGACTCTCCCAGTGCCTGTCCCACAGCACCAGTGGGGAAGGGGATGGAATTGCCATCAGGGGGTGGGTTCCATACTGGGTTTGTATAGATTTGTATAGATTCCATTGTTATTATTATTCATTTCATTTTCACTAAAGCTGTTCCAGTTCCCTTTTCTAATGGCTGAGTCTCTCTCCCTTACTCCTTTCTCTTCCCTTCTGGGGAGGAAGAGGGTTAACAGAGAATGTCTGTTGTAGGTCTAGAGGGATGCCCTCACCCTAAACTATGACATCCTCTTTCCTTTCAGTACTGAATCTTTACCAGTTTGAATTCTGTTCATGTGACTTTCCTTGCACTGTCTTCAGCTCAACAAGTGAGCATTAGTATTGCCATCTTTCTGGGCTAACGAGTGAGCAATCATTGAGATTTTTTGCAGAATATGGTTCCTGTCCTGCACAGTCTCCTTAGTTCACTGTTCCTTCCCCAGAATACGAGGCAGTCCTTGAGCATCGCATTCACTGGAGTCTTCTACTTTTTACTTTGCTGCTTTCCTCTTCCAGATTTTTGTCTTTGAATTTATGCAAGGACTTCCTCTCAGGTCAGATCTGGTGAACACACTCCATTTTTCATCATAATAACTGTATTTTTGTTTCTCTGCTCGCTTCTTCCTGTGTTCTTTCCTACTTCTTTTGAGTCTGCTTTCATACCACTTGGACAAATATCCAGAAGAGACTTGTAGTGTTTTCCGTGTTTTTTCCTATTTCCTTTTCTAATTCGCTGAGCTCCCTGCATGTCTGTCATAACAAGCCCATTTTTTTGTCCCTATTTGATGAGACATTTCATCTTGAATAGATAACACTTTCTTTTTCTTTATAGATTAGCTCTTCTGCTCTTGTCAGTCTGGTGTAGTATGCTGGAAAAGATACTGCACGATGATGTAATAATACACTTAGCATATATGCACGTAGCTATCCAAAAAATTTTAAGTGATGTGAGTAGCTGAATTTGCTGACTTATTTTTGCTAGCCATCCCCTTTTTGGGAATGTTTTAATGTTTTAATCTTTCTCCCCATATTGGATTTACATGTTTGTATTTTGACAGTTAGGAAAAATCTATTTTCAAAATACAGTCTTTTTTTTTTTTATTTTTTCATAGGCTGACACATTTTGGCAGTGAGCTGTGACAAAGAGAGCTGGACTTGTGGAAGTTAAGTTTTTAGCAGTCTAACCAGAAAGATGCAAATCAGCCCTGAGAAGGTGCATTTTATATTTAAATTCTTCCTCATAGTTTCCTAAAATGATATTAAAGGAAGAAAAGACAGAGGGGAAAAAAAAACCCCAAATACAGCATTCTAGCAAATGAGACACGAAGTTGTCCACACACTTCTGGAAGTCAAGAGAAATGATTTTACACTTATATGAAATGCAAACAAACCTCATCCTAAGCATCTGCTGGCATCCCAGACTGTCACTCATGGTTCAGCTTGACTTTGGAATTCACTTCAGGTTGTGTCTGTAGCCTGTACTCCTACCCCCCACCCAACTGATGGACAACAGTGTATTGAGCTGCCAAGTAGCATAGAGAATATCTGACGTAGAAATACTTTCTGTGCTATGTTAATCATGGCTTTGTCTCGCTAGTGTTTACATATGCAAAACAAAAGCAAGGATATTTACATTTTAGGGGTATTAAAAATGCATCTGTCATCCAGAAAGTACTACTTGTAATATCGTGTGCTGAAGCCTGTGGCTGTTTCATGGATGTCAGTGGGTTTATACCAATGTTGAAATGTCTCCCAGTAATTTTATGTTTCATAGATTTTTAGCTGTATTTCTGGAAATGGAGAATCTGGTGGAAAGCGGAATATTAAGTGGAAAATATATTGGCTTCTGTGGGTGTGCTGAAGTTTGCTTTTTTGAACATACACCTACTTCCTTTGCCAACCACGTTTGTTCAGAAAAGAACATTTAGCAGCCTAAGTTTCTTTCATTTGTGGCTAAATAGTTTCAGATTCCAGCTAAACAATTTTTCATCCTTCACAGGATACACAGTGACAGAAATTAAACAAATTACGCATTAGAAGGATTTACAGCAAGTGTATTTTCACCTCATTGAGTTGAGGATGACTTGTCAATGCCAACAGCTCTGAATCAAAGAAGGTAGTTCTCTTTTTAGCAAGTTCATGAGGCCCACAGGGTATTTGCTTGCTGATTATTGTAGTGACATCAGTGTGCAGACTGATAGGAGAGGACACAGTTTACGTGTGCCTTCCAAACACTGATTTATACACTTGGGTCTTCTCAGTAGCATCAGGCAACATGCTGCCTGCTCCCAGCTTCTGAGTTGTGGAGACGCGGTTCTGCCTTCTTCCCCTCTGTCCTGCAATTCAGAAAGGGTAGTGTGTACCCCCTACTGTCAAGAAAGGTTGCTTCTGCTAATTCTGTTGGGATGCTACTGTTTTAAAAAAGCTATGATTTTTTTTTTGTTTTTAAATGTGCTGTCAAATAGAAGAGCTGATACAAACAGACACATGCAAATCAAGGTAGCTGGTCTTCCCTTTCCTGCATGTATTGCTGTGATGGAAAAAAAAACAATTGCATCCATTTCCCTTGATACTGTGCCTGTTGTCTTCATTCTACCAGTTAGACTCCTAATGTGAGTGATTTTTGGGTAGCAGTAATAGACAAAGGTTTTGGGAAAAGTAGTGTGACTTGAGGAAAATCTGAAGAGTGAAACACGGAAACAGAATAAATTATTTGGAGGAAATTTATTGAATATTAAAGCACCATAGGTCATAGCTTCTATTCTCAGAAGCATTGAGGAAGCACATCTATCATAAAACTCTGAAATTTGAAAGTATAAAATGATTTGGCAGTTTCTGAGATGCTTGGACATTGTACCTGCACTGGTGAATTCACAGATCTGCATCCCCCTGCTTCATATGTGCCATGGTAGTCTGTTCGATTTTGGAGAACTCAGATCTGATTTCTGATCAACAAACTTTGTACTAAACTGGGCAGGACATGTTTGGCCACAGTGAGGGAGAACTGGCAGGGCCGCAGGAGAGAGAATGTTCTCAGACATTTCTAATTCTGGCTCTTCGAGTTCTGGTGTCCACCACATGGGGCCCGACTGCAAGATCTGGAGCTGCAAGCTAGGTACTATAATAGACTTACACGAGCACAAGATAGCACTGTGGTTGTACAGACTTCAAAGTAGAACTCAAAACTTTTGCAGTAAAACCTTGAAAGCTTACTCGACAGACATAAAAAAATCATATATGGTGCTGCTGCCTGTATGAGTTACTGTTGTGGAATTCAAATAGTTCCTTCTCTTAATGCTGTGATGGGTGACCAGACCATTTCCTACTCTAGCAAAATGCAAAGAGCAACATAAAGTAAATTGCATAAAAATGCTTTTTTTTTTTTTCCATTCAGAGCAGGAAAAGGTTAAGTTTTTTTTTTTCCTTTCTGACTGCAGACTCTACTCAAGTACCAGAATCACAAGTGCTTCAGGGAGTACAGAAAACAAACTATTCAGTGTGGCTGGTTGGAAAGGAAAATCTGAGCAGTCACAATTTGGATGGTTTTTTTTAAACTGTGTCTCCAAGCAATCTCCTGACCACAGTATTATACTTTGGTTTTGAAGCAGGAGCAGGGATTAATTCAGTTTTGGTGTTGTCAGATTTAGTGCTAGCATAAGGAATGTTAGTATCATGTCAAGGACAGCAGCGTCTGCCTTCAATTTACGCAGTAGGTCTGACGTAACCTGTCTGCTGGTTTGAGTGGCCAGTTGGAATCAGTTGTGGTGTCATTCAGCAAATCAATACAAATGTGCATTACTCCAGTTTACATGTCCAACAGGCGTAAGCGTTCTTGATTTCACTGAGTAGATGGATCTGTCTGCCTGCTCGAAATCTTACCTTTCATATCTGCCCATGGTACACTTGCAAAATAAAAATAATTTCCTTTATAATACTTTTATTCTTACTGTTTGTCTCTGTTTTGGAAAAAAAAATACAAGCCTTTACTTTTTTTGCTGATACATCTGGTACTTGGAGTGCTTCAAAACAGCTCGATTGATTACTTTTGATTTAAAAACTTCTCAGAAGGAAATTGCATAACAAGGCTGGGAGCTCAAATATGTGAGTTTTGGCAGAGAGCTGCGGAAGAACAGCCTGGCTGGAGCAACCTCACAAGAAAAGAGCTTGACATTTTGAAAAATTTTTATTGACCAGTGTGGACAGGGAACGGGAAGTCAAGTCAGTCTCACAGGCCAGCTGCAGTCTCTTCCTTGCTGACCTTTAAATGCCACTTAGTGTCATCAGAAAATCAAGGAAATGCTAATAACAGGGCTTTGGATAAGGGAGTTACACATGAAGGATGTCTTTTAAAAGCAAGCGTAAGCGGACTTCCATTTTTACACACAACTATTTTTGTCAAATGGAATTCTCACAGCGGTGTGGCTGTGGTTGGATAGATGGATCCCACATTATTTTATTAACGTGACAATTTTCAGAGGTATCTGTATCAGAGCTTCTGTTGATTTTTGAAAAGGGAGTAGTTTGCAAAGGATGTTTTGTAACCACATTCTAGGTTGATGACCTTGGAACACAGACTGGCCTCTGCTCTGGGCTCTTAATCTAGGTTGGGTTGAGTTCAGCAGGCTGTGGACTTTGGGAGTCTTGGAGAAAGTTGTCTTCTCAACGTCTTTTGAAAATGGGACTGTTATGCATAACTCAACCAGGTTACTCTGAGCCTTCCATACTTCTTTGAAAAGCTAAATTTCATCTGGAAGAACTAGTAGCAAAAAACCCTTAAGTTTAACTGCTTAACCCCAATGGATGCACCTTGTATGTTAGGAAAGAAAAAAAAGGATAGTTTCTTAGATTTCAGAAGTTTAATGAGAGGGAAAAAACTAGCTAGCAAGCATAATATGAAAAATGGACCCATGACACCTGATGGCACCATATGTAGGTACTACAGCTGTTTCTTTCCTCCTTCCAACATCTGCTCTAGGGAATGGAAATGGACTTTGTTCCGTGGTTGTGGTTCAGTACATGTTCAAGACCTTTGTCTAACTTGGCCACTGACCTACGCTGCTTTAGCTGTGTTCATGCTGGGTTCACTTTGGCTTAAATCAGGGAGAAAAAAAAAAGAAAAAGGGGAAAAAAAAAAAAAGATGAAACTTTTTTCTTGCTCATTTGCATTACTTACTTGTTCAGACTGCTACCAGAGTAGTAGTGGTCTACCAAACACAATGATTTTCCAAGTTGGAAAACATTTTTATTTGTTAAAGCTCTTCATATAATTATTTCCCATGAGTTTACTTTTTCTCATGTGATTATTCTTTTTTACCCTTTTTCTTCTCTTTTTTTTTTTTTTGCAATGCAGTTGCAAGAAACACAGATTGTAGGAAGGGAATTTGGTGCTGAGCAGAACTTTCATACTAACCTGTTTGTTGAACGAGACAGAGGATAAAGGCAGATGTTTTTAGCCAGCTGCGTTGGCTGCAGTCGTTGAGCTTGGTTTTCCTCTTACACTGCTGTAATTTGAGTAATTCCACTGAAATCGATCCATTGATAACAAAACAACAAGAAATGAGAGATGGTTTGGGTAAGTGCATGTACGTATCAGGTCCCTGCAAGTTTGCTTAATTGATGTTGCATGCTCTTAATCATTGCCTTGCTAACCTGCCTGAAAACCAAACCTCCAAAATCCACCGATGTGGAAGCAAGCTGCACTGCGTCGGACACAGCATAAAATATAAAAGCTGTCTCACTATATTAGGATTACAACAAAAGAAGTCATGTCAGCAACGCTCAGGTCAGTGGTTTGTGTGCAAAGGTGGGTTTTTTTCCTCTCAAAGCTACTGAAAAGGAGAGCTTGAAGGTCTGCCTTCAGTTAGACAAGTTAAAGTTGTCCTTGGACCTTTCCCCTGGAAGCCATAGTGAGTTTTTAGTTTGGGAGAAGAGTCCTAACATGAGCATTCTTGAAATACTCAGTAAATAATGGCCTTGATATAGAGATTGGACTTGGAAAAGAAACCTAGAATAATTTCCAGGGATTTTATTTTTACTTTCATTAAACTCTTTTTATTAGAAACTGTAGTGTCACATAAGTATTACATTTCTTTTTTTTCCTGTTATCTTCTGTTAGAAAATTCAAGCTTTAAAAAAAAAAAACCTTAGCTTTAAAATGTTTAGTTGTTCATCACTGTATTCCTTCACAGTGATCTGTCGCCTGGAAAAGCTCTCCAGCCATGAGACCTTGAGGGAGAATAGAATAGGATATTAATTTAAAGCTGAATGCATCCTGTCTTCTTACCAGTACCCTGTATTTGCAATGCTGGGAAGGAAGTCTTAGGGAACTTTTATTATTTGTATACACCTGTGAATCTCTTAACAAAAATTCTCAATCTTTTTATCCAGCAAGGAAAGTCAAAGAATCAAAACAGTCACAAAATCATAATAAAATATATTATATAAATAATGCTTAAAATTACTTCAGTCGTTTTGCAAGTGTGTGGAAAGGGACTGCTTTGTATTTCACCCTGTGAACCCTGTCAGCTCTTCAGAAGTAAACAAACCTTCTTTGATAGCACCAGGTACAATACGCTCTGAGAATGACTTCAAACTTGCATGTTGCTGATGAGATCATTATTTTTTCCACTGCCAAAGATAAAGGGCCAAGGAAAAAGTATATTTCTTTATAAATTATCCCTAATCTTTTCAACCCCACATTCCACTTTGACCTTTTTCCTCCACGTGCTAGAACAGCGAAGAAACTACTGATGCTTTTCAGAGAAACAGGCAATTTAAAGCTGCTTTAATCCCTCAGGAAAACTCCAGGCCTGGTAACGTGCCCTGTTTGTGCTAAATACACTGTTCGAAGGTGAAGGCTGCTGTGCAGGGTGCAACATAAAAAAATCACAGAAGCATCCAGCTGGTAATTTTAAGTCGGTGACAGTTATCACAGACACAGCAAATGCAGGGCAAGACAGAAATCGGTTCGCTATCCGCATTTAGCATTTTCAGTCTCTTTCACATTTCTTTCCTCCTTTTCCTTTCCTCCTTTTTTTCCTTTCCTCCCTTTCCCTTTCCCTTTCCCTTTCCCTTTCCCTTTCCCTTTCCCT
>JANVCC010000319.1:7920239-8002558 GCA_025345505.1 Todiramphus chloris collaris
TCTTCTCTTCTCTTCTCTTCTCTTCTCTTCTCTTCTCTTCTCTTCTCCCTTTCTCCTCTCTCTCCCTTTTTGCTTTGATTTTTTTTCTCTTCTTTTTTGCTCTTTTTTTTCCTCTTTTTATTTCCTCCTCTTTTTTTTTCCTTTTCTTTTTCTCTATCCTTTTTCTCTTTTTAGTGTGTCTCTGCTCCTGTTGGAGATAGCAGCCTCCAGTGACCTGTGTTCCCCTATTCCAGTGCATATTGCACTCGAAAGAGTTACGATGCTGCTGGCAGTTGTTGGTAGGATGCTGTGGACCTGGCAGAACGCTGGGTTAGGCATCCTCTACAATACCATTTAGCAGCATTTTCATGCCTTTGATAGCAGTGCCTTTCTAACAGCAGAATTTGTGTTAACAGCACTAGTCACTGTCCTTTTATACATACACCAGTATAAATAGATTACTCCAGTGATTGAAAGCTCAGGTCCCCTCTTGTTGACTGAGCATTTTAAGAGGGTGACAAAAGGAAGAAGCACTCCGGTGAAATGTCCTGCTGAAAGCCATTGAATTTGTGCCCATCCACGGGCAACCCTGAAATACTTTAAATGACATCGCAAGTGAGCACAGCATATAGTGAAAACATACCTGGAATCCATTCTGCCAGCAAGAACCACAGAATAATGTTCAAATAGTGAAAATAAGGGACAGGCAGTGAAGGAAATGTATGAATAAAATTATATTGAAATAGTAATTAACTTCCTATATTTGTTCAAAGCATTATTAAACCCGAATTTCCAGAATCAGTCTGAATTTGCAGTTCCCAAATTTCCCATGTGTATGTGTGTATGCTACAGGCATGGACTTGGAAGCCACTTGGAAATGTGACTCACTATCTTCCTTAGAAATAAAATGTCTTTTAAAACAGTGGCCAAGATTTTTAGAACTGGTTAGCTCAGCTGGCTGTCATTAGGAAGCTGAGTTTGTAGCTCGATGTTTTCCAAACTTTAAAGATGTCAGAAACTACGTCTGGTTGCTCAGCAACTCAGTATCTGGCCACTGTGATTTTAATATCGTATTATTTTTCACTGTGGCACCTTCTGTTGCAAAGGGAGTGTAAATAGAGATTGTTAATATAAGAATCTGAGCAAAGCTAGCGTTTCTTCCACTAATGTTCCACCACTACAGCTGGTTTTCTGGCAGATACCTTTCTTGCAGCTTTGCACAGTTATTACCAGTCTTCCACCTTACTTCTACTGCCATAATTACTTCTGCTGCCATAGATAACTTCTACTGGCATAGATTTGTGGTTAGCTGGCTGCAAGGATAATCTTCATTGGTATGAAATTGCACTGCTACTGCTGTTCTCATGTTTTCAAACCATCTTTCCCTGTGGCTGCAAATTAAGCCCTAAAGCAATGACTACAGATGCTGTAGAACAGCACAGAGTGTGGTATGTACAGATGTGTCAGTAAGGATGCCATCGGTAGGGCTCTCCATCTGTGTGCCCGTGAGTCTGCTTTGTCCCTGGGTATTTTGGCCAAATCTGGTGTTTCCAGTAATAACAGTCCTGCAGTTGGCTTTCCTTCTGAGAAACAGCCAAGTGCTTAGAAAGAACTCGTTCTTGTGTGGCTGGGTGTCTTTTTTTCCTCACAGATTTTTTTGGACTATCAGAAGCATCATTTTATGAGAGGCATAGTACCAGCAGGCACTGCAGTTGTAGAGAAGTTGAGGGACAGAAAAATCATAACTGGATGAGAGCATCTGCCATGGTTACCTACAGAACTGAGGTTTAGCACAGGCAGGTGTCTAAAACCCACTCGATTAACATCTTCTGTAATTACCTCTATAAGCACCATATCCTTACTGTCTTACTGTCTTCTACCTCATCCTCTGTGGATTTGCATTATTATGAGAACTCGTCTCTGATCAGATTCCTGTGGCCTGGGAGGAAAAGTTTCAGATTGCTTTAAATTTACCTATTTGGCTGATCCTAGTTTTGTAGAAATTACTTTAGCTATGCTTGAAGGTGGGGTGGTTTTGTTTTCATATGGCAGCAGAATAGCCTTACGCTGTAGGTTTTTTCTTCCCTTTTACCTGATACTTTTTTCTGTGGTTCTGTATAAGGTAAAAGCTAATGAGCAGCTCATGGTGGAGACCATCTGACAGCTGTATTCTGTTTTAATCTGGAGCCCAGAATTCAACGAAAGGGTGGATGGACTCAGATTAGTTATCTGTCTTTCATAGGTTACACCTAAGCCAGAAATGTCTGCAAGAAGTCAACATGATATGAGTGCATGAGGTTTTTTTATCGTCTTTCAGAAAGGAAGGGAGGTTGCTTTTGACTCAGAGGTCTTCTGGGTGAGGTCTTCTCAACCTTTCTCTTATGACACATTTCCTTTCTCCCTTAAGTGTTCTGTGAATGTATTTTTGTTTTGCTTTGTTGGGTTTTTTGTATTTTTTTTCTGTGG
The DNA here is from genome assembly GCA_025345505.1 of Todiramphus chloris collaris. NCBI lineage: Eukaryota > Metazoa > Chordata > Aves > Coraciiformes > Alcedinidae > Todiramphus > Todiramphus chloris. The sequence continues at coordinate 7,922,685 of JANVCC010000319.1, forward strand.
AGCATCCAGAAGCCTCCTTTGAGAATAACAGATACTTTTTTCGTGTTCTGAGGAAGGATGCAATGAATCAGTTTCTGCTGTAGGAAAAAGCTGGGTTTTAAAATGTGTCTTCTACAAAATATTGCATCTTCTAGGTCACTTCTCAGGTTTTTATAGGTGCCCTGAGTATATGAAAGCAGGATTTGTTCTAAAGGAGGAGGAAGAACACTTGACTGTCTTTAAATCTTTTTTTAAAGTACTGATTAAAAGGAATTCAGTGACTGGGTTTGCACTCCTCTTTTGCTTGTTCTGATTTTGTGCTTGAAGAATGCCTGAAATCTGAATGGTGCACGTTATTTTTAAAAGTTCTTTTGTCTTTGATTGTTAACTGAGGATATCATGACCGGTAGCTATGATCTTCTCCAGTTTTAGTTGCAGACTTGTTAGAATTGTCAGGCAATGTGTGATGCCTCTCAGCAGCATAAGTGTGATGAGGGCAGGGATATTGCTTCTTTATTAAAGAGGCTTCTTCTCCAGAATACTGCTCCGGTGCCCAAGTTATGTAAACCTTAAAGAAGAAACCTTTTCTTTCTGAGGAAATAGTCAAGAATGTATGAGATATCCTGCCATGGGTTAAGATTAAACCTGATATTAATTCCCAAAGTTCTTGAAACAATAGAGGGGTAGTACAGCTGCTAAGAAGCTGTTAAGTCATGCTCTCTTCCTAGTTTTTGTGTTAGAGTTTGGATATTAGGTGTTGGAGTGCACACTATACTACTGTATGATGCAAGATTAAAAGGCAGGAGACTTCTTACGCGATTGACATGAGGCAGTATTTTGGTAAGGTCAAAGAGCAGTAGCTGAGTCTACCTCTGTGTGTTAATACAGATAGATAATGAATAGATAAACCCATAAAAATGGATATTGTATCTGTTTCTCTACAAATTCATGTAGCAGCCTCCTATTTTGGATGTATTGGGCTGTAAATATTGCATGGTAATTATGAAACTTTCCATTAGGCTTTTAGTATCCATCTATCTTTGAGGCCTTTGTTGCATTCATTCTGTCTGCAATTTTATTTAGAAGCTAGCTTGCTCACTTCATTTATGCATTTCTATAGATGTTGAGAGTTTATGAGTATGATGGGGTCTTTCCTTGGCTCATAAAGACATATAGAAGTCACTTATTTTGATGTAAACACTGCCTTACTCTTAGGCTGGAGAATTTCCTGCTGTTCTCCTGGGATGGTAAAACAGTTTAACTTGGCTTTACATTTTTCCAGGGTTAAGGTTGCCCACATACACTGATAAAGAGCATCAAGCTTGTCTAAGGAATACACTTTAGTTTCTTTGTCCAGGGAGTGTGCTCTAATCCTTTGTCTAAGCGACATTGGTGCGTAGTATTCTGAAGGTATAAAATAACTGTGTCTGTATTAAGTCTCTTTCTACTGTGTGAAGCAAAGAAACAGCTAAAATACTACTGAACAGTACTGCTAAATGCTGCAGATGCCACAGTTTGGGTTTTCATCAGAGAAAAAAGGTGGAAGTAGAGTTGGTGTTTGCAAAGTACGGGGGAAATCAAGAAAACTCTAAGCCTGCTAATGTAGCTTATGTACTGGAAAAATTACTAGAAATAAAATAATTTAACTAGTTGCCATCTCTGTGAAGATAACTAACAGGGTAAATGTAGCTTTAGTAAAACAGGTACCCTGCCTTACAACTCTCTTAGAGTGCTCTCAATGCATCCATCAGACAGAGCTGTGTGTAATCTGGTTGATACAGTCTTTCTGGGTTTCCACAGAGTTTCCACCCAGTTTCCAGGGTTTTCTTCATGAAAACAAGTCTCCACTCCATAAGGAGGGAGGTCATCTTATTCTTAAATACCTGACAGCAAGGAAATGGAAAGAGAAATTGCAGGTTGGGAGTAACCAGTGTGCTCATCTAGTGGTGGAATGGTGCAGCAGCTTTGGAGTATTTGAGGACCCCTGTGCATCATATTAAGAAATGACCTGAAAGAGAACTGTGGAGTGATAAATCTTGTTGCTGGTGCTTCAGTTACCCAGGTAGTAAGGACACAGTGCTGAGGGACATGGTTTAGGGACCCTGGCAGTGCAGGGTGAACGGTTGGACTCGATGATCTTAAAGGTCTCTTCCAACCAGATGATTCTATGATTCTATGACAAAGGTTGAGTATGAAGAATTACTACTGAAAGCCCTTACTCAGAGTACTGTGTACAGATCTGGAGTCTTCAGCACAAGGAGGACATGAACCTGTTGGAGTAGGTCTAGAGGAGGGCCATGAAAATGATGAGAGGGCTGGAGCACCTCTCCTGTGAAGAAGGGCTGAGAGGGTTGGGGTTGTTCAGCCTGGAGAAGAGAAGGCTCCAGGGAGACCTTATTGTGGCCTTTCAGTGCTTTAAAGGCAGCCTGTAAGAAATATGGGGACAGTCTTTTTAGCAGGACCTGTCGTGACAGGACAAGGGATGATGGTTCTAAACTAAAAGAAGGAAGTTTTAGACCAGATATAAGCAAAACCCTTCTTTACAGTGAAGGCAGTACAGCACTGGAACAGGTTGCCCAGAGAGGTGGTAGAAGCCCCATCCCTGGAAACATTCAGGGTGAGGTTGGATGGGGCCTTGAGCACCCTGATTTAGTTAAAGGTGTCTCTGCTCACTGCAGGGGGTTTGGACTAGATGACCTTTAAAGGTCCCTTCCAACCCAAACCATTCCATGATTCACTTGCAGGTGAAAGCAAGTAAAATTCTATGTAGGTAAATGTGATCTACACAAGGAAAGAGTAGTTTGAATTCTCCCTGATACCTTGTAAAATACTGGTCTCTTAGGTGGCAGTAGCCAGTTAGGAGGGTCTCAGGATCATAAGACATACTACTTTGATAAAAGTCAGCTTAAAGTTCAACAGCAATCAAAGAAAAAAATCACATGCTAAACATTTTCAGAGAGGAAAAGAAAGTAAAAGGAGAATTTTATTACACCACTGTATTGTAAGCTTAATTTATGCCATCTTAAATACTATAATAGTGTTGTCCTTGTTTCAGAAGGGTTTTACAGAATGGGAAGAGACTCATGGGAGGTCATCAAGGATGATCAAAGGTATGGAGTAGCTTAATGCAGAGACTTCTGTACAACTTAAGTAAGCCATGACTCTTCATCTTGAAGAAGTGGCATGGAGACTGCGGAGAGAGATTTGACTGTTCAACAGCCGTTACACTGGAATAAGCTGACAGGAAACAGGAAAACCACACAGAACCAAAGGCTGTGATTGCTTGTGCAAGCAGTAGACTTGTGGAGCTACATCAACAAGTGTTGGTGTGGGTGCTGAAAGTTCACATGGCCTCGAGGCTGAACAAACGCTGCAGGGATGACAAGTCCATTGCAGCTTTTTAAATATAAACCACCCTGGGAAGTCCCTGCCACAGTCTGATACAGGAGCTGGAGCAGAACCCTTGATCTAACCCAGTGCAGCTATTTTTGGAGAATACTGTAGAGATTTGTACCTAAATATTTGTCTCATGTGACCTGATACCACTCCAGGAAAGTAATTGGCAGCATTCTTAGTGACTTCACTAGGTCTTCTTATCACTGGTAATTTCATAACCAGGCAACATGGCTCTCATTAAAAACAGAAACAGCTGTCTCTGGTGTCTGTTCCCAGTCAGCGCTCTCTGGTTTGTGCTCCTAAGTGCAAAACTTTGCACTTGCAGAATCAGACCCTAAGTTTCACCAGTAAATCATCTGAGCAATAATAACTTTACAGCATGAACCCTAAAGCAGCTTAGCTGGTGTACGTGTTACAACTTAATGCTGGAACTGCAGTATCAAAATGCCCTACAGGACTCCGAGGGTCATATTTGCAGCGTGCAGCTTTCCTGGTCTGTCCACTTTTGCCCAAAGGATCAGGCAGTAGTTCTTGAAGAAGCGTGTATAAGTGTGGAGCTTTTCTTAATGAGTTTCATTTAATTGCCTTGTGTTGAAAAGCCATGTACGAACTGTTGCCCTTCATAGATGTGAACTTCTGTGATGACATACGTTAAGCTTTATAGAAACAGTCGTCTGTGGAACTGGTCGTAAACCTGGAAAGTTTTATCTCTTTAGCATTTCCATTGGAGCTAAACCTGTCCCTGGTGCTATCCTGTTGGAGAGTCCATTACCAAGATGTACCAGAAGCAATTAGTAGAAACAAGAGAGAGTAGTAAAGGAGGTCTGCGGTCCTTAAAATGCCCTATACCGCAGGAAATGACGAAGAAATTAGAATACAGAACAATTAATTTCCAGCTTGGAGGTATTTCTTCATTTTTCCCCAAAGAGCTTTAACCATGACATTCAGCTAGCTGAATGAGAACTATCCAGACTTGTTCTTTTCCTGTCTGACAAAACAATGCTCAGGTGGCAAACATGAAACCAACCAACAGAACATCAGATAATGTTTGCTCTGCAGCGTGGATGCTGAATTTAGCTGAACAAGGAGACTCCAGCTTGGACAAGTGATGGGGGCCAAATTGAAAGAGAGGAAAGCATGGTGATGGCTGAAGTCTTATCTTGCTGTCATGTAAAGCATCAAATTTGGGAAGGCTCAAAAAAAGCTGCCAGCGAAAGGGAGAATTTGTACTTCTTTTTACGAGAAAAACACCTTTTAAAACTAATTCTGATATATGCACAAATAATCAAACATGTTATTTCTTCTCAAGTAGTTACCAAAGCCCACAGCTAAATGGTAGGTGCACCGTAGTAACTACTTTCTCAATAGCTTCAAAGAGCATCAATTAAGAGTAGGTTACATTGTAATATATTAAAGACTCTCCTTCTCTATACATCTAAAGAAATTCCATAGTTTCAGTCCAAATTGCCACCCATCCTCTTCGGAGCTCCTAAATCTCAACTTTGTTTTGCTGCACATTTATTTACTGGCAGCAGGTGTCCCACTTTAGAAACAAAGAATCAGAAAGCATTTTACTATCTTTAGGCAATCAACTTATTTTCCAGGAGGTTTTGCATCCTCCTTTTTCTTTTTTAATCTGTAATTGATATACACGTTTTCCAGCTCTTTTGTCCCATAATTTTAAATAGTGTGTGGTGTCCCACCGTGATGAATTAATTAAAAGGAATCTTGGCTTTCTCAGTCCCATAGTGATTAAGTGGAGTTGAGGGTTTTTTTGGTTTGTTTTTTTTTTTCATGAAGCTTGGCCAGTATGAATGAGGATGTTAGTGCAGAGTTTCAGTGAAGGTTTTGATGTTGGCCAGTAGATGCAGCTTCTTGGAAGGGCACAGGGAAGTAAGGCTGCTTTTACACTGGCCCTTGGAGAACCTGTCTTTACTCAGATGAAGTTTGTGGTCAATTAATAGGTTTTGCACCAGAGGAACTTAGAATTTTAAACTCTGCTTTAAAATAGTGTCTTTTTCTGAAAGGAGAACACTGCTTCTTCATTTTGGGGAAGAAAAGCTGCAGCTTTGTAAGAGGAATCTAGTGTGGCTTTACTGTATTTTTAGAAACAGGATTTTTTGCACCTTTGTCCAGGGAACAGTGGCAATGTCAGTTGAGAAGTGATTTAAATTGCTTACCTGCTTTAAGTGGACGCTGGCCCGTGTGAAGTCCTGAGTGTGTCACACTTTGACAGGTTGGTACTGTAGAGGGATGAGAGGATCTAACTGCAACATTTTGTAAGATTCCACTGTGGTCTGTGCTTTCCTGTTGTACTCTGCAAAGGAGTCTGGTCCTGCACTCTAACCTGTGTGGGTACAACTTCTAAATTGTCATCAGAGGGACCTGATGATCCCTAATATGTGTACAAGAACCCAAGCAAGAAGAGGTTGTGGTGTCCTTATTTTACCGTTTAACATGTGCCACATGATAATAATAATGCAAGAATATGAGTTTTGTTTGAGGAGGGCTGATTTAAGATGACAGTTAATAAAATAGATAATTTTTTACTTCATTTTCAAGAAAACATACATCTTGAGTCCTTGAATTACTTGCAGAAAAAAAATTCTTGGAATAGCCTTTTTGCCAGCATCAGTAGTGTTCTTGATCTTTTGCAATAATCCAGTTGCTTCTGGCTGCGAGTTCATGGATCACCTGCCAACAATTTCTGAACAGACTATACTACCTGCCTTGGGAATAATACCACAGCTTGCCATCTGGTGAGATCATGATAGTATCACTTGACCTCCACATGTGGTCTCTTGTCAAGCACTTCATTGAAAACTGGCAAGACATCAGGGCCTGAACATACTGTTCTGTGCAGCCCTGGATTCTGGCAGGGTTGCAACGTTTAGTAAGTAAACTTCATCTGCCTTGCAAGTCACAGACAAATAGGACAGGCTGATGTCATCATAAGCTTTAACTCTCATTAAAGAGAAAGTATGTGTAAAGTAATTATTAGGCTTTGTTGGGCAAGGTATTTAGGGGAAGTTAATAGACAGAGATCACTTTAAGCAGCAAGACTTCTGATGAGCTGGCATTCAGTAAAGCAATGAAAAATGACCATAACACTGCTTAATTTAGAAACTGGGTTTGTGTTGCTCTTCAGATTTTGCCTGTAATTCCACCTTCCTTAGATCCTAAATTAAAAAGGTAAAAATTACAGAATAGCAAAATTAAGTAAATACATGCTGTGTAAATCAGGTTTAATTTAATGGCTTAATCTCATTGCATTCTCCTCATTGTCTAGCCAAATAAGAAAGCAAGGAAAATCATCACAAGTGTAATCTAGTAAAAACTGTTCTCTGCTACTTTGAGCTATTTTTTGAGTTATATTTATAGTCATATCCCAAAAGTAATAGAAGTGGGGAGAGGTGAATACAAATCCAGCTCCTCTGACTGCGTAGCACTTCAATTTTTCACCTCTTCGGAGGGTGGATGGTGCAGGTCATTGGGACAAATGCGCATCTCATTTTGTTTTCAGTGTGTTGTTCTTCATCAGAACATCCTAGCTGCAGAGACAACCCTTGAGTCCTGCTCTGCTCTATGTTGCTGACACTTCCAGGTGTGGATAGTGAGTGGAGTGCCATGGTGGTTTCTCTTAACAGATCTATACAGCAAAGTCTATTTGTAATTGTGGATGATATCTCATACTTTTCAAACTTTCAAAGTTAAGAAGACTTCTGAAGTGATTGCCTAGAACTTAGTGCTCAGTACTAGAAATGCCACTTGGCTATCTATGGAGAAGAAAATTTGAAGTGCAGAGGAAAACTTAAGCTCCAGGGAGGTGTTATCTCTTAGTGGCAGTGGAAAGGCTATGGTATATGCATGATTGCCTTCCACTTCCTAGCCCTAACAGATTTTAGGCTGCAACCCATCCATTTGGCAGAAAATTTTGTAGGTCTTCAGTTAGCTCATAACATCTGTGATTTTTAAGGACAGACAAGCAAAGAAACCAATCGGTCAGCCTGTAATCCAGGGCGTGAAGCTGAGGAAGAAAAGCAGATGTATAAAATCCTCAGGTCAGTGCCTTTCCCAAAGGCAGTGACTCAAGGAGATGACGTTGATCATGTCAGGTTCATTGGCAAAGTTGTCAGAAGAAGTATGAGCTACAGTCCTACTATTGATTTTGAACTTATTAATGTTCTTTTGTTTTATTAATTATGTTGCTCTAAGAAAAAAATAAGCACAAATATGAGATGAAGATTGTGGCGTGGATTTTTGCCTTTTTTGTTTAGCTTGTCTAGAAGAGAAATGAATCTTAGTAGCAAATAAGTTTGTGGTGCTTTTAAAATGTGTTTAAGGTTTTCTTGTTTTTTCTTCCCTAAATGAAGACATCATAAATGAGGAGGATTACATTGTATTAGGAGAAACAGAGGAAGTTCAATTCTTTGCCAAAGCAAACATCCGCAGACTTGTGTAGTCTACATGTTTCAATGCATGTGAAAATATTTGGTGTTGTCGAGTGACTTCCTTTAGTGGAAATAATATTGCAGCTAGTAATGAGATTTTGCAGAAGAAGGAAATCACAGCTATCTTGGTAATTTAACATCTCAAATTTGTTTATGGATAGTTTCCTGTCTGACACATTTAACTGAACAAGTTAAAGTGTTTAAAGAAGATTAGAGTGACATTAATTTTTACCTACCCTTGACCATGACATTTCACAAAGGGTGTGTTAAAAAAAAAAAACAGATGGAAAAATGAGCTTGCCCCTTCACCTTGAGGTGACTTTCTTGTGTCAACTGATTGAGCTTTCTGTCGCCAATCAGATGAGTATTCAAGGACATCCTTGGCCTTCGTCGTCTTCATTTTATGAATAAAACAGGACAAGAGCATAGCAATTTCTGTAAAATCCAGTAATGCTAAGCTTCTTGTCTGTTATTAAGGCTGAGATGTTTTCACAGTCACAACTTGATTTTTGGTAATGAATACTAAATTGCATTACAGAACTCTAAAACCAGAATGGTATCATGTGAAATGAAGTGGCATAAAAGTAGGCAATATGATACGATCCTTTGTGGTGTCTGATTAAAGTATTAATGGTATTTTCAGAAGGGCAGTGGAGTTTACACTCTAGTTATAAGCCAGACTTCCCACTTAACACAGTGGCTGAGCACTTCCAGCAGCAAAGCAGCTCAGAAGCAAGGTCAGAGCTTCAAAGTCAAGAGGATACAGAGCGGTATTGTGTCGGGACACGAACAGGGTTGTCCTGTTTGAAGAGTTGGTGTTACACTGTGGCCTGGAACTCCTGTTGGTAGAATGTCCCATCTGGTGTTGTTGGATGTGAAAGTGGCGTGCCCAGAGTGCCGCAGGCTGTTGGGTCTAGCCGGTCCACACGTCACTCTTGCTATCCCAGCATGCGTATCCGTATGCCCTATCGAAAAATTCCCCCTTCAGGTTTATTATCACTCATTTTATTGTCAGATGCTAGGCAGCCAACACTGAAAAGGCAAGATGTACGGAACTAAAACGACCAATCCAGAGAAACTACGTGCTAGTTTCTAAAGCGTAGTTGTTTCTATGCATTTTATCAAAACGACCTGTTTTTCAAAGAATGTTATCTTTAAAGCCACTTCCATTTGCTAGATTTTTTTAGTATCTCAGTGCACGTTGTTCTTACAGTATGTTGTTGCATCGCACGGGATCCTAGCAAGAAATAACCCACACAAATCCATCCTGCTACATAAAGACATGATTTGGGAAACATCAGACTGCTGTCTTTGAATGCTGCTTCTAACGTACCCGTGGATTAACCGTTCAGTTTTTCATCAAATGAAATGGGGTGCCATCCAATAGGGAAAGAAGGCAGAGAAGTTCTGTGCTGAATGAATAATTTAGTGCAAGTGAGCCTCATGCACTGCTCACGTGCCCAGTTCCTTTGAGAGCTCCCTGAATTTTCTTTTGTCAGTGAAAAGCCTAATAACGTATGACCTGTCCAGGGAATATTAGACATATGAGTAAATGTTGTTTAAGACACATTAATGTTCATCTGGGAGTTCTTGTGGTTTCTAGTGCTGTGCATGCTGAAGCATCTGTTGCCCTGTGGAAATGCAGAATAAGCTGGATAGAGTCGCTTTTGTATCATCGGGTTGAGTGGACAGATTTATGTCTGCATTCTGCAGCTGAAAGATTCATCTCCCTGATTTTTCTAGAACATATCCTCTTGGATCAAAATATTTTCTTCTCAACTGCTTTAAATTATGTACAAACTCACAGTAAAATATTTTTTATAACTCTTAAACCATAAATCTTACTTACATAGCAGTCTACCACTTGTCTTTCGTACAAGGCTGTAAAGGATCAGTGCAGTTACAGCTGCATCAGGAATTTTAAACTGGTTCATAAAACGTGTGTCTTTTCTCATAAAATGGTTCACTTATCTCAAGATTTCTTAAAAATCTTTGTGAAGGGGGAAGGGTTGGGATGCTGCCACACGGAGTTTGGGGTGATATTGTTGTTTGTGCAGGTAATAGTTAGCTCTGAATTTTTCTGTGGATGGTATTAAACACTCTTGTCATTCAGCAGGCACTCTGGCCCCACACAACATCATCACCAGCAGGTGCAGCAGAGTCTGGCTTGCTTAAATCAGTGTCTATCCAGTCAGTGTTGGATGATGGAAACCAGTTTGTACTCGGGGCAAGCCAGTGATTTCATCCCTGTGGGCTTTTTCCAATGCTTTTTATTTACGTCTACAAATAATTTCTACAAACATTCACTCACTTTTTCCCCCAAACGCAGCGTTTTGTGTACAAATCAGACAGAAGTCACAACAACAAAAGATCCAAACCTATAGTGTTGTATAAAACAGTACATGAACTTTCTTCATACAGTTTATATCATGTGCTATGCTATTTATTTGTATATGCTAAACCACCATGGGACATCCTTTAAATTCTGTCCTTATTCCATAAGTAACCCTATTACTGATAGAAAATGTGTATCCCTTGTAGCTCTGCAGAGTAACTCTATAGAGCAGGAAGAAAATTGCTTTAAGGAGAATATTGTTAAATAGCAAACCTGGAAAATTGTTCGGTTTTCAAGTTTCCATTTTTCCTTTGCTATGGCAGTGTGATAGCACTGAGAGTAAAAGGAAAAAACATGTTTCTGTAAGATAACTGTTCCTTGTAATGGTTATGAAAATACTAGGAAGAGTGGTTTGGATTTTGAAACACAGACTATGCACTTGTTTTTTGAACATCCTCACGTATTGACTAGATCTTTTCTTACTTGTGTTCCTAGTTCTGTATCTGAGTTGAGATCACCCAGCTTTTTTCCACGTTCTTTCTCAGTCCTGGAGAAACTGCATGTCTCCTGTGTACCCACTCTCCTCCCCAGACATCAGTCTTAGAAGGAAGAAAATATGGCTTGTTTTCCTGGTCTGTGTGTGTCCCAGCACGGTAGTCCTTGAAGAGTATTAAGTCCCCCTCAGCTCTTCAATAAACGGGCAGAACATCTTGCTTGAAAGGCAGGAGTTCCCAGAGGAACCAACGTGTCCTTCAACATCCAGTTTAGAAGATGCGTGATATTTTTCTATCAAGCCCACAAAATCTAGCTGGGCTTCTTGTGTTAGTTTAAGACTTTTTTTATCTGGCCATGTCATCTTGGTAGCTGCTAGGTTCTTTACTAGTCAAAATAGCACTGCTGTAATTAGAGTACTTCATTATTTAACAGGGATGTACTATGTGCCTTTTCCAAGGGTGCTTTAAGCCCAGTCCCTTTTTTTGCACCGTCGTGCGTGGGCTCTACTTAACGGAACAGGCTTGGGTACACGTGGCTCTCTGAGTATGCTGTGGTAAGGTATTTCATCTGTCTTTAGAGACAGCAGAGTGAGATTACCACCTTGGTCAAAGGAGGAATTCAGGCGACTGAGGTACGTAGTCGGTATCATCGAGTAGGTTGTGGATGCTGGTAGGTACTGTAGGAACAGAGGAGCACAAATGAATGATACAGTTTCTGGCTTGCAGGAGGCTCAGTTTCAGGAGCAGTAAACCTGCAGTAAGTTTAGGCCTGGTTTAGTCTGTGAATAAAAGCAAGGTGGCGTTTGCCAGATGGCTTAGCAAGTACTTATACAGAGAAACATTTCTGTTGGACAGATTAATAGGAAAGGGTTAAGTACGATGCCAGTGGCTGACCTCTAAGTAGAGGACTGGCAAGACAAAGGAGTGTAGCTTGCTTTGGAAATTCATCTGACAACTTTTTGAATGCTTGATGAACACTTGGTCGTGGTAGGTTTTGCTTCCTTGGGCCTCCATTAATGTTTTTCATGAATTCATATGGAGTGCAACCTAGCCCAGAGAAAATACTGGACTCTTGCACATGAGGAAACTCAAACTCAGCTGACACATCCACTCTTAAGAGTACCCGCAGACCTTTTGCAAGTAAGGTGACTGTCGCACGCTACTGCTGGAAAATTTCAAGTATTAGCCTTGTGGGATTCTTTTCCACACAATTTCGACACATAGCCTCCCCGTGACATTGTCGGTATACTCTAAATATATTCTAAAATCTTATCTACAGCCTTCAAATTTTAATAAAGATGTTGGGCTTCCACAGAAGGAAAACACATTCAGCACATTCCTTAGATATTTTTTCTGCAATAGCGGAAATATTTTTCAAATAGTCATGTGAGTCGTGGCATGAATTTAATGGAAAATGGGGTTTTGCATCGTATGTGCTCGTATCAATACGGAATAGAAGTGACAGTGTCTGACTTAGGTCCTTTTAACCCACTTTATTTATCTCCAGCTCAGTTGATGCTATTCGTTATAATCAAACCTCTTACTAACATCTTTAAAAGTAACATATTCACTGCATAACAGAAGCTGACCTAATAATTTCTTTTAGTTAAAAATGCTACTTAGGTGAAGCACAAGTGTTAAGCCTAGGAAATACTCGGTTGTGCTCAGAGAGGGGCTCCTGTGACAAAGTTTGGATGGGAAATTACTTCAGATAATATTGTTAAGGCCTGATTTCTCTATAAAAGAAGCAGCCAGCCATAACAAATGTTCAGATTCTATTGTTTTGGTATATACAACTGCGAGAAAGAAACAGAATGTTCTTTGTGTTGTTTTCCATTTATGTTTAGCCTTATAGGTTTACTGAAGATGGCATTAAAGAACTATTTTTAACTGTTTGTGTGACCCGTTCTTGAACTGGACACTTCTCGTATACATTGTAGTGTGGCTGGCTTTAAACAAGCTTTTCATCTTCATTGTGATGTTTGTGAAATATACTGCACTTAGCTGACCATATCATAATAGTATTTTTGTGTGTGTACTTCACCAAACTTGCATGATTGCAGCCGTCCATTAGCTGCTTCCTAGCCTTTCCTTTAGCCATAGCATCCATACATCTGTCAGATGTTCCTCAAAAGACCCAACTAAATAAGAAGTAGAGCTGAAAAAGATAAGCTGGCTTCTAACAAGGATCCTTTCTTCTTAGTAAAGCAGTAGTAATCTTTTGAGGAATTTGACTATACCAAACTGCATCCTTCAGTCATCCAGTACCTGGGGAAGGGTGATGGGTGATCTCTGTCATTTCAAGTGGAAACACACATTTTCTTGCTTTCTGCCTCGATTCTCCAAGATTTCCTAGACTTAGGCTTTAAATCACCAGTCCATCCATTTTTGTCCTGTAGTAAAGGGACCTTTCTGTCTGGAGAGACAGGAGTAAGTATGGAAGATGCAAAACGCCATTAAATAACTGCAGAAGTTGTGACTTGTGCTTAGGAAGTGCTGGGGAAGTTCAGATGCTGCCTGTCTCCCGGATGATTCAAGTTCTCCACAGCTATGGAATTTTGGAGGCTTTGTGGTCAGATCAATCTAAGTCCTCACTTCAATAATTTTCTCTTTTTTTCTAAGATAGTATCCTGAAGAATCAAGATGTAGTATTAAATGCTGACATGACTTTAGTTATTTAAAATGCAGCGCAGAAGAAGGTGAAAAGAAGCAAGCTTCAGTTTTGGGAAGTATCAGGATGGCCAGAGCAGCAAAGTCCTGCGAGTGAAGACTGAGGAGTGGCAACAGCATGCTGTGTGTGGGCAGCCTGGTTCTGTCTGGTGTTGTCAGTGCTTCTCAAATACAAGAATTCAATTTGCCAACGTATTTTGGTGTTTTTCTCCTGTTGTTTTTTTGATGTTGTTTTTTTCTTGAAAAAGAGAATAGAGCTAAGTTCCAACAGTCTACGGAAAATCCTCCACAACCCTCTGAAACTCGAGTCACTTGTAATACACTTTTTTTGTATTTTTAAAAGCAGTGTAAACAGTAATGAAGGCTTGGCTTGCCCACCAGTATCTTGCAATTACTGGAAGCTGGGGTCTTATGGATCTTCAAAAGTATGTCTGTGAAGCCCAGTAGACATAAATAGCATGATCTCCTATCATCACGCAAGCAAACTTCCAATTCTGATCCTTCTCTCAGAAGCCCTTAAAGAAGAATTTGTGAGGAAAATAACAGAAGTCAGAATTTCTTCCCTGCACTTACCAATTGGAGTGTTTAATTGTGATTTATGGTCTGAAGAAAGCAATGGGAAAACAAGGTCGTGCTGTGTCTCAAGCCTGACAGCACGTGCAGTGTCACGCCACGTGCGGCTGCGTGTTGGACTCTCTAGTTCCCTTTTACCACAACCATTAAATGACCACCAGACTGGTATTCCTGTGGTGATGTTCATCTGCAGTTCCTGTCCCTTTCCTTCTCCAAGTGCAATTATTGCTATACCTCTTCTAGTCTGTCTTTTCCGTGTCCTGTTGTCACTGTAAATGCTCATTATAAAAGTCCTGTACTGAGAAATTAGGTCACGCGACAATCACTTTTACGTTGTTGTTGTTACTGACAATTTACAACATCAACAGAACATACCCTTTACTGTGCCTGTGTTCCCATTTCGCTAGGTTTCACAAGGAGCATCCCTAAATGACTTACAGAAGAAGAAGAGGCGTGCCCCTCTTCCGCCAACTGCATCTGCTCCACCCACTCCTGCCATCCCAAACAGGACGGAAGAGAGGGAAGACAAGAGGAAGAGCACAATGGGTGAGAGGTGTTCTTTTCTCCTGTCTCATCCCGTGCATGTGCTTTCAGTGCTTACTGTTAGAGGTTTCCTTAATTCTGTTGTGCTGTGAGTTTGGAAACTTTTGTAACTTGGGGGGAAAAAACCCCACGTTTCTCAGCAGAATGAAAGTCTGGAAATAACTGTGTGTGTATTACCTTGTTTTTTAAGGGCACCATTCAGAGCACCATAGTGTATTAGAAGGTAGATCCCACTCATCAGATCGTTCGAGTGTTTGGTACAAGCTGAGTATCTAAAAGCACTAGCCCTGGGCCTATACTCCATCTTTAAGGTCATGATGGTTTTGCTAGTAAATGGAAATACAGAAATAGTAAATGGAAATGCTGGTAAATGGAGATAGGCCAGGCAATGCTGAATGCATCTGAAGCCATGGGGTTCTGTTGGAATGGCAGTACAGTCAGTCTGGCTCAGTATCTCCTCACATTCCTAAAGCCTGAAGGCATTTTCTTTTCCTGTATTCCCCCAGCAGTTTGACATCAACTGACCATATTCAGTAAAGTGTTTCCTTGGAATTTAGTTCTCTGTTTTCTTATAAATCAATCTCTACGGAGCCTTTAATCAGTAGAAGAAAAGAACTGGTGCTCTCGAAGGAGTGCTGTATACATAGCTGGGGATGACAAAAGAAGCTGTTGCCTTCAGCTGCGTGTGACACCACATTTGCTGTCACATAGGAAGACTGAAGATCATTCCCCCAGATCTCTGTTGTTAGCTGACCGCTAGCTTATTCAGATCGGTGGGAGCGTTGCCCAAGCGAGGACCCCAAAATTATGTTTTTAGCAAGCAAAGTGGTTTTATGGTGGGTAAAGATAAGAGATAATTACCCCACACATTGGAACTCATTTTTTGCTGCATTACGAGAATGATTCTTGAAGTGCTGCAATGCATTGGGTGCGCTTCAGCTCGTGCCTTTGACCTCATGTTTCATAAAGCACCTAAGACACACAGATATGACATCCCGTCATACATAATTGCTTACATTACAAATGCTTCACCGTTCAGAAAGGAGCCTCTTGGCTTTGTTCCAACATTTATTTTCAGTAAATGCTTCGCATTTAATGCCTCAGCATTTAGGTAGCAGCAGGAGTCCATTATCTTGTGACATGTATGACTCCACTGACATCTCTTCTTTAAACCCTCTAAGGGGAACGTTATCACTGTGCCATATAACACGAGAGTTTTCAGCAAATAGTTTTACTTCTAACAATTGCAGATGTCACACTCTTGTCACCGTGCTTTGCTCTGCTGCTGGTCACTTATCGATGACATTTGGTGCTTTAACTTTTTGCAAGTGTTCATTTTATTCTGTGTCAGTGCTCAGAATGTTACAGATGAAATAAAGCAGAGCAGAGCCACTTCCAGTCGCTTCAGTGCTGCGTACATAAGTGCTGGCTGGCCAGACTCTGCTGATGTAGGGTTCTGTGGTATCGCTTGCTTTAATGGAGCCTTATTATTTTACACCGACAAAGAACTTGTCGCACAGTAGCCCTGTCTTCAGAGCTTTTCATTTTCTGCTTCTTTCTTGAATGAAAGTGTTCATTAACAAGAAAAAAATGTTACAGCAACTGAAGGTTGGTAAAACAGTCTCTCTTTGGGGCCCTTGCAAGAAAATGATGAGAAAGCACAGATGGCTCTGAAAGCAAGAGAGAAAAGCTGTGAAAAAAGCAAGACCGTAGTGAGGGGGAAAACCTGATGCAAGAAATAGGCAGCCACACGATGGAAAGAGGATTAAAGCTACCTATGCATCTCCCAGATTAGCCACACGAATCAAAGCAAAAGATCCCATCAAAAATATTCTCCAACTGGCAAATTCTCTTCAGTATTCAGTACTGAATCACTTCTTTTGACCCCAAAATTTTATGCCCAGTTTTCTCGAAGCAGTGAAAAAGGATCTGCACATTTGCCAGCATTCAGCTATGTCTTGAAGCTCTGAAAGCTAGTGACTCCTAAAGAGAAAACCATAGTGGTTCAATCTTTTTCCTCCCTCTTGGTGCTGCTTCCCTTCTCAGCATCACTGGAGCATGAGCTTAAGCATGTAGGAATGAGCAGAGAATGCATCAGCCCAGAAGTCCATCTCTGCTAGCATCGGTCTGCAGCAGTGGCCACAGCAGATGCGTAAGTCTGGGTGTGAGAGCAGAACAAGCAGGTAGTCACAGTCCCCTGGTGCACTTTCAGTCTCCAAGGACTTTCCAGATTGCAGTAGCTCTAGGTTTATACAGCACAACCTGGTAGCAGCTTTTTTAACATTGCAAGTGGTTAATAGCACATCGTGCAAAGGCGCGTGTATTTATTTAGTTATTGCTCGTAGTATTCACATAAGCCCCTAGCCACAGTTATGAGCATTTCCTTTGATAGCTTAAACCACTGTTTTGCAAAAAAACAACTTAATCACCTGCTTCTCTACAGTGTCGAACTAATAGAAAACCAACTCAGAAAAAGCTGTCAAGATCCCTACTTCAGAATACTGACCTGAGGCGTCTTCCCCTTTCTCTCAAAGGAAAATAATCACGTCAAGTATCCTAGAGGTCAGCAAATTCTGGCAGTTTAGCACTTAAGGAATAAAAACAAAACCCGTATTTCACATAGCTTTTTTCATCTTTTTTTTTTTAATTAAACTTTTTTTTTTTTTTCCCCTCCTTCCTTATGTCTGCCAAACGTGGTGCTTTCAGCTGTTAGTTGTGCAGTACCTGTGTACGCCGGGCTCAATCCTGGTCCCATTACTGTTGGTTTAAGAGATACTCAGCTTTTCCTACTCCCTTAATTATTTGGGGGTAAGTAAGACCAGAATTAGATCCAGAGAGACTTTGGATATGTGTAAGGGAAAGTCAGTGTGTGCTTGAAGAATAACAATAAAAAGAGCAGTCATTATCTCTCAATTAACTAGTCGATTGATCCCCCTGTAGGTGATGGACGGCAGGTGCCACAAAAGCCTCCTAGAGGCACCACTCGTGGTCCACCCCAGTTAGTGATACCCCCACCCCCACCCTACCCTCCTCCCGACAGAGGCATTGTGGATCCAGCTGTCTGTTACAGAGAAGCAGATGTTACAGCACCAACAGAGCTGGTACCTAAACGTATGTTTGAAAATATATGTGTTCACATTTCCACTCCTTTGATGGTAACTCTCAGGGGTAGCTTTTCCAGACTTTCCTCTCTGCTCTCTAGACATACATGTCTGTTTTCCCCCTTTTTTTTTCCAGCCTGCTGTCTGTTAAAATGCCCAATGCAGTGTAACTAATTAATACAATGTAAACAAAACACTTATTTGGAGACGGTTTTGCGGGTGATACTTAGCCATTGGATGGAAGCATTTCAAAAGAGCTGCCAAACCTGGTGACGTTGTGCAGCTGAAAGCAAAATTCTGTTGTCTTGTATTAATTACTGTTTGTTTTCCAGTACTAACATTTTTCCTGTCTCTCCAAAGACGAGTTCTTTTGAGAGTCAAGAGGTCTATCAGTCTGGGTTGAAAACTACAGGGTGTCTCCCTTAGGAAAACTAAGCCGTTTACGGGAGCTTGATATTGTTCAAGGCCTTCCTGTCCTAATGGGTACATCTTCCTTGCCATCTCTGGATGGTCCCTTGTGTGCTTTTTCCCCTTGTGGCATAACAAGTTACCAGACAAAGAAATACAGTATTTTCCACATCCTTGTGTATTTCTGAAAAGCATGTTTTCATGCTACTTTTTTGTGCTTATCTGTCGACTGTCTTTAAATCTTTGTACACCATCCAAGTCTTTGATCGTGTATTATGTTCCCTGTGGGCTTGCCCTGCACACCCATGTAGATCCTGTAAAGGCAGCAAAGCTCTGTGCATTACGGCATCTCACGAACACACTGCCTTTGAAGGTTAGGAGGGTGTCTCCTAACGATGGGTTAGGGAAATGTCTCCATTAGCTGCTAATTTGACCAAAAAAATCTTTTTCCAGGACAGTTTCTTTACCAAAGTTATTCTGCTGGAAGCATTTACTCCAGTACATTAATGTTGGTGTGTTTACTGTTGGATACTAGCTAGATCTAAAGCATTCATTTCAAAATTTGTTCTGAGGAAATAGAGATTGACAAGTTTTATCAGGGGGCGGGGAAGAAAATTAAGGAGATCAATACTAACATGAGATCTGAATCCTGTGGAGGATTTACCCTCATTCATTTTCACCCGTATATGCACAGAAAATCATATAATACTTCAAATCTTTTTTAATGTTGCTGGATACCATCAGCTTGCCTACAGTGTTTTCTTTATTAAAAATCTACTGTGGCTTTCTTTGCATTAATGCTGCTGCTCCATTTGAGTTTCTGCCACTGTTATTTTGCAATGCCTTCCTGATCTACCCTGGTGATCAAATACCCTTTAATCAATGCAGCTCCGATATTATCAGCTTGATCATTTGCTCTTAAACAAACACAATATCCCAGCCAAAAGGATTTGATGATGCTCGTACATAGAAACATAACGTGAGCTTTTATTATCCTCGGTTTACTGGGAACAAAAGAATAGTGCTTAGTGGGTACTTACTTTAGACTTAAAGCATCAGTGTCGGAGGGGGACAAGTTTAGCTTTATAACTCTGCTGTGCTCTACCTAGGTAAAGATAACATGTATAGATATACACAAGAAAAATGTGTATAGCTGTACCCATGAGAGAAAGCGGCACGTATGACAGATGCTAATTTTATTGCATAATGCACTTCTGAAAGGTGCTTAGATACTGCAGCGATGGTATAAGCACGGAGTTTTGCAATGATGTTTTTATTGCCTGAGAATGCCTTAAGCAGTGCAAATAGGACTTAACAGTGGGTTCAAAGAAGAACAAAGTTTTCAATCTTCCTGACTCTAACCTCGGTAGCTGTGTTTTCTCATACAACAACGTGGGAAGGAGGATAAGATACTGATGCAAGCTATGGAAGAATGGCATATTTGTTCTGAAATCACTCTCAAAACAGCTTTCTCTGATGAGGTTTGTGGTCTTCCTTTGCTGGGTGGGTGAATCTTGGCATCTGTTTTTTTCTCACAAGATGAAATTCCCATTCAGAAATGAAAATTCTGTGATCGTGTGGAGTTTAAATTATTGTTCCTTATGATCTGCCACTGTCCATGGGGCCTCGTTCCTTCCCAGCAAACACACAATTGTTCCATTGTGCTCTGGGAAACCCGTGTTGAGGAATTCTCATTTCATAGAGGATGGTGGTAATCGCTTTTCATGGAGTTTTCCAAACTTAGATGGAGTGTAAGTCATTAATGAATAGGGCTTTTAGTCAGATACTTGGGCTTTTCTAACTCCAACGGTAAGAATCTCTTCCACAACAAGAGTACAATTATTCCTTTAATCTTTTTATTCTCAATACATGAGCTCTCCTCTAAACTTTTGGTCTGGTAGGCCCTTAGCTGCATGTGTGCATGTCTAAAATGATATGTTTATGGGATTTTTTTTCTCATTCCTTACCTTACTAATCAGATTGTTCATGGCCTGTGATTCTGAGATTGACCGCGCTTCGGGAATGCAGAAGTGGACATGTCACCTCTCTTGCTTGGTGTTTGGTTCTGTCACATAGCTCGTGAAGTTGCTAACGAATGAATGAATAGTAAGGTCTTTGCTACTCACCTTCAGGTAAAGAACGCACGTGTTGGAAGGTTGTTGCACCTAGATGAGCAACTAAAACATGCTGCCTTGAAATGTTTTCAGCTAGCTCATGAAAATAAATGCAACATTCCTGTGGACCCCCATGATTAGCCCTTTATTTGGTTTCTGATGAGCTGTCATTAAGAAATGCAGTAAGAAATTAAAAGCTGCTTGAAAAAAATATAAAGAATACACCTTCTTGTTGAGTGAGATCCAGAAGTTACATTCTTCACCCTGACACCAAAGTACTGGTGAACTCGGGGTTTGCACTAGATAAGGGCTTGACTTCTTTAAAGAAGTGAAGTCATGACTTGAATGTGTCTTTGCTTTTAACTGTACGTCAAAATAACCAATCATCACCAATAATCCCCTAACCAAAAAGGTTGAGAGGGATGAAGGAGTGGATATAAGAATTTCCCCATTATTTTGTGGGGGTGGCATGTATACTATTAGTTGACAGGTAATACCAGGTTAGTTTTAAGGAACAAGGAGAACAAAAAGGAGCCTTGTCCCCATATCTAATTTTTAATGCTTTTCAATATATCATTGATACATTAACAGGTAATGCAAGTCACTTGAGAAAGTCTTGACGGCTTCAGAAGGAATTTGATCGTGTTTCTTCAGTCACCTTATATATATCTGAAGCCTTTCACAGTCAGTAGGGTTAGTCTCTAAGGGTTGGACTTTGTTAACTTGAAGCAAAACCAGGTAGAGAAAAATCACAGAGAAGAAACTACATTTTATTACATGTGGTTCTAAATTAATTGAGAACTGTAGGAATTTCCTAGTGCAGAGTAGGGAATTTTGCTGACCTGCCAGGCATAGTGTATTGCCTCAGTAGGCATCTGTCAAGTGACTCAGCCTTTTCTTTTCCAGAGATGGTCTTTAAAGCAAGAAACCTTGCAAATGTTACTTAGGAGGCTTGTACTGCCATCTCTCCTCTTATTCATCCAGCCTTATCTGAGGCTAAAAAATGAAATTTAATCTCCAACATCATCTGTCTTGTACCTTCTGGAGAACTAAAATTTAGGCCAAGTAAAGCAGAATTCTTAGACATGCTGCGTAGGTGTTGTGCTGTGGGGATTGGGTTAGTTTATATGTGAACGCAGAGGGCTAGTCTCAGAGCATCTGTGGGATTCTGAGTATTAATACATGTGCCCACGCACCTACATCTCCTTTGGGCAGCTGATTCTTTAACGTTACTAAGCATGCTAGCCATTCTGCTGTCTGACCTACACAATACTTATAATTTTATCCTTTTACTCTTTTCCCCCAACAGTTTACTGTTGTGCATCATTTCCTTCATACACCAAGCGCGTCTGACAGACCTTGCCTCTTCCTATGACCTTCATACCTCTGAACCTCCTGTTGCCTCTGCTACCCTGATTCTTCTGTTGCCTTCCTTCCTCCCCTGCTGGAAAAGAACCCTTTTTTCTGACTGAGATGTTGGCTTCCTTTCTTTTTGAACTTGCACATTCTCTTTTAATTACTCTTGATTGTTTTTGGCTGTGGTTCATACTCATCTGTGAGATGTACGCTCCAGAACTGAATGCTGTGTTATATAAATCTATATATCAGCCTCACAAAGGTTATCCATACATTTGTCTGTTCTTTTTCAAAAGATCCTCTTTATTTTGAGCTGTGGTTTAATTTCATTTGGCGTTTCAAAGAGCGTGTTTTTGGGACAGGGTGTCTGACTTCAGTACTGTTTAAAGGTAAAACAAAAACTTCCTAAAAACATGTTTCACTTTTTTCTGTTAGCCTGGGCATAACATTTTACATTCTCTAATAGATTCTGGTTTTCCTTTGTTGCCTGTGTTTTGTTCCTTTGGAACCAAACTAGAATTGGGCATGGCCTAACCAAGTTGGAGTGCAAGATTCTTTCTATATCTTGGCTATCAATCAAGCTGCCCAGAAAAAAAGAAACAGAAAGATCTGTTGGATCTATAAGGGGCCTAAAAGAAATGCTCAGAACCAGTACCAAGTGCACTGATTCATAGACTTACTTCGGCTTTCATCCTGCTGCTTAGTATGAGTAATTTTATCTTGATGCTGGAGACATCCTATGGAAGTCAAGGTGTGTGTTCTATTTCTGTAACAAAAGAAGCAAACACTGCTCAAGATAGACCTCTTTCCAGAAGTCTCCTTTTTACAGTTGTAATAAGAATAGGCAGTGAGTCATAATTAAAATATCAGCTATAGGATTGTACTCACCAAAACCTTCTTTGCACCAAAGAAAGTACTTGATGTGAACGTCCCGTAAGACGTATATTTTTAATCATTCTCAACTATAAGCAACGGTCTTATGAGTTGCAGTGCTGCACACACCCAGAACTACTCTGACCTCATGTGTACTGTGATTTAAGACGTTTATGTTATTTAAATGAGTGAGTTGCAATACATAACTCTTAATTTAAATGATGAAAAGTTATTGTTTTACCCTCGAGCAAATAATCACGTTCATCTTGAATCCCTTCCAGGTAGGCAAAGTGAAGAATAAGAAAGCATTCCTACAGATAATGTGAAACATGACTAAAAAAGGGTCTTGACAGTTTTTAATACAAATACAACATGTAGTTAATAAGTTTTAAGTGATGCTTCTGAAAGTATACTTAATACCCTAAGGTTCTTCTAATAAAAGTGGAGTAGAATTGAACTCTCTGTGCTGCCAGGTACTTTGTAATAGCTTCTTAAGACAGGACAATGGTTTAATTGTAAATCTCTTAAAGAGAACAGCCTACTAGGTGTTCACAATGTGAAGATTAAGAACATAATGTGCCCATTCTCATTACTCTATTTACATCCTATTTGTAACTCCACGGAGTAACATGCCCGGTGAAGTTCAGACTAGTACAAATACGGAACAGCAAAGTGGTGAAGCAAAGTTTTTTTGTATAGACTGTGATGTACAGTGTGTTGTAAAAGCAGTTCTTTGCATTGACACCAGTTTAGCTTATAGAAGACTGGAGTTTTCAACAAAATTACCTTTTCCATTAAAAAGTTTCTTTGCTTTGAACATAAAACTATGACCTCTCCGCAAGCAAATTTGCTGTGTAAAGCTGTCTCTTTCCAGGTGGTCTGCTCAAACTCTTAAAAGCCGTAGGTGAAAATTCAAAAGATTTCGTTACTCATCCTTAGTTTACTTTTACTTTCCTTAAATTACAATGCAAAATTTGCCTCTGACAACATGTTTGTGGGTATTAACATTTTCTGTGTCAAATATTTAATGACCAATTTAAGGTAGCCAACTCTGCCTCCCCACAGTTTTTTTAATTTCTTTGCTTATGTTAGCTCATGTCCTTTGTTTCTTACAATGTTGTGAGTGCCAGGTACATATATCATGTTAGAATCATCTTAATCATAAGAAATTCCACTTACAGCATAATATTGGCATGTTTAAAACCTCCCATTTCTATACATGGTGTGGGAAAGAACTTTCAGTGATGGTCATTAAATCCAGATCCATGTAGTGCAATTGCCTATATACTCTGTGTAGTGCAATTGCCTATATACTCTGCGTAGTGGAATTGCCTATATACTCTGTTTCACAACTGCTAATTCCTGAATAGTGAGTGTGGAAAGCAGTCAGGAAGCAGAGTGTGATTATGGAAAGATGAACTCACTGGAAGTTTTGTTCCTGAGCACCGGCTCGCATCTGGGGAATCCCTGGTTGTTCTGGGCTTCAACCCAGGATTTCTGATGCTGCCTTGATTCTTGCTTCTGGAAGAGAATGAGAGTTTTTCTGTCGTTTCCAATGAGTGGAGAAATGTCAGTTAGGTCAGGTTGGGGGAGTCTGAGGTTAGTGGTGATATGAAAGGACACTGGCTTGGTTTTGCTCCTTTTATTTTAGCCATGGAGACATTGGAAGTGTAATGAGAGTGACGTGGAGAAGTCGATAGCAAATTGGCTACTGTACTACAATTTTTCACCAAAATGCTCTTACCAGGGTTAGTAAGAAACACATTGAAAATCCTAAGGGTTTATCTGCACTGCTAAACAGCATTGCTCAAATCACCTCCTTCGTGTTAAGTTATCTGAGGTGGAAAACAAATTTAAAACCCAACCAACCAACCAACTTGGAAGATGTTACTGAGCCCTTTCAGGAGGACAAATAAATGCATAGATAGCTTATGAATCAAAACAGATTCCAGGATTAGAACTCCCAGCATCATTGCTCTTAGAAAATAACGACAGATGTATAATTCATGATCAAGCTTATTCTGATACCTGGCTGATGAGTTCAACCCCTATGAAATCCAGTGAATTAGAAACAGATTCAGCTTTCTGGTGCTGAAGTTTTACTGAATGGCCACATTAAACTTTTTTTATGTTGCCCAGCAGAGGGAGCCGATGTTGTCACAGATCTGCAGTAGGTGGCAAGTAGGAATAATGCTAAAAGAGAATGTTAAGCTAATAGATACCCCACTTATACAAAGATTTTCAGTTCTTTAAGAATGCCATAAAAAACTTAGTTTCCTGAGTTGTTTTGCACAGCAACAAAAAGAAACCAAAACGAAGAGCTTTTCTTTTTTTTCCTATATACTTTTAAACCAGTGCCATCACAAATAGAAGCGTGAAAATAAAAGCATATTTGCAGGTGATGCCACTGTGATGGCATCTTCCAGAGGTAAGCTCAAATTGTTGCTCTGGGCATTCTGGAAAAGGGGGTTGGCATGTTGGATTGGCTGTTATATTGCATAGATCTTGCCTGTATAGTTATGGCAGCTGTATCCAAGGTGTGGCAATGAGTGCATCTGGCTGGTGTGTGTACTTAAGAGCAAGTGCATAGGTCAGGTTTAGTGCCAATACAGAAAGATGTGTTCTGCTGGAAAGGTTTAACAGTTGGAGTTTTAGCATTTTAAGAGCATGAGCAGATTACTGTCCATCCTCTTTCTCAGATAAATTACTTCGTTACCATCGATTCAGTTGTTTAGAGACTAAAATCTGGGATTGAAGAGATTCTCCAAGTGTCCTTAAATGTCTTTTCTACATGTAATGCTTCTTTTCTTTTTTTTTATCTAGCCCCCCCACTTAACATTGAAATGGTTGAGGATTGAAATGAATGTTGTCTTTCTCACAGAGCAGCTGGATTTTCTTCTTTTCCAGAGACAGGGCTGTGGAATACTAAACTTTGAACTCATTCCATTTTTATCTCTAGAAAATGTGCTTATTTTCTTCAGAAAAATTTCTTGTTTTCTTAAAAGAAACTTATTCTGGGCAGGTAAAATGTGGAGATAATATTTTAAATAGATTGATAGAAAAAGGAAGTATTTCTCTTTTTGTTCATTTTTAACTATAGCTACTTAAAGCTGACTGGGGCAGGTAGAGTGCTCAAATTAAGTGCCAAGGGAGAGTGATTGGTAGAGAATTCATCTGGTCCAAATTGTGTGATGCATTTGTTTATTAAACATATGGCCACGCAGTCGATCGTATGCCCATCGTTTGTCCCTGCAGTCTGCGTTTGTAAAGTAAACACTGTGGTCATGATTCTCATGCACTCATCATTTATGTTTGCAGCCACTTCAAGCCCTCTTTATTGTTCCATCCCAGTATAAAAGTGCCTCTTTGTGAGAGCTGGGCTGTCTGTGTATATAAGACAGCAGTTATGCCTTCCGAACTTGGCTTCCAGTCACTACCATGACTCTCAATATATATTTAGTACATGCAGTAGGCACCATTTAACTTTCCATACTAAAATACATGTTATTTTAGAAGGCAGAACGTAACTTATTCCATCCCTTGAAAATTACAGCCATGTTCAATGTCATTGCAGAACTATGAACTCCCCCCTCAAGGACAGTGAGACAAACATGCTGTCGCTGGTCACACACTTCTTACTCAGGTCTCTCGTGTGTAGTGTGCCACTCAGCTTCTGTCTAGCACCTGGATGGCTAGAGGAGTCCACTTTTACATTTAATACGAAGCTGACAGGACAAAAAGTGACATAATTAGTTCTTTGTTTGTCCACAAGAGCTTACACATAATAAACTCTGCTGATTTTTGCTGAGATGGAGAAGGGGGGAAGTGATCTTCTACGTTTCTCTGCAAGAATCAGCTGCTTTATTCCTTGTTTATGACAAACTCTGTGATGCTCTGACTTCAAGTGGTAAATGACTGTTGAAAGGATCAAGCCCAGTAGCAAGAATGAACTACTTTAGAAGTTGGTGATTACTGAATAGGTATAGTGCTTTGCATCCTTTAAATGTTCCTTGAACATTTATTTTTTTCCCATTCAGTTCTAATAAGAAAAGTAAATTTTGGTCACCAGATTCACTTGATTTTTCTCATCCCTTGAGTAAGTCCTGAAGAAGGAGGCTGAGCCCTGGGTTAAGGTGATACCTGTTGGGTTATTTTGCGTTCCCTTACATGTTCACTCTCCTGCCTGCCTGTATGGGAAATAATACCTGTGATTTTGCAGACTTGGAGCCAGAAGGCAGTCCTACTGTAATTCCTTTGGATGTAACAAAGTATTTTCTGGTTACATTAAGTATGAGGCTGGACTTGAGTGAATCAAATAGCCTTTCTAGCCTCATTTCCTGATATTTAGGTTTTTAACTGGTTATTTACCTATTTCATAGAGTGTGGAATAAACCTTACATTTCCCACCCTGACTAAACGTAAAGACATTTCTCTTCTAATTCCCTTGCAGCCCAGCTCTTCAGTCCAAGTAGTCTGTGGATAAACTGTGAATGTTTATTCTAAGGGAAACCAAATTCTCTGTTTTCCCCTTCCTTACTCAAAATAGGAGAAGTTTTAACTATGTGATCTGTGCCTTTAACAACTGAGTGGCATCTTAAAAATACTCTGTTGTACTTGAATAGTGGAATATCATGAAGTCATCACAGCCTTACAAACAGAGAGACTTTAAGATTTATTAGTAACAAGCCGGACTAAATATCTGCATCCAGCCAAGTGCATGCACATGGTGTGTGTGTGTGCATCTGAGAACCTTAATCCCGGTAAGAATTTGAAGTTATGCTTGATTTACACATTATGTATGGGCCAAATCAAACTGGAAGGTTGGTATGTGGAATGGCACTGAAATTTGTAGTGCAAGATTGTGCTGATTCAAACGCAGGCAATGGACAGGGAGCTGCAGAAAGCAAACTGAACAATTTCTGTGCTCTTCGTTCCAGGTAGGTGATAATACCCATACTAAAGTGCCTGTCCATCCTTAGGGATGCTCATACTCAGCTGTTCCCATTACCACTTCTAAGTCAGTAAACACTGACTAAAATGCTTGCCTGCTTTCTTCTAAGAAATTGAGAATTCTGGCCATGCACATTCACTTCTGGGTTTTAGGGCCTGAGGGAGCAAAAGGCTGAGAGCAGAGACAGAGTCTCTTTTGTCAGCTCCTTTTGTGGATTCCATAATTGGTACCTGGCATGGATAAAAGAATTACTTTCCAACCTACTGTACCATGAGCAAAGGTGGAGTGTAATGGAGGACAAAGACCTAAAACAAAAGAAGGCCACAGAAAGAATGAGAAAAGAGGACTATGACAGACCTTTTTCCTTTTTCCTTTTTCCTTTTTCTCTTTTCACTACTGTGATTAAAACGTGAGAGTAAAGTTGCTGGATATATGGTGATCTCCCACAAACAGTGAAGGACTGGTAGGGAAGTATCTACTTACTCATTCAAGCAAACAAACAAAACAATAAATATTTTTGCTGTGATTATCTAATGAAAATTAATACCAGTATCTGATTTTCAAACCATGTAGATTAGCATTTCTCTTCTTTTCTCTCCCATGATTGTTTTATTCCTCAATTTCTTCACTTGACAAGCAGTTAAAAACTAAAGGGGAAAATAATTTAAGTTTGCAAAAAGATGAAAATTAACGGAGAAATATTTTCTATATTTTTTTCTTAACCAAGGGAAAACATGCAGCAGCTCTGTTTATAAGGTGTATCTCTCGGTGTAGCAGTCAAGACTTGAGTTCAAGAATTTAAGAACTCTTACATTTGTTACCTTACAAGAATTTATGAAGAACTATGTAAGAATCGTAAAGACTGTAAGAAAAGTTTATCTACTCGCTTTAAGTTCAAGATAGGAACTTTCTTTACGTGGCTTTTTCTTATAAGAGATGGAGCATTTTGGAATCTAAACAGACTCTTATACCTGACTTGCTCTGCAGAAAGCCTCACAGGACTGCTAAGGGCTGTAGAATGGCCAGCTCCTGTTTTTGCCTTTCTGATGTTGCCAGAAGTAGCTACTACTTGGGGGACTATTGCACAAAGGCATTTTGGTTTTATTCTGAAACTCTTTTTAGGTACTACCAGCCTCTCAGACATGTTAAACCAATACTTGGAAGTTGCACGATTCTTTTTTAGCAGGTAAAACTTAGCCCACTTTCTCCACAAAAAAAGAGGATATATCGAGTTTTTTTCAGAAAAAAAAAATCGTATTTCAGCTAAACTCAAGGTTTATGAACGTTTTCTTGTTTATATATAACTGTAAAATATATATTTTTACTTTTAAATCCCTCTTCTGCTTGCCTTCAGAAGATGAGAAACAGTATGCTCATTAACTCACCAGCCAGTTAAAGAAACTTAGAAGTTTAAGTGTCCAAGTTTTCCAAATGAAAACATTTGAGGAAAAGGGAAAAAAAAAAAAAGGAAAATAAAAAACCCCAACATGCATATACTGTAATTTGCTTGTTTGCCTGACTCCCTTGTGGACATGCCCAGCTTCCTCTGTACCTGGCAGCTTTCCTGTTCTGTACTCATCAAGCTAATCAATGGCATTCAGATGTTCCTCAAATAAAATGATTTGTCCCCAGTCTGCTCTTGCAGAGAACACAGATTGTGCTAAGAAGGCTTTCCTGCACTCCCAGCGTACATTAACTACAAGGGCAATGTATGGGTTGCATTTTTTGCACAGAAAGAGCCCTTGCACGGGGAAACTCCTCGTGGTTTTTCCGCAGTTAAATCAGCGCCTGTGAGGAAATGAGCAGCCTGACAGCGATGGCAACAGAAGCCTCTAAACTTCCGTGCTGTGCTGTGAAGTGTTGCTGTTACAACAGATCAGCAGCCTGATCCTGTCCTGGTCTGACAGGGCCCACGAGAGGACACTTTTATAATCTCATGCTGAAATCTTGGGTGGAGTTTGTAGGGAGGGAAAAGGGAAAAAAAAAAAAAAAGGTTTCTTTGGAGTTTAAATGAGATTTTTTTTTTTTTCCCACCCATTTTTTTAGTTGGGATAAGAAGGGAAAAGAAAGAAAGTAATAAAGGAATAATAATGGATCAAAAAAGGGGAAAAAAAGAGATGGAGGAGAAAACCCAGAAGCTTCAAGGCTGGCTGGGGCTGTGAGCAACCTGCTCTAGTGAGAGGGGTCCCTGCCCATGGCAGGGGGGTTGGCAGTGGATGCTCTGTAAGGTCCCTTCCAACCCTGACAATTCTATGATTCAACTTTTTGTTTTTCAAAACTGAAATGGATGTTTGGATTTGTTTGGGTTTTTTAAATTTAATTTTATTTTTTCTTTCTTCTTTCTTTTCTTCTTCTCCTCCCCCAGACCCCATCAGGTAGTTTCTCAGGCATTTCTTTTGGACTTCTGCGTTAATGATGCAGCTCTCTGGTATCTCAACCCTACCATACTCTGGGTTGAAGCTTTGCTGTTTTTCATGGCATCCTTCCCTCAGGTACCCCTGCTGGATAATAGAGAATAAGCCTTAATGTCAGCACATCTAGGAAGAAAGTCTCCTTGCTCTGTCCTTCTGCCTCTTTATGAAACTTTCAGAACTGAACTTTAGACTGTTATCCTTCCTGACTAATTCAGGAGAAATTGGCTGCCAGTTTAAAAGCTACTGGAGGGTTTCATAGGCAGACTTAGAAACCTGCAACAGTGTGACCTTCTCAACCTAATTGCTGTAGGAACTGAGGCTAAAAAGAAAGAAAATCAAAGACATTTTTGAATTTCCCGTAGGAAAAATGACCTTTTATGCTGATCCTAATTAAGTCCACTAACTCAGGTGAAAAATTCCCCAAACTAGCTCGTCTGTTTTCAGGGCATGATCATAGTGAACCTGCAAATTCTAGAAATGGCCCTGCTCCAGCAAAGCACTTAAGCATGCTTAATCAGGTACCCCATTATGCAGCATGCACATTATTAGTGAATGAACTGTGTAAATGAAAGCCTTAAAATGCTTCACATGAATAAAAACGCAGACAGATTTTCCCTGTGGGGATTCATCCCGTGCAGGAGATACCTGCAGCTCTGCATTTTAATCGGCGGGACCCCAGTGAGATCCTGCTCCCACTCAAGTCAGTGGCAAAACCCAACTGCTGAAGTGGAAGCGGGATCTGATACTATGAAATATGAAAGGGGAACATTTATTCCAAGTGGGTGTTCAGAAGATGACCCATTTCTTGCATCGGGCTACTGCTCACCAGGGAACCCGAGATGACACTGCCATGAACATTTTCCTATCCGCAGATCAGCGAGAGCATAATACCCAGGTACCACTCTTGCATGTTTGCATTTCCCCCTCCTGGTATTTCAGGTTAATAGGGAAAGATTCCCCAGGGCAAAGCACAATTGATGAGATAATTGACTTCACAAGAGACTATGAAAGAGCCTGGCCACATTCAGCTCTGACTTAAGTATTCCCATCTCTGCTGCTATCTGAAACAATCTGATCTAGTCCGTCTGCTGTCAGAGAGGAGTGGTGGCATGACAGCAGAGCTCTTCCGTGAGCACTTTGTTCTCTACCCCTCCAGTATGGCCCTCCTTACCAGGCTGCCAGGGAGAGCTTCAGTGGGTACCACTGAAAAACAACCTCACGGCTAGAGCCCAAAGTGGAGTTCATGGTACCCTGCCTTTGATTCTTGCCCCATGCAGCCATTTCTTGGCTGCAGAAGAAGCCTGTCTCTTGCCATCCTTCCATAGGAGCAATAGTCCCTCTGGGCTTCTGCAGCGTGGCTGTGGCTCTTTGCTGCTGGCAAAGCCCTGCGGTGCCTGGGAGATACGTAGTGTGCTCTGGTCCTCAGTTTTGTTCTCTGCAAGAATAACTCTTTCTTCACTGGGCAGTTTCAGAAAGCAAAACATCTCAGTGGTGAGAAGTGTTCAGGTACTCCAAGCAATTTCTCTCCAGGTATATACTTTTATTTACATCACTGGACATCTTACAGCTATGAGAAACGTGATAGCAGAGTAATCGAGTGTGAATGTGCAGTAAAATGTACTATCGATAAGCTCCATAAAGAAGCATGTTCTTCTAGGTAAAAGAATATAATATAATTAATATAATATAATATAATATAATAGGCAAAGTTAACCAGCAGCCAACGCATATTGAAAAGCCTGTTGTTATTTGAACCTAGGGGAGGGAAGCAGGTATTCCATTGCTCAGGAGGTCCAAGAGGAGTCAGTTAATGTACATCAAAAGAGGTCAGAGTAGAGCTCTGTGTCTCTATAGCACAGAGGTGTATGAATGTTTTCATATCTAAATTTGGAGTTAGCTGTTGAAAATCTTCTCTGAAGGTATTTACGTTATTGGTGGTTTGGCTGAAGCATGTTTTGGCCAATTAAATGGAGTTATTTTGTGCCATCCTAATTGTAAGTTAGACAGGTGGTTTGTGCCTGAAACATTTCATTTTCTCCAGCTCTGTCTGACTTCAGATGATACTATAGATACTACCCTATGCAAAGATAGAAGGTGATGTAAGGGAAAATGATGGATGAACTGATGGGGGAACCGAAGGGACGCATCAGAGATCTGAATGGACCGAGGTGCTGTGAGGATGGGTAAGAAAAAAATGAGCAAGAGTGATGAAATCCCATTTTGTTACCCACCATTCCAGCCCGGAGTTCACTCTTAGCTTTTGGTATTTACCAAACCCAGGATGTTTTGCCATTACCTGCATTGCCAGGAAGGTACTAAAAGTAGTTTTTCTCATTTGTGCAGCAGTTCTCAGTAGAAGTTCTTATGTGCCCAAGGCATTTGTGCCCATAAATAGAAAGCAACCCTTCACATTTTTTTCTTTTTATATGAGTAATGCCTAATGGTTTCAGTAATGGATAACTTATTACAGATTGACCTGATTCTCTTGCACGCTTCCTAACTTGTAAATCACTTTTAGTGAGAAATGAACACACGATTGTGAGTGGAATGGTGTCACTGTAGTACAGAAGGAGCTCTTAAATCCCACAAGGGTGTGTGTGTGTGTGTGTGTTTGGTTTAGTGCTGGGGTTTTTTGTCTCTTTGCTGAGTCTGCTGGCAGCCAGTCTCTGGAGAAGGAAAGTATAATTACAATGCAAAAGCGTTCTCTGTTTTTCACCTCTGGATTATGCTAGAAATATGAAACTGTAAGGGAGATTTTATTGAATTCTTAACAGACAAGCTAAGGAAGAGAATGAATTGATAGAATAGAGCACTCAGAGGCAGAAGATGGTGACGTTTAAAAAGAAAGGTTGAGCAAATTGCCTTTTTTTCTGGCCTTGAAAATCACCTGATATAAGACTTGTTTTATTGCATAGGTGCACTAATCATTTCTGGTTTTAATTGTTACACCACATATGCTTCTCAGGCAATTTTATAGAGCGTATTCTCTGAGTTGGCTCATGAAAATCACCTTCACAGTCAGTTTGTTTAGAGTCTGCAGTGTGCTTGAATGGAAGCCGACCACCTCTGGAAAGGATGCACATTGCCAAAATCGATCACTTACCCCAGCAAAATGTGGAGAGTGCTTTATTTCTTCACCAGGCTCGTTATACTGGGCAGTTTCTGGGTTTAGATCTAGATTTTTCTTTCCCACAAAGACCTCCAGAGAGCCCCATTATTGATCATGGCATGTTACCGGTGTCACACATGATGATTTATGAAGTGCAAGTCTGAAGCTATCTATTGTATGATCTTAAATGTATTTGCATGTTGTCCTGTTCCTCTAACATAAGTTATCTGCTTGTTCGCAGTAGTTTGTCTTCCCCTCTCCTCACACCCAAGTCAAGGACCAACTAGAGCCAGGAAAGCACCTTGTGAGTTGTTCTAGCTTGCTGTTAACCTGAGGTAGTGAACACCAGAACTGTTGTGAAGGTCTCACCATCATACTTCATTGTATACAAGAGGAAATCAGTAACTCGTGCTACTGCCTCGTTTTTAAAAATCTATCCCTCTCGAGGCCAAGTGGCAATGTTCTCCACTCAATCAAGGAAAGATCTGCTTTGACACATGATCCTTTTCCTGCCAAAGAGTGTTTTGCTCTTCGTGTTGCTTTTGCGACGTCTGATGCCTTTGAGAAAGGGAGGCTGGTTGCTGGCTGTGGTGGAGAGTTGTCCGAGCATCCCAGCGAGGCTTTTATAAAAGCAAGGCACTGGTAGGTTCAAGAGAGTGCCAGCAAGGAGAGGGTGAAAAGCAATTGAGCAATAGCAGCAGCATTCTAGGGCAGATGGGCTTTGCAGAGGTCAGAGAGGCTTTTTCAGTCATTGAGGAAAGAATTGTGGCAAAGAAATGGGTTTAATAGAGTCCAAAATGTTAATTTTTCCCTATCTGAAAATCTGTGTTGCATTGCTTCAGAAATCTTTCTTTGCTTGTTTGGCAGGTGGTAAAAATAAAGGTGTGAAGTGGGAGAGGGCAGCAGACGTTTGCCTGAAGTGGTAGTTTCCTCTGAGCCCTTGAGGAGCCATCAGGCAGTCTTACCTAGTGTTCTTTAGGGACAAAGACTTCAGAGTAATTTTCAGCGTGGGTTTGGAAGTGAAGCCAAACATCAGTGCACAGGCCTTCCCCAGGGCTTGTACCTGGAGGAAAAAAACCAAGGCACTGGAATTCTCTTCAGTCCCTGCTCCCTGGCATGATCCTATCTTCTGTTGCCTTTGGTATAGGGGACACCATTGCCAAAAATGCTGTTATAAAAGTTACAATACTTTCATGTTGTGCTATCCACCTAATAGCAAACAGGTTTAACCTCAAGGGGAATGCTTGACTACCTCCTATGTGTCAGGCAGCTTAACTGAGTGCACATTGCATTTATTTTTCAGCTGTAGGAGGGTAGATCTAGGTAGCTGAGTTCACTGTGGTTAGCTTGGGATCAGCTGTGGAAATGCTGAAGATTCACAGGGTGTGTGTAATGTGTACCTTTCTGATATGTCTGGTCAGACACATCTCTTGTAAATCTTCTCATTCTTGTAATTGGCTGGCGTG
The DNA here is from genome assembly GCA_025345505.1 of Todiramphus chloris collaris. Taxonomy (NCBI): domain Eukaryota; kingdom Metazoa; phylum Chordata; class Aves; order Coraciiformes; family Alcedinidae; genus Todiramphus; species Todiramphus chloris. The sequence goes on from JANVCC010000319.1 coordinate 7,956,918, forward strand.
CAAAGGAACAGATTTACTTCTGTTTGCAAGTTTGGTGCAGTAAGGATGGCTGCAACTAAAGAACCTGCTGGAAAACATGAGTGTGGGGCATAAGACTAGGAAGGAGACTGAAAATAGCTCATCATGTGAGAACTGGGAGTCACATGAAGGACTCCACAAGTCAGCAGCGTGCCCTTATAGTGATGAAGCACTAACCAGAGGCTGGGTTGCACTAGCAAGAGCATAGCCACCAGATCAAAGGAAATGATCTCCCTTTACTTGTCTCCCCTTTACTCGTCTGCCATGAAACCACATCTATGTCTGTATTCCAAAAATTGGTTCAGTTTTGAGTTCTGTGGAACAAGATAAGGATGAACCAGAACAGTTGCAGCAGAGTCTGGCAGAAGGCATCAAAGATGGACATGAAGATGCTGAGGCAACAGGGCTTGTTGAGCCTGCAGAAGCCAAGGGTAAGGAGAATTTCAATGCTGTCTTGCATCTGAAGAAAAAGGAAGAGTGAGCCAGACTCTTCTCTGAGATCCACTGCAGAAGTGTAAGACTGCAACAGTGACAAGTTGCAGGCAGAAAATTTTCAATTTGTCATTAAAAATGTTCTTTATGGGGAGATTCTTTCCAAATTAGATTAATCTGTGATTCTGTGGCCTAAGTGAGATGAGACAACGTTAAGCTGCTCTACGTCCTCATTTTGGAGAAGGGTTGTAGCTGCAGAGCATGATTCCTCACCTCAGCATTTCCTGGCCTCGCCTTCAGTTTCTGCAAGGAAGCTATGGGAACTGGGAGAGGTTTTCCCCCCCATGCTATTGTTAATGTATAACAGTGGTCATTTACTCCTCTTTGTTTCTTCTAATTAAAAAAAAAACCCCAAGAAAATATGCATGTAGGCTCAAATGTTCTAAGCAGCATATTGGATTAAAACAGTGTATTAACAGAGAAGTCCATCCATTCTGTCCTATGCTTTAACTGCTCCCTGAATGTTAATTTTCAACACCTATCTCTACATAAAAACATGTAGATTGCTGAGCAAAATAAGTGAAATGTAACCAGACTGCATTGTACGTGTGTGAAAACTCTAATCCTGTGTTAACAGACATGTTCATAATGTCTGTTCATCATTGCCATAATAAATGTTTTCCTTTCCCATTTCTTACACCAGCCTTCTCCAAAGTGTAAGAAAAAACTGTGCACTTTTTTAATACTGGTCTTTCATGGTGGTCTAACTTTTTTACTGCTGATACAAATAATTAGAGCAGTGCTCCTTTCTCTTCCTAGAAGTTTTAAGTACTGTCAGTGAAGCAATTATGTTGTAATTTGGGGATCATTATAAGAATTAATATTCTTTAACATCATGAAGTTTGTAATATTTTTTATAACTTCATTGTAATAGACCATTTGAACTACAGCAAAGCAATTTTAGTCCATGAAAAGAAAGCTTTTTTGGCAGTGGATCAAGTGATGAAAGCAATTGGAAAATAATTGCCAGCCTCTTAGCAAGAACTTACAGGAATTGGAGGAACTCTGCATCTCTAAAACTATTACAGAGTTCAGATTATTCAGCACGTAGAGGTTAAATCAACTGTTACCTCTTCCAAAATGCTTTTGGATAGGCTGTTTCTGTCATTATTGAATGTGACAGTAAACCACCAGCAGTGCTGGAAAACCAGGAGGTCACAGCACTTAGTATTATAGCCCGACAAGACTTCTCTTCTGTGCCCACTGGACTCCGAGGGAGTGATGGCTTGGGCTTTGGTGATTGATTTTGTACATTTTGGGTGGGAAGCCTGTCTTTTGAAGACTCAGGTCTGATTCTAGTCTCTTGCAAAGTCACTCGTGGTTATTTCCATAGGAGCAGTCAAAGGGAGGATTTTACCCATGGTAGTCTTCACCTCCTGAATTAAATCTTCATTTCCAAAAGTGCTGGTCAGCAGGTAAAGCAGGTGAGGTTTATCTGTCTCCCCATCACTGGCATTTGGTGTGAGGCATGTGTACATCTATGTGATATCAAACTGCAGGAGGGCAGATATGACTCCTCTAAACTTGGAGTGCAGTGTTCTCCTAATTACTCACAGCCTATTGAGATTAAAGCGACAAGTTCTCTTTTGTGTTAAACAAGCAGCTCGCATTCTTGACTGATGAGCTACTTTCCTTTTTCCCTCTTGATGATCACGGGCAGCATTCTTGCAAACAGACGTCCCAGTCTCCTCTGCCCTGTCCCAGTCCCCATCCCATCCATCTGTCCATCCCCCCTGCCGCAAGAAAGCCTTTGTAACTTGTGGTTGACCTAATTGTGCAGCCACAGTGCTGCTTGCTGCTAAGCAGGGATGATCCCTGGTGTGGCACTCGCAGCGTGCAGCCTGGAGCGGGGTGTAGGTGAGTGGCAGTGCAGGGCATCGAGGGACACTCCAGTTTCACTTGTGAGATTTCAGCGTGGCTTGGACGCTGGGGACCAAGTTCCGCACCCTTTTCAATATCACACCCCACCTGAAGCCCCTAAGCAGGGCGACGTGTTGCTGTACAAAGGGTTGTTGTCTGTTGGGAAATGTAGGCAGTATTCTGGGGTGCAGCAGTGTTTCAGGAATGTGGCAGTGATCTGTTTGTGTGTCCAGTCCTGAAGTACTCCCTGAATAATCTGCCTTACCCTGGATGTGTCTACAAGATCAGGGACTGTACTGAGATCTTCTTACTGTCATAACAGAGAGAAGCAAAGGTGGAGATTTTTCTTTATTCGGCCAATAAAGAGCCTTAGTAGCTGCCACCGTTGTGAGCACGCTGTGCTCAGTGCCTGGTGCCTTGCTGGATGTTCACTACCTCTGAGAAAAATATGCAGACATCACAAGGTGGAATCCCATGTGCTGCTGTGCATTAACCAGTTCTCCCTGTAGAATTAGAGAGTTTTAAAAGGTATTTTCTGACTCACGGAGTCAAGGCCACTCGGTAAAGTTGAGGTAGGCTTTTTTCATGTTTTCACCCAGTAATGCCCATCCATCTTCAGTTTGCACCGGTGGAGACTTAATCAAGCATGTACAAGGAAGAATAGACTCTTGCTTAATCCATCCAAGGATGGCTCAGCTTTAAAACAGGGGTGTTTCAGCACTGCTCTCAGCTGAGACAAGGTTGTTAACATGATATGGAACCGTAGCAGTCGTGTCTTATGTGTGTGCTTTCATGTTCGGATGAGTAGAAGTGGCAATCAAAACGGTTTACCTCATCTAGCAGCTCTGCTCAGCACCGTGTGTTAACAGTGTTAAAAATGAATGGATCTTCTCAGTGAAGATGAAAAGATTAGGGAAGCACTTTGTCAAACTGATAGACTTGGAGAAAGGGAGACGTTTTGATTTTGCTTCAACACAGGGAATTTAATTGTTGAATAGAAAGATGTCTCTCTGTAGTTCCATGCTTCAAGATAAAACTGCCGTTGAATGAGGAGGTTCTTACGCTGGACTGGATGATTCGGCTGCCAAGATCCAGGCGTAACACAGAGGGATTGATTCACACGTGGACCCTGATACTAAGAGAATTGTCCTTCATTTTGTTTGTCCATATGTGGGAAGAATGTGCTGGGGGATGGAGATCCTGACGTAGAGTAGCTTGCTGAATCACGTCAGGGCGAGACTTGAGTGTTGTTACTACAGTGGGCAAGTAGAACTGTGTGACCAAAAGGATCTAAATCCCGAAGCAGAAAGATGCAGGAGATAGTTGCAGGCAGGCAAGAAGAGGATGAGGAAATGAGAGAGACAGCTAGGGAGGAAAAGCCTGCCACCCTCATATCAGGATCTGGAAGTGGGTATTTTGTTATAAATCGCTGTGCCAGATGTAGGGTGGAGGTCATTTTTGGCATCCTAGAGACAACAGATGTGACCTATGTTCTACAGAGGTCTCTTTCCATCGAGGTATACTGCATTGTGCATTACTTCAACATCTTTCTGTGTGCTTCCACTCTTCCACTCTTTAAACTGATTTCTTTGCTGTCCTACTTCATTCTGGTTTTAACATATTGTAGCTTTTACTAATGCTTTGCTGGTGGGTTGTTACTAGGGATTTTTGTTTGTTGAAAATCAAACCATATACTCTTACCTGTTTGTTTACTGTCTGTTTTTGTAGGGGTTCATTATTTGGTGCTTAATGTCAAATTAATCACATTTCTCCTTAATGCTGGTGCTTTCCTAACTGGCGTTCTCTCACGAGCATACTCCAGTCCATTCAGTGACACACATTTTGTTCCTGTAATTGCCATTTTTTGATGGAATGATCTCAGGTTAAATCTGGAACCTAGAGTTAATGTTATAGAAAATAAGGTCAAAGAAATCAAGTAACATTACTTCCAAAGGTGCAACAGAGTCTTTGATTCATCTTCCATCATTAATATCGATGCTTAACAGCACTTACAACCTTAATCATGATTGGTTACCCTCTGAATTTTACTGCTTCTGCTGTCAGAAATCAATTTAATGGCATCTTGTAACCTCCAGCAAGGAGAATGTTGGGTTGATTTTTATGTTAGTTTTACTCAGCTTCACTGCTAAGCTACACCCTTACAAAATTACTTCTATGACATTTTTTTGTCAAAGTTGTTCTCAGTTCTCTGGCTTAAACAGAATACTTTTGTGTACACAACATAATACAGAAGTATTGATCTTTTTTATTGAGTTGTAGCTTCCTGTATGCTACAAAACGTTGTAGGTTCTGACCCTAAAAAAGGGTCAAGTGTATGTTTAATCTTAGTCATGCTTGTAGGCTTGGGACTTCACATATAATTAACTTCCACCACAAGTTTCTGCAGCATCAGACCATAAACTATTAATCCTCCTTTTGCTTATTGAGGTTGGAGAACAGAATGCAGCACACTTATAATTCCAAATTAAACATTTAGATTAGCCTTTATTGATTCCTTTTGATCAAAAGAGATGTGTGCTGGACTTTAGTCATTCAATAGTTTCAGTCATTGAAATTACTGACCTTGTTGGGAGTTCCCCTGTAAGGGCATAATTGCAGGATGGAGTCCGGAGTTGGACCTTTCTTAAGGGAAAGAAAATTGTCCCGAGTCGCTCATAGGAGCCAAACTAAACCAGAGTATTAAAAGTTGTGCTGTGTCTAATCTTCTCTCAAAATGTGCAAGCTCTACAAGATGCTAAGGGCATATCCTTTGATCTCTTTCGTATATAACTAAACATTGGAAAAGGTTCTTCTTTAAGCATGGTACTGTCTACTTTTCTGGACACTTATTAGTAGATTTTGTATGCTTTGAGTAAGAGATGATTGTTACATTCTCAACGCATGGGAAACTGAAGGCTGGTGGTAAACTGAAGTGACATCCAGTGGGCCAGCAGTAAATCTAGTTTACCAGCTCAGTGTCCTGGCTGGGAAACACTGCCCATTTTCACTTGTGTATAGACTTCTTATTGGAAATGTCATGATGTGTTTGTCCTCGTGGAAGAGGAATAATGCGATTGTGCTGTCCAGAGCAATAACAGGAGTGATTTCTTGCACCACATCGTTTAAATTTTGATCGTATTCCCCCCAAAACTATCCCAGGAAAATTTTTTTCATCATAGAAGTAAGGAAACCAATTTCTTATGAAAATATAAAAACCTAAACTCCACAGGACAGGTGTGTAGCAAACCACCTTTCTAAACAAAGATGGGCAGAACTTTTGCACCAGATCATCTTTATCCTACATAGAAATATTGAGCTCCATTCTACTGTATTTCATGTGTTTTTTTCAATCACAAAGGAATATCTCTCTGTGTTTGATTTATGTACTGCTGACTTTGAGCTAACTTTCCTTGCTATATTTCATTTAGAGAGCCTGCTGCCTGCATGTGATAATGTTTATGTAGTGGATGACACAGCTCTGGAGCTATCAGAGGTGGAGGAAACAGAATCAGAAAGCAGCTGTTTTGCATCTGAGGACACCACGGAAGACTCGGGTGTTGTGAGCTCCCCATCTGACATTGTATCTTTGGATTCCCAAAATGACAGTATGAAGCTGAGAGACATCAAGCTGGTCAATGGCTACATGGACTCAGCAGAGGTGGATGTGATGTATGGCACAGAGGCATGCTGTGTGAAGAACGCCTGCTGTGACAGCGTGGAATCCCATGGTGCTCCACAGAGGTAAAAATGTACTTGCAACAGCTCTTGGAAAATGTCTTGCATGTCCCCCTTGTAAGAAAACCAGCTTCAACTTACTTCTGCTCTTCCAGAAACCCATACCAATGCCAAGTGACTCCTCCCAGTGAAAAGCTGGCTGCCAGATCCCCTCCAGTGACATACTTGTAGCAGCAGGCAAAGGTCACTTTTCTGTTTGAACTTGCAGTTACGGTTCTTGCAAAAGACCGCTGCCCCGCAGAGTTGACTTCTCCAAGAAGTCTGAAATCGTTCTGTTAACAGTTTGGTTTATTTTCTAGTTCTGATAGCATGCGAAGTGCTTAAAATGTTACTATTATTATCTAGAAAAATGACATGCAGGTCATAGAATGGAAAATTCATAAACTGGAAAAACTCAAGCCACGGAAAGCCAGGTGGGAAAGGACTGCATTTGGTGATCTTTAGAGATTGATTTGTGGGTGTGTGCCTGCATATATGTGTTCACCTAATGCTAACCTCCACTGGCGTCGTACCCTGGGGGTTTTTTTCCAGCATATTTCCTTTCTTTTTTCTTCTATTTTTTTGCATAAACAAACATTTTCCTGCAGTTTTTGCAAGAAAATATGAGAACCTGGAATTTAACTAGAAACTGCCTTCGAGCACAAGTGACTCTGACACTGTTTGTTTGCCAAAACTCACATAGTTGGTGGCAGGGCTGCAAAGGGAACCTAAAATTTATAGGACTTTGCAAATACAAACTGGCCAAATAGGAAGCTGTGCCTCCAGCAAGGAGGGTGGCCTGGTAATACTGACAGGGATCCGCTCTGTGTGATGCTGCAGAGTCATGGGACAGGCGCCAGAAATTCCTCTGAATTCTCAGTTGACACAAAGTCTGTGCTTTCTGGTCTCTCTCCATTCAGCTGCTAATCTGTAGCCCCTTCATAAGAGTGTGTATCATGACCTAGTTATTTCCTTCCACATATTTCTGAGGGAGAACTTCATCTTGGATCATGCAGTGGGTGATAAATTAGGAATACATTAGACCCAAGTCAGTATTTAACCTATTGGAATAACCTCAGGGCTTTTCTTTATCCATCAATATCAATGGGGAAAAGGTCAAGCCCCACTTAGATACTTGCTCAACAATACATTTTTCTTGTGAGCTGTCCTTTTTCAGTTTCTTGGATCCTGATGCAGTCTCTATTTGAGGATTAGATAGGCTAGTATAGTAACTGTAATTAACATTCCAGACCTGATCCAAAAAAGCAACCCATTAATTTCAGTAGACTTACATTGGGCCTTGAAAGATAACTAAGCAATCCCAACTTTCCTCAAAATGCAGGTTCTGAACTGGTTAGGAAAACTCACATGCCTATTGATGGGGAGCTGGGGGGGGGGGGGGGGGGGGGGGGTGGAGAAGTTACCGTAATGTGAAGACATCAAAGCAAAGCCCTGTAATTCTTACATGTAATTCTTACATGTCTTTCTTGTAATGTACCATTCTGGTACAAATTAGCAAAACATATTTTGGCCTTTTTCTGGTTTTTCAGTCAAACAAAAGACTGACCACAGTTCATTAAGTGACACACTTCCTCTCGGAAGTCAGTATTCGCTCCGTTCTTCACTTTGCCAAAGATACAGACCACGCTTTCGCCAGGAAAGATGGGACCAGATGATCCTTGAGGTCCCTTCCAACCTGGTACTCAATGGTTCTAGGATACATGTTCTGTACGTGAGATTTACCTTTGCCACACAAACACACACAAATTTTGATAGTTGGAAAGAGCACATACAGACTCTTCTGTACGTGGGACACTTCATCAGCTTCCCATCAGGACTGCTGCTCAGGGCTCTAGCTGGGCCAAAAGGATGGAAGCTGGAAGGACAGTGCAATGTACTGCATGTAAAGGGAATAATAACTGAATATGAAGAGGAAATTCCTCAAAATGGGAATGGTATATCAGTGGAAGAGATTGCCTAGAGAGTCTGAGGAATCTCCGTGCGTGGAGGTTCCCAGAAATCAGACAGGTAAAGCTTTAGGCAGCCTGGTCTGGCTTTGAAATTAGCCCAGCTTGGAGCAGGAGGTTAGGCTGGGCTTCCAACTTAATCTTTTCTGTGGTTTTTATCATGCTGAATATTCTGTATTTATCCAATACATCCGTAATTTATAGAAGAGTGAGTTTGGACTGAAAAAGGTGAGAATTACTGTTGTTTAAGGAGAGCAGTTATTTTTCATAAATTCCATTTTCATAACATACTCTGGGACAGCAGAATTGTTTCAGGGCAACTTTAGGGTATAGCAGAAACTTAACATTTGTGATTTATTTTAATCTTATGTCAGCACCTGCTTAGATTGCCACGATAGCAACGCTGATAGTAATGCTCCGAATGTGTCACTAATATTTGGAGGTAAATCCAATTCCACTCCTAACCTATGTTTGTAAACAAACCAGCTTTGAAAATTGTGCTCTTCTAAATCCTTCTGAGGTCAACTTGCTAAGTTTTCAAAAGCCACTTCCTACGTGTGGAGGGAAGGAGAGAAATAAGGAGGCTTTTTAAACCTTTTTGTACAAAATTCTTGTTTCAGTAGGATGTAAATGAATCCTCAGTACAATTCTGAGTACAGCCAGATTTGAAGAATGTCATTCCCAGCTTCCACGATCAAAACAGCTGCCACCCCAATAACAAAAACCTGTTGGGAGCTCTGAGATTGTGTATAGTTCTTGTGATGAAGGGGCTGCTTTCCAGACCAAACCAGCCTCCTAAAATCTCAGACAAATCAAAGTGCAGTTCACGTGGATAATTCACACCAAGCTGTACTAAGTTTTAAATATTTTTCAGAAGCCACAAAAAACCTAAAGGAAAATTCTACATAGAATTTCTTCATTTCTTTCTATCTTCTTTGGGTCCCTCTACAAATATCTGACCCAGTTCTGAAAGGAAGAAGAACCCAAAAATTGGGGGAACTTGTCACCACTGTAAAGAAGCAGTGGTTAGCAGCAGTGGCTCGGAGTTCTCCTTGAGTCTATGCTCCACTGAAGCCAGAAATTTTATTTAGTGGCTAATTTGGCTGAGGCCTGAGGAAAAAAACGTTAATAAGAACAATGGAAATATTTAGCTTGTCATTTTAAATGGTAAAGCTGACTAAAACTTGGGCTTTTCACCCGGTGAACTAATTCCTGAGTATTTCTAAAGCTGTATATTGATATCATTTTGTATTCTGTGGGCTGTATTTATATTATATCTGGACTTTATATTAATTATATCTGGACTTTGAAAAGCTGTAAAGGAAGTCCAAGTGGTATTTTGCACACACACTGTGAAGGACTGCCACGAAGAGCAGAATCAGGTCTTACCTAGGTTTGGTCCAGAGGCTTTCCCTGTGCTCCAAGAGGTCAGTGGTATTTTGCCATGATGCTTGCTTTGGTTAATTGCGTGTTTCATTTTAAATTCATTTTTTAATCAGTTTTTCTTAGAGTTTCTGGAATTGCGTACTGGGTGGCCTGGTCTCTGTGTAGCTGAAATGCCTGGTAGCTTCAGAGTATCACGGCAGGGTTTGCACCTCATTTGCTGCTGAAGTCAAGGAAAGTTGGGAGTGCTTAGGGGTACAGCCTTCACCATGCGGTAGGTTTGCCCGCACGTGGCATAATGGCACAGCCAGGCCAGAAATGGAACGTGCCAGGGGCTTTGCACACCCAGAGGAGACAACCACAGCAGAGCTCAAATCTCATTTGGTTCCCAGAGCACAGACACAAGACGTTTCTGTCTCCGGATCAGACCCCAGGGTTTCCAGTCTGGAGCGTTTCCTCCATGGTTTTGTTTTCCATTACATGGGAGGAACTTGCAAGTGCATTCTGGTTTATTTTCATTTGAGATTCTTGTTCAAGCAATCTTAATACAAATACACATTAATTAGCATGTTGAATGTCAAATCAAATGCCAAAACACTCTGTTTCTACCCGTAACCTGTTCAAGCATCTTTGTGTCTCCACCTCCAACATCCCCTTCAGCCACTGACTTTTTTTGCAGTAAAAACCATACCACAGCTATCATATCTCACGATATGTTTGTACTGTGCCTGGTGGAGCAGAATCCAGACCTCTGGTGGAGGTGCCAAGAGCTAACCCTATATAAATAATTGACTCCATGCAACGTTTGGCTGTGAATGTTTTAATATTAAATGCTGACTCCGAACACTGCACTACACGGTTCTCTTTCTTCATATCCTTCCTTATGGTTGATTTCATTGTGTTATGTATCTGTTCACCAAATTTTAATATATAGTGTTAAATGAGTAACAAGAAAACCACAGAGAAGCTGAAATGTTGCTTATGTAGCAGTAAGTACATCTCATGATCTCACAGTGTTGCAACTCTGTCCTCCCATACCCCCTCCTTTCCCATCCCTTGTGTGGTGTCATCACGCAAGCTCCTAGGGGCAGGGATCAGACAATTTTCTATGCCTATAAAGCATCATGCACACCTACTGTCTGGAGCTTTATAAATAATTACACACTAAAAATTATGTTAAAAAAATATATTATTAGGGATGCTAGGTCACATGCTGGAAGTTAGGTAACATTAATATTTAAGGTTGTCTTTGCAACCTTAGATTCCCCCCCCTTAACCTTAATTGTCCCTCTTGTGCAATATGATAAAGTCTCTAGTTACAGTGTTCATCCCCAGTTTTGGTTTATTTTCTTTCTAGGTTTCAGAGCTCAATTACTAAAGCAAGCATACCACCGTTCACCCTCATTTCACATTCTCTCCTGTAGACGAGACTATTTAATTTCCTCTTGCACCTTTTATCTTACTCATCATGCTGGTGTCCATGTGCCATGCAGGCTTCAGGTCATTATTCTGCACAGTACTCACGTGAGATGAAAAGGTGGCGTTATTAGAGAAGGAGGGCTGATGCAATAGTGACCAGGTAGGCCACACAGGACACTCTTGGGTTTTTTCAGACAACTGAGCATTAAATAGCATCTCGTGTGTCAGAATGCAGCTCTTCTTTTCCTCCAAACTCTGTTCTCAGAAGACATTTAACCATTTTGGATGACATAAAATAATAGAATAATCATGGGTATGATGTAAATTGTTGCATTTGGACTGCCACCTAGCAAAGATGTCCAGTTTCTCAAAGTTCTGAGCAATTGAAATCGAGGTTTTAAAAGGAGTCTTAAGAGTGTGTCGTTCCACCAGCCTCTCTCAGAGCAGCAAAAACATTTTAAAATACAACCTTTTTTTTTTTTTTCATTTTGAAAAGGTATTAAATGTATTAAGATATTTAAAAAATAGAAGTATTTTAAAACATAAAGGGAACTTGACAGTTGTAAAGCTAAATAACAGGCTTGTTTGTGACAAAAAGATAAAATACCTTCCAAAGGTCTGAAAGGGATTTTCCCCTCCCTGGAGTTTCTGTTTCGGTAGCCATGGGAGAGAAATATTTTTTCACGTACGGCTAGTGGAGGGCATGGGGTGGGGGTGGGGGAACCCTCTTGAGACCAGCTCATGCTCTGGGTCTGGACAGGGATAATCCCATTTCCTCCCTTTCTCTTGGAAGAATTTCTTACCCTTGGCTCTGGTTGGGGTAGTTGGACCTCCTGGGAGGAGAAGAGTCCTCTTTGTTACCAACCTGAGAAATACTCACTGTTCCCTACAAAACTGTGGTAGGGTTTTGATGAGTTAGTTTAAAAGAAAATCTTGAAAGGATAGGGGTGGGTGAACTTGTTCTGCTTAATTTTCATCCCATTCACATTCAAATGTTACAAGGTTTTGTATTCTGCTTGGGAAGGACAGGAGGGATAGAGAAGTCGGTAGCTGGAGACAATTCAGCAGTGAAGCTGGTCGGGGGAAGAAAAAATACAATAGTGAGTGGCAGAAGGGGCAGGCAGAAAGGAAAGAGGAAAACTGTCATGAAAAATAAGTGTTTGTATGTATTTTATATATTTCTTTGTGCACTAATGTGTTCTATATAACTACGTGTCACTTGTCACTCTGAGAAATATGGGAAAAATTTATTCTGTTATTTCTGTACTTTATTTTAGCTGGGTGGGTACATGTTTTGCTTTTTTGCAAACAGAAATGCGGTGTTAAGGGGGAGGAAGATGGGGAAAGGGTTAAAGCGACAAGGAGAACTTAAGGGATGAAAAATTACTTAATTAAGACCCAGATGTCTGACAGATTTGCAAGCCTCTGCTTCTTACATAGTTTTGCTAATTTCCTTCCTTATCTCTGGCTTTCCCTCTCCCCCTGTTACAGAAGACTCTTTGTATTTGGATGCTCTTGTGCGCTGTTTTGCTGGCAGATCTTCATGGAGGGAAGATACTAATGATATTATGGTTAAATAATAGATACTCACAGAACAAGAATCCAGATTAAGCCTTTCTGTTAAACTCATGCTCTGGAAAAAAAGCCATATACTTTGGGGCTGTAGAATGCTTTACATGTTAGGAAGAAGCTTTGGTTGCTAAAGGTGTAGTGCTGGCTTCCAGGAGAGAAAGGCTCTGGTCCTTGCTCTATTTCTTCTTTTTCTGTGTAAACCAAGAGAAGTTATTTAACCTCACTGTGCCGTCTTTTAACGTGCTGTGTTAGACTGCACAGGTGATGTGGCTGTATTAGGGTTGAAATCCTGCTAGTTGACTTTCCTGCCTGTTTCTGGTAGTGCTGTCTGCCTGGGGGCTTTCCTCTTGAGAAGCTGTAGCTGTATAGCAACTACAGGCTGCCACTGAAGCAGTAGGACCCTGGAACCAGCATATGTCGGGGGACTCTGGAAGCTTAAATCACCCTGGTATGGAACGAGATTAGAGATTTCTAGCATTAACACACAAAATGATACTAAGCAAAAGCATTTTCCTTTGCTTTCTGTTTAGATTGTTGACCAGTGACCGTGGAGGAGGACTGTAAAAGGACCATAAACCCAGCTACTGATGAAAAACGACTTCATTTTCCTCCTCATCTATATCTGCAATTCCTAGTCTCAACTGGGTGGTGTTCATGTCTAAAGGCACTATTGGTCCTGTGTGTTCTAGGATTGGGAAATAGTTTAATTCAATCTCTGCTGATCTTTATTCAGCACAGATATAAATCCAGTCTAAAGACCTTGATAAGTTTGATGCTGTCCCACAGAATTAGAAACAGAGCACAAATTAAAAAATTTGGAATGGAAATGATACCTGTACCTTGATCTCAAAAAGCAAATATGGCTTTTTTTTTTAAGTGGTCATTGAAGATCGTAAAATGCCAGGTTATGTGGTGTTCAGCAGAATATAACCATGTGCTTGTTCCTTTTCCTAGTTGCCTGCCATTTTCAGAAATCTTGCCTCAAAAGCAAGTGATGACTTTTCTGTCTAACCAGTCCCAAGTTGGTTGGTCAGTCTGCAGATCTCACATTTTAACAGGCTCGAGTCATTCAAACATTACATCTTCGTGCTCGAATTCACAGGAGGCAGGAGAAATGGAAAGTGTCACTGGCCTGGTCATAGCTTAGGTGGTCAGCAGGTCCACCACTTAACCTAGCTGCTCTCCTGCTGTTGCTATACTCCTTCCTTGGAAGGAATTAGGGAAAAAAAAGTCATCTAGCCTAAAAATTGAAAAGAATGGAAAAATGGTCCCTTAAATGTTGTAAACTATGGGTTAATCTGGAAAATAGTTATCTCCACTTTTGAACAGTGCTTCACTCAACAAAAACAAACATATAAACCCCTTGATGTTACTTCAGGCCGTTGTTCCTGGCACAGTTGAATAGGAAGTTGTATTCAAAAAGCTCCAGCCATACTTTCTGCCACTTAAAATTGTTCAGCATCATTCTCTTCTTTTAACAGCCACCTTGATACATACCAAGGTAGAAGCATTTCTCTTTCCAGCATTTGTGTAAGAGGAGAACATTGTAAATTCATTTTCAAGAAGAAAAATTTGGATACATGCAGATGGGTTAATGTAATTCCCCAGTATCAGACTTAGGAGACTGTCAGAACTGGGAAGGGAGCCCAGGTGCTCCATGGCTCAAGGAGACTTGGGCCCGTTTTATCATTTGCAGACTCTCAGGTAAAGCTGCTAAGTAAAACCAAACGTCAGCTTCTGTCGTTGCAAATCCATTGTCCTGTCACTGCTTTGGTTTTCCTTTTCATGCAGCGTTTCCAGCCAGGCTTATCAGAGAATTCTTTCTCTTTCTTTGAGTGGAAACTTTCTCGTAAGTGTCCATCTCCCGTGGCACTGATCTGGTGAAATGCTGCCCTACGTTTCGTTTGTCTCCAACTGTGCAGATGAGTGCCGAGGAGTGATTGCAGCCTGAGCTCAGTGGAACCCTCAAGGCTGTAGTTTAGTAGGCACTTTGCTCCGTTCTGTGCTCTTGCACAAATCTCTGCTTATCTACATAAGTAAAAAGCACACAGGCTTCCAGGAACTGTGCACAGTTGCCACTTGGAGCTTGGGCTAAACGCTCACCAGTGCTGTATTTTTAGCACTTCACATTTTACCAGAAAGGCAGTGTAAAGGTTATCAAGTTCTTCCGTAAGTCAAAAAAAAGTGTGTGTGAGAAAATACCAGTGGTAATGTTTATCTAGCATGTAAAACATGGTATCGGAATCAGTCATATTTTTATTGGATTCTGGCCAAAGCAGAGCTGTCAACAAAAGAAAAGTGTATAGGGTTAGAAGGAAAGAAAGCTATGGAAAAAAAAAAAATTTAAATAAATTAGAGGCCCTTTTGTTTTCCTTTCCCAAATGCTGTTGTGAGAAAGAGTCTTTGTAGGCATATTTATAAATCACATGAGCTATTGGAAACCTTCACCTCACAAAACACGTATCACATTTTACATTCCCGATGCTAGGATTTTTAAGAAAAGCCCTGTGATTAATCTCTACCTCCTGACTTGCTTTCTAAGTGAGTTTGGAGATGAATTGAACAATAGCTCTTGTAGGAATTTGAAAACGCAAAAGAAAAGACCTGTTTTTTCTGAAGCTCCCTCTGTAAGAGCAAATAAGAATCCTTTAATTTTCACTGCATTGTTCTCTTTCCTTCAGAAAAATTCTGTGAATTGGATATTATTATCCCAGTTGTCTAGATAAGGAGATTGAAGCAGAGATTGAGAAGCAAATTATGTATAGTCACTGCATAAGAGCATAGAGGATAATGAAAGAGACCTCTGCTGACTGTTGTGTCCATCAAGAAGATAAATTTTGCTATAAGGAGTCATTGAAAATTCCCGCTGATTGACGTGAGAAAAGGGCTAGTGAGTGCAATGGACCTATGCTGCATGTCTGGAGCCTAGGAATCCCTGTTCCAGTCCCAAGTATGTTTTCCTAGATAAATTGCCCATAAAATTCTCAAGCCCGTAGTTCCTGTTGTTACAGATCGTGGTTGTGTTGTAGAGCAGTCAGCCAACAGACACACGGTCACGGTCGGGTACCAAAAAGGTGTCGAGCTGGCGTGGCCTCGATGAAATGACATCTTGTTCTCTGATAGATACAGGTTTGCACATCTTTCTTCCAGGGTTTCGGAAACGACTTCTTCACAGTAGCTTAGAGCAAGAGTCTCAACGTGTGGCAGTAATAGGCTTCCAGCTCTGCACAACCATCCCATGAGACCAGCTTTGTACAGAAGACAGCAGTGTTTGCCTCCCATGCTGGATAGGCTTGTTGCTTAGCTGGTGCATGGTTCGAGTGTTTCTCTCTAAGTCTGCACATAAACTGTTTTAAAATGCACTCAGGGAGAGCAAGCACGTTTTATTGTTTTTATAAAACCTCCCACTGCAAAACCAGTGTGAAATACAGGCGGGGTCATTCTTCCTGCCACCTTCAAATTGAGAGGTTTGTTTGCCGGTCTCCTCTCCCGACCCAAATGCTGCAGTAAGTTTGAATCTTTTTGTCGGATTGCTCAGATGAGAAATCTCATTGATATGTGTGTGTGTGTGTGTGTGTGTGTGTGTGTGTGTCCGTGGGCTTCAGGGTGCAGCAGGACTGCAGTCTTACAGCACCACTTCTCTCTGCTGGAGATCTTGACTGATTTGTGCCGCTTTTCTCTTCATCCATCAGAGGGAAAGACAGTTTACCACGAATCTTGCAGTGTGGGTACTGAGCGTGAGCATCGTCTGGTCAGATTGGCTTCTGGGGATGTTCAGGACCCGTCAAAGCTCCGGTCAATGGCAAATGTTGACAGAAACTGTATCCTAGTCACAGAGCACTGCGGCTCTTCCTTTGTATTTAAACAACCAGTACAGATTTCTGTCTTAGATTCCAGTTTAGGAAACCACTTAGGCACATATGTGGCCTTGCCAACTTGGACTCATCCCACCTCTGTGTTCAGATACACAAGGACGTGGATGTAAAAAAAGGTTTTGGAAGGCTTCCTTGCAGGTGTATTTTGCTATTTCCATTGACCCTGCATAGGTGAACTCAGCTTTGTAAGTGCAAGATGTGTGTAGAATAACTGGGCTCCAGGACTATTATAAAAGACATAAAGAAGGGAGAGGTAAATGCTAAACAAATAAATGAAGTAAGTAAAATTAAATACCTGATGCTTCAGCGTATGCTTTCGATTGCTCCTGGTATGAGCAAGAGAAAAATTAAACAGTAAAATAGCAAAAAAAGGAAGCTAGTTTGTTATATATAATGTAAATCAATGCCAGGAAGCGTTCTTGAATTTTTATTCAGATTATTATCTTAAAAGGCAGCTGAAAAATGGCTTTTTTTTCAGGTAATGTTTCATAAACTACCGAAAAGAAAAAAAGGTCATCTGTTACTGTATCTGTGCTATTAAGGGTTTGATCTTGAAAAGGGCAAATTTGCTTTATGTGACCAGAGTTAGTTTAAGTGTGGGTGCAATGGAAGGTTGCTTTTTCAGTAGGCTAACCACAAGGACAAAACTTAGATGCGGTGTCGCGGGCAACAACGTCTTTAATTCAGGCGAGGAACAGGTAGCTAGAAAAAGTAAATTGCCCAATGTGAAATCGTGTAGATAGAAAAGCTGCACTGCTCAAAATTTCTCTTCCTAAGAAAGAGAAGGTCTGCTGTGTAGCAGGTTGCCATATGTATTTGTTTTATTTTTAGGGTGCTTTTTGTTAGGATTTGTCATACTTTCATCTTCTTTTTTTTTTTGTGTGTTTTTTTTGTTTAATAAGCCAAGACAACACTGGGCACTCATTCTGCTTTCGGACTTGATTTAGATCATTGTACAACTTCATTAAAAAAAATGTGGAGTTATTTTCTGGCAAAATCAGGCCCCTTGGTACTTTTCATTAGAAAGAGCTCTCAAGGGATTAGTTTCCCTTTCCTCCTCCCCTCAGGATGCAGAGTGATTTGTCTAACAGTACTTAGCAGTTTTTCTTTTTCATTACCGTGCAATTTTTCCTTACTGAAGGTGGGGATGCTTTGGCACAGTGGGTACACAGAATGGCTAGTGGTCTGCTTGTTGCCTTTGCATCTGCTGCTTTTCTGCAGCCCAGCTGAAACGCGTACTTCCCAGGGAAGCCAGACCCTTTCTTTGTGACAGGCTGTATTAATCCTAATCTTTTGATCACCAGCACACTGAGTATCCTCAGGCACCACAGAGATCCTTCCTGGATGCGGATGTGCCGGTGTGGTGGTGGGTGTCTCTAAGGCTGCTTGGTTTTCATACTTTGGGGAATGAGTTTCAGAACCCTATAGGGGCTGAAATGCGAGTGTATCGAAGAGCAACAGTGCAAAGTGAAAAAAGGAGGACACACAACCTTCTTCTCCTCTTTCATTTAGCAGGAGAGATGAAGAAATTGCTTCGGCTAAGCATGAGAATGAGGATATATTCATTGCTGCACAACTCCAGCAGACGTTGGCTGGCCTGGATGAAGAGTTAGAAGGTAGGGAAGTATGTTACCTCTGTAGTACAAAAGAGAGAGGCATAGCCAGGAGATGCAGAGTCAAACCGTACTCTGAGAAGACATCTGCACATTTCTCACCAGGATCCCTGGGAACACCTCACAGTTCAGAGGCACAATATGGTCCACCTAAAGTGGCTGCTCTCCCTGTGCTTCTGGAGCAGCCCCTCTTTATAGACTCATGCTGAATATTTTTCAAGCTGCTTATCAGATTGTCGTTGTATTTTGGTGTCTGCTACCAAAGAAAGATGAGCAGCACTTTATGGGCACATTTTACAGGTCAGATTTGAAATTACGGTCATAATTTCATTGAGTTCAGTGAAGCTAAATCAGTTGTGAATCCAGCTCTGTATTGAATGCACAGTGCCTCTGTTTTGTGTTTTGTCATGATGGAGTGGAGAAGGACGGGGACATTTTTGTACCCAATGCCTCCTCTGCATTAGCAGATGTGTGTTAAAGTTAAAAATTGAAAAACATGAAAAGAAGTGGTGGGAAGAGATAAAATGTCATATTGTGCTCCTCTTTATCCTACTGTGAATAAAAATATTTCTGTATTAATGGTTTGTCACCAAATGACATTGGGAAGTTTTAAAAAAGTATTCATCTTTATTTCAGTACTTCTGCAGTGGACTTGGTTCTGATTTAATTTCTCTTAAGTCCTGTAGCACTGTGATTTCTTAGTTTCTATGTTGTAACCCTTGATTTATATTAGCAAACTGGAGGAGAGTTAAGCTGCTTGCACAGTGAGGCTTCTGAAGTCACTGGTAACGAAGGGTGAGAAGAATGGAGGGAAAAAAAATACTAGTACTGTGTCTTTGTTTGCTTGCTCAAGGAAATCCTTCAGCTGGGCTGTTATTACTAACCAGGTCTGGGAAACGTAATTTGGAGTTGCTTGCTGTTTCTCAGAAATGTTTCTCCTTTGGAGTCATGTGGTGAAATGTTTATCACTGAAAGAAGTTAGTCAAAGATAAGGTAGGAACAATAGATTAAATTCTGCTTTCAGCTGCATTTGTGTGTTTCCCGCTGGCTGAAGCAGGAGGACTGCAGGAATATTTGGCTGATCCTAATCAGCAACCAGACAATAAAAAGGACCCAGATCTCTCCTTTTTTGTACTACAGGCACAAATATACTCCTGTTCGTTTTAGCGTAGCTATCTGATCCTCATGAGCTTGTACTGTCTGTGTAATTTAAAGTCCTATCTCATAGATTCAGCCTGTCTGTGATGCTTTATGTGTATTTTGCAGCAGGGGATGACCTAAGTAACGCTGACTCGGAGTACAACAATGAAGTGCTGAGCCCACATACAAGAAAAGTTGAGGCTACCCAAGATGTTACTGCTTCTGTTCCAGTAACAGTCATAGATGATGCTCCAGAAGTTAGCACTTCTAACTCAGCTGGAAATCAAGAGACGGAGACGAGAGCTTCACAAAATATCTCAGCTGATTCAGTTAACACAGCAGACTTCACAAACAAAAACAACAATGCAGGTTCCTTTGATAAGGGACACCCAAGTGGTGGAGCTGTATGCATACCCAAGGACCTAATAAAGAAGGAACCATCTGAAAATGAATTCAGTCACTTGCCTGTGGAACAGAGGAGAGATATATTTGAATCTCTCACATCCTCTTTTGAAAAAAGAAGTGAAAAGAACTTAAGACTGGAAATCCCACCCAAACATGGTGTCAAGTCTGAGGAATGTAAGTCTAAGATGACTCCATCTCACTCCAAGGGCACAGCTGAAATCAGTACAGCAAAAGAGAAGATAAATCCATTTAATGAATGTAGTAACAGGGAAAGATCTCTGAAAAAAAGTAAGTCAGAATTAGAAATCAAATGGCCACCAGCAAAAAAAAATGAAGTGGAAGAAGTCCCATCAACACCCACATGGTGTCATCGTGCTCAGAATTCAGGAGCAAACTATGAACCTAAAATGGGTTTGACAACCTTTAAAGTTGTCCCTCCCAAACCTGAAGTAAAACATTTTGATAGAGGAATTTCACTTTCCACTGGTGCCATTAAGATAGATGAACTAGGCAACCTTATAGGCCCAACCACTGGTGTCAGTAAGCACATACCAGGTACCTCTGCTGATGAGAGCAAGGAAATTTGTCTTGGGAAAGTGAAGGCATTCTGGAGGTCTGGTTCTGTGGAAAAGCAAAGTGATGACTCTGCGGAGCATCTTACTAAAAAATCAGCAGTCACCACAAACTCTAAGCCCTTTACTATAAAACATGAACACAGACCTGTTTGTCTTGCAGTTCCAAAACCTGTAGCACCACAAACTGTTACTACCCAGGTAGCTGAGAATGAAAGGACCAAACCACCCCTTCCACTTACACAGTCTCAGGTAACACCACTAGCGGCCCCAGCCGTTAATAAGGACAAGCTGGAGCTTCCATTTGTAAAGCCACATCGGAGAACTTCGAGTCAGTACGTTGCCTCTGCCATTGCAAGGCACATCAGTGCATCTACCTTTAAGCCTGACTCTAGGGAATACCACGAGAAAGATGAAACCAAGCAAGGGGCTGGAGACGTTAAAACAGAAGCAGAAGTTTCACCAAAAAGATGTATTATTGTGGCCAAATACAGCCCTGTGGAAACAGAACCAGCAGAAACAAGAGAAACTCTTTCAAGTATTTTTACTTGCGGTCAGAAAGCATCCCACAGGTTTACACCTGGTGATAACTCTGGCACGGAAAACAAAGTAGTTAACATCAGGGCACCAAATCAAGCAACTTCTCTGGGCTTCTATAAAAAGAACGCCAGTGTCCCACTTTCTAAATCCTCTTCAAAGGATAACAGCAGTGCAGAAGACGATAACGGTTTAAACAACAAACAAAGTACAGCAGAAAAAAAGATGCATCTTTTGTTTGACCAGAAATGTGAGACTTCGACCCATACGACTTCAGCCTCATCTCTCAAGTCTCCTGATCTCCAAGGAGTCCCCTCCTCCTTCAGCTCATCTTTGCGAGCCACTAAATGGCCTCCTGCTAACGACGTACAAGTTAGCTCACCTAAAGCTTCACCTGAGCCAAATGGTGCAGCAGCACCTGCAGTGTCAGAACAGGAGGAAAAACCTGACGATTCCGACGCTAATGCTGCCAGTGAACTGGATGTTAATGTGCAGACCAATATCTTTGGACCAAAGAAAAAGTTCAAACCTATCGTCCAAAAACCAATTCCAAAAGACACATCTCTGCACAGTGCCCTAATGGAAGCCATTCAAACAGGAGGGGGGAAGGAGAAACTCAGAAAGGTAAAGTGGAGACTTTTTTTTAGCCTGTTCAGACTGCAGAGCCCTGTATTCACCCTGTCAGACACCAGAGGGTTTGTAACTGGTACAGTTGCTGGTGAGCCGGAGTGCACAAGGCGTTTGAAACATTTATAATGGCAAAATACAGACCAAGCCACTGCTTATTCTGCATGTCCTGTGGATTATGCAACATCACTGCTGCTGCACTAGCTAGAAGAGACAGAGGGTGCAGAGATGCAGCATAAAGCAGAGGTAACTGAGGTTAGCCTAAGAGGCAAACCTGCGTTTCAGTGCAGTACATAAAATAAGGAGCAGACAGCATGGAGGAAACCTATAAATACCTGGAGTGGGAAAAAAAAAGGGTATTTTGTATTACTAGGTGGTATTAGTCTGCCACTGACTTCATGCTCAGGGGATATGAGACTGCACCTGTAAGTACAGCATTACTGTCTACACGTATCCTCAGGGTTGTGTCAGTAAGGGTTGGAAAAGCAGGCTCGAAAGAAGACAGACTGCTTAGTCTCCGTACGTTGCATCCTGCTGCAAGTGCCAAAAATATTTTTAATACTGTTTCCAAACTGTCTTTAAGTAAATATCTACTAACGACGTGAGGTTTATTCTTTTGATATTCTAGGTTTCAGACACTGCACTAAATGGCAATTACAGGAAGCCCTCGTATGCTGAGCCAGAGAACGAGCGCGCAGCCCTGCTAGCGGCAATTAGAGGCCACAGTGGCACCTCGAAGCTGAGAAAGGTAAGAAACCAAAACGGTACCTGCAGTTCTGTTCCTGCTGGGAGTCTCCAGCAAACCCAGATATTCCACAAACCCAACAGTGTGCTGCAAAAAGTAACGTTGAGATGGGAATAATAGGACACAATAGCGGGTCCGGTCCAGTACACTCGCTGAAATGGTGTGCTTTCAGCTGAGAAAGGAGCACGTAGAAATCCAAACAAATTACAGACATCAAATGTTCATAATTTTCACATTTAGGTAGGATTTGTGGTTTTTTTGTAATGAAGGTGTATGCAGTTAGATGACTATATGAACATTACCTACCGTATGCACCCAATCCCAGTACCTTGAAAGCGTGGTAGGGCTGCTTCGTGCATGCTGTTTATCTGTCAACGTGAGCTGGTGCGTGCAGATTGTGTGCAAGTAATTGATGCTGCTGGAACATCAGCTTTCAACGCAGCAGGATGATTCCTTCTGTCTGAAAGATTTGCCTCATCTTTAAAGCATCCCTTGTTCCTAGTAGCCCAAACCTGCGTTGCTCTAGCCTTAGTCTTTGCGCAGTTTGCTGATCCAGCTGAAGCTGCTTATTTGGCAAGGAAGTTCCCATTTCCCTCGTGCAGTGACTTGGGCCATTAGCACGTATCCAGACTGCTGGCATTAGATAGAAAGATTGTCTTGCCCGTGTTAGGGAATTACTCTGTTCCTCAGATATCTTACTGCCCTTGCTGCAGGTAGGGTACATCTTCCTCTGAGCCTGAGAGCAGGATGTGCTAGGCAGCAGCCATCTCCACACATACTTGACTGCATTCTGCATGCACTGAGAGTAAATGTAAATTTGTGTGAAAGAGGCTCTGACAATGACGTGGTGGTTGTGTTATCACAGAGGCTTTTTGGAGTATTTTCCTCCAGAAGAGAAGCTGTTGCCATCTTTTTCAAGGAAGTTGCCTAGAAACCGTATGCTTCTTTTTCACGCCACATCACCTGTGCTAGTTAAAGCACCACGATCGTATGTGTACAGGGCAAGATATAGATGTGCTGTGGTGAAAGGGCTCTCCCTTTCATCTTACCTCAAATGTCCGTGACGTTATCTGACATGACATTATTCCCATACATTGTGTATGTGCGTACAATGAGGAAACAGGAGTTCTCTAGATGTGGATGATTTGGTGGAAGAGAAATCCTTTCATTTTTCACTAGAGAAGTCTTGTGCCTCAGTTTCTCTGAGAAAGGAAAGCTAAGGAATCTGCTTGAAAACTTCCCGGTTGGCACATGATACTGAGTTTCCTGATAATCACCAAATCATTGTAATTGCTAACAATTTATCATGGTTACTGCTAGCAATGTTCTGAAGGGCAAAAATATTTGTTGAGACAGCTGACAGAAAAGCTGGCTTAGTCTGAAATATTGCTTCCTCCCCCTGCATTCATTTGAAGTAGGATGAGTTTCCAAGCTGGTAATTCGTGCAGAAATTTTAGTTTCAGAAATTCCACAGAAACACTCTTGGAAGAACAATCAATTGTTTTTGTTCTCAATGCTTTCACGTAGTTCTCTCTGGGTTTTTGGGTTTTCATTTGTTTGGGTTTTTTTAGTATGGCTGGAAACTTTGGGTTTAACAGCATTTTTTTTCAGTGAAGCCACGTGTGATAGCTCAGATCTAGAAGAGCCTCCCTGTCATCTGAGATTATTTCTATGCAGCCTGGACTGCAAAAAGTAACGAGATTCCTGGGTGGCTACTGCAGCCTTAATATATCTTCCTGATTCCAAAACCCTTGTGGTTGTTCCCAAATGAATACCAAGTCCAGCTCTCTTATCTTACATGCCAAGAGGAGTTACAGGATGCTGGAGCTCACAGTAAATAAAGATTGTGTTTCTGAGACAGAGTCAATGCCAAATCCTTCATGCTGGTAATCAGCCCAGCTGAGTGATGTGAGTGAGTAGTAACAGATGTTCAACCCCACCAGCAAACAAAAGTTCTGTGTGTTTTACATCATTCAAGCAAAGTGAAATTGGGGTACTGAAAGTGCATCAAATATCAAATAATTACAGTTTGCTTGACATTAATCACTCTTTTCAACTGCATCATGAGCAGATCTCCTCAATGGCCTCCAAAGAGCTGCAGAGTTTTAGGAATGCAGAACTGTCCTTGCAGAAGACAGAAGACCCTCAAGAAGAGCAGCTTTGCATCCCACCCGCCCCTGCCCAGCCACCACCACCACCTCCCACTCAGCTGTCAGCAGCAGCACCTAAATCCTCTGCCGTGGCTACAGGTAACCTTGGGGATGCAAGGAAAGCCCTAATGGAGGCCATTCGTTCTGGTGCTGGAGCAGCAAAGTTAAAAAAGGTAATCGTACTCTTCTGTTTTATTGTGGGTGAAATAACTTACGCTTGCTGTGCTTTGGGGGCCACACATTTCTTTCTTCCATCAGAAGAAGGTACATGCACTGTTTTCTTTAGCCAAATCACAGGTCAGGCGTGTATTTCAAAGCTTCAAACAGCTATTAAAACATACTGTTTTAAGACATGCCTATGCCTATATGCAATCCATATGAATAGTCAGTATCTCTGTTTTTTAGAGAGACCATCAAGAGTATGAACATCATTTCAGAAAGTATTTTCATGCCCTTTTCATTCCTATGAATCTGAGATAATACTGGATGTCCTTTAGATAAAGCGATCCTCAGAAAGATCTGATATGAGACTCTGAAGCAAATTGAGAAGGAAGTATTCTCTCCTAACTTCAGTAGGGTGTCCTAGACCTTGAGGCCCAGCACTTACACCTTGGTTGCACTTGCTTGGAGCTGTCAGTAAAACTGTGGTCAAAATTTGTTCTTCCCAACTGAGAGTTACACCGCATTTCTTGTTAGAGAAGCAGATAAATTGGCCTTAATGGAGTGGTCCCAATATTACACTGCAGTATCTGAGAACAGACTTTGATCTGAGGACTTTGGGGAATGTACAAAAGCAGATGTAGTTTTCCCAACACATGATTTAGTTGATGCCAACCATAATTGTGTAAATAGGCTTTAACCTTGCTTATTTGTCCTCCGTAAAATAATTTTTAAAATACAATCAAATTTTAACATTAAAAAGACAAAAAAAAAAAAAAAGATAAATCTTGTTTCTGATAAACCAGAAATTCCCCAGAATCACAAATGACTGAAACGAATCCATGTTTTGGGGAATTTTACTTCAGCATACGAACAGAAATCTGTTCTAGGTCTTTCCAAATTCCTTGTTCTTCCAACTACCTTACTCTAGCAAAAGTCCGAGGGGACCCACAGCTTTACTCATTAAAACAAGTCTTTGTCATATCCTTAGGGATTTATTTCAAAGCAATAGGATAGCCAGTGCAGGCCATGAAAGTAAGCTGGATATGCAGATGTATTCTGCTAAACACTGTGCCTATCTTCTTTCGTTTTCAAGACAGAGTAATTTTTGGTAGTTTTGACACTGAAATGACACAAGGGTACTTCTGTTGCTATATAGGACTTTTACAAAAATAAAATACAGCAGTGTTTTGTCCATGACAGTGTGTGATTTTTCTTATCACTGGGCTGTCCTTTCAGATACTGCACGTGCAAGCTGAGTCTTGTATATTCTGAAAGCATCATATCACTTTGACATCTGGGATCTCATGCCCTTGATAACGGATAAAATTAAAAATGTTATCAGATTTCTCAAGAAGTTTCTGTCCAGTGTGTATTAATATCTCCTCTAGCTTGCTGCGTTAAATGGGAGACAAATTCTCATCCTTCCCCATAGCTGGACAGCTTGTGACAGCAAAAGGTGAATCCACAGAGGAGAGAGAATATGATAGCTGCATATCAGGGTTTTCTTCTTTACAGCTGAAGAACACGTCTCCAAGGGACACGGAGATTTTTGTAGACAGTGGCTGGCAGGTGTTTTTGTGCCAGGGCTGAAGCAAACTTTGTTCTTTGTTTTGCCTCCTCTATCAGAGATCTGCGGTGTCGTGATTCGGAGATGTGAGCACAGAACCAGTTTTGGTTTTGCTTTTTAGAAGATTTTGGTTGCAGCAACTAGGCAGCAGAGTAGATAGTTCAGTAATTACGTCTGTTTCTCTTCCACTGTCTTCTCAGAGTTTTCTGGGACAAGGGCTTCTGATGGTGAAGTCATTTATTTAGCGAATAATGTGAAACTGGGGAAAAATCTGCATTGCTTAGTTATATACGATTCTGTGCTTCTTTATGAGGAATTATTTGCCATGGAAGTAGATCAAACAAGGCTGTCGGGGGAACCAAACGTAAAAGGCAACCAATTGCGTAGATAAGGAGCATCCCAACAAACATTTGAGCCCTCTTAGTATCTGCGAGAAGGCAGCTCCTCCACTCCACCCCTGGTTACACAGCTGTTTGCTGAAGTCGTGAACTTGAAGGTTAAAAGAGCCACTCTGCGGGAAGGGAGGAGAGAAATCGCTGCAGGCTGACCTTGCCTCGCTGAGAGTCAGAGCCTGCGCCACGCAGGCTGTAATTGGGTCAGCCAAAACAAACCAGAGCAAAAATAGGCACTCGAGGGAAACGCCAAGTATAGGTAAGGCCGTATGCACATAGGTCTCCTGGCTGTTCTCCACTCCGCTTCTGGGAGTACTGTGCCTGCTTTGGCAGATCAATCACACTTTGTTCTGAAGAAACAGCTTCTGTTTCATTGCACACTCTCGCCGTCCGCGTGCTCCCGAAGGAAAATTCTTGTGGGTGCCAAGCCCAGTTGGGTCTGCTCAGGAAAGTGGTTCATTGGCAGTGCAGTTGTGAGACCTGCTGGCAGGCGGGTAGGCTACAGATCCTACCCAGAATCGAGACACAGACCTGCTGCTGGACAGGGATGGACTTAACCAAGCTGGAAAAGACCAATGTGCAGGAAGTGACATTTGTCTTCAGGTTCCTAAAGGGTCTGTCGAGGAACACGGCAGGGTTTAACACGTCCAGAGTGCAACAGCAAGGCATCAAAGGAAGCCACCGACACGAGTGGCTGCCCCAGTGCCTCTGGTGGTTAATTGTCCTGAGGAATTAATGTGTCTCAGAGTGAGGAGCCTGATCCCCAGCCGTGCAGCCTGCCTCCTGTACAAAGGAGGAACGGTTGATCTAGGATGTAAACAGCTGATCTGACACCAAATTTTGGCTAATTCTGGCGAGCGAAACTCAGGTCATAGATCTGTATCTCTTGAGCTTCTGGTGTTACAAGCAAACTGTTGTTCTCCTTAAATTGTACCAAGCAAGTTTTCTCACAGTTTCACATACTGAAGATTTTTCTGTCTCATTTTTTGACTTTCTATCTCAGAAAACGCAAAATAACCTAGCTAGGTTTCTGAAATTCTGTATATCATTACATGTGTACTTTTGTGTCTGTGTAACTTGCCTTGGGATTTGCCATGATTATCTGTGGAAAAAACCCCATAACTACGCATGCAAATAGCCTGTTAGATGTCTAGCTGTAGGTATAGTTGCAGCACAAGCCCATGCAGGATTAACAATATTACTCAACAAAGAGAAGCCATAAAAGTTGCTTTAGCTCGTATGCCATCTACTCATTTTAGCTAGAGTTGTACCCGGGGATTTGGTAAAAATATTGCAGGGGAATGTGCCTGCACAAGGTGGGGAAGGCAGGCTGCGTATCCGAAGAACAGGCTTTGCTCATGGTAAAATGACTGCTGTAGACCGTGTTTTAATGGTACGTGCAAGAAAGATTCCACAGATTTCAGTTAGTTTCCAGTAAGGATAAGAGCTGCATCTAAGCAGCCTTTTCTGTTTGCTCGCTGTGATTTTAAAATTAATTTGAGCCCATGACAGTACCCACAAGCATTCACGCCAGCGTGCAGCGGTGG
Source organism: Todiramphus chloris collaris (assembly GCA_025345505.1). NCBI lineage: Eukaryota > Metazoa > Chordata > Aves > Coraciiformes > Alcedinidae > Todiramphus > Todiramphus chloris. The sequence goes on from JANVCC010000319.1 coordinate 7,984,675, forward strand.
CAATTAGTCTCATGAACTTCTGGTACGTGCGGTGTATCGTTCTGTTGGCAATCAAAGGAGCCAGGTCAGGTAATCACTGCCCCCAGCACGTATACACATGGTATACGCTAGGGTAATCTGAAGTTGGTTGCCAACAAGTAATGCATCGATCTGAATTATGGCACGTTGAGCCTAGTTCCATACCTTTATGCCAAGCAGTGGACTGTTCTTCTCACACAATTAGAGGTATGTCGTTGTGAATGAAGAAATACTCTTTCTTATCATCGGTACGCTTGATGTTGGCTTTGGTACCCTGGAAATGGGGCAGGAGACTCTGCTGAAAGGTTGGCCGAGCTCGATACGCAGGTAGTCAAATGAGCCTATAAAGTGATTCTAGTTCCCATGCACAGTGAGAAGCAGTCATTTGCATGCTGTTACTCTGTTTGAATTGAAAGATAAAATTTAATTTGAACTATTCACCTTGCTAATAATTTATACTGTGACCTGTTATTTTCCTCAAGAATAAAGCTTCTGCCATGGATAGTAAGGCCAAAATGGAGGATTTAGACTTGATTAAATAACCTTATTCCTGTTTAGCTTTTGTGGTGACCTTAATGTATGTCTCTCTGATAGAATCAAAGCTCAGTGTCTGATTCTGGAAGAGCACCCTAGCATATGTATTTACAAATAAGCATATGCTTAGATGACCTGAGGACCAGGAAAGAAGATAAGCATTTGTTTGTTTTCCTGAATCAAAGCCTTTGGGAGTTTCCTTAATTCAATCAGGAAGCAAAGTACTCATCAATTGAATTTTATGACAGTGAGAGCTAACAGGTACTGAACAGAGTTTTTACTGCCAGGTGTTGTGTCCCCAAAGCCCAGATTTCTGTTCATTCCACGAAGTGAAGGAAGTTCACAGAAAAATCCATCACCCTTGTTGCAGTAATCATGCAATTGCAACCTAATACCTAAGGATGTACGAGGTGTGGGGTTTTTTAGGGAAGGATAACACCTTTCATTAGGCCAACTGACACAGCTAGGAAAAAAAGCAAATAAGCTTTAAGTAGTCTTAAGGAGCTGATGAAGAGACGAAGCTTGAAAACATCCCCACGGGAGAATGTGTGGTTAACAATGTCAACAGGTACAGGTTTAAAAATATCTGAAATGATCATGTGCTTTTCTTTTGTCACAGGTCCCTCTGCTCGTTTGAATCGTATATAAAGAACAGGTAATTGGAAAATCAAACCCCATATACACTCATAATCATCATTCAAGGTCTGAAATGGCAAAAAGCATCATGAAGTTTAGTTTATTCTCTTGTCTACAAGCCAAAATAAGTTGTAGTTAATTTTCTGTGTGTTCCTGCATAATGGTTCTAAGGGGAAAATATGTTGCTCTGCTGTAAAGCTTCTGTGCCAAGGAATTGTGTTTTGCCTCTAAATATTTAAGGTTGCCAATAAACTATTCTTGTTGGCAGGTTAATAAGAATATAAACACTGTGCAGTCCTGTGTTAATACTTAATTGTGTTTATGGGCAAAATTAAGAGTCTTTGCTAGCTATCTGAAAAGTAATACTCATTTCAAGTTGTTAAAATTATGTAACTATTTCAAACTATTTACCTGCTTCTTAACTGATTTGGAAAAGCACTGTAGGCAAGTGGGGTGAAAAGCAGAATGAAGATCTATTAAAAAAAAACAAATCAGAAGAAAAAAGTTCTGGTACATGATGAAGTACCTACATTGTCATATGATGGAGTCATTGGTTTTTAAAATTAGATGAAATTTGTATCTCTAGAGGAGCTCTGAGAAAGCAGGCAATCAATAATGAACGTGAGACAATGTCAATTGAAAGGTTACTTATGGGATATGACGTATGGAATGCTAATACAGAACCCTGGTAACATTCATGGCATTTTAAAAACCCTGAGACACCTTCAAGGATCTCTACTGGCCACAGACTGTGAAGGGTATAAATAAGATATATATACTCTTATATATAAGTAAGAGTACCACATAGAGGTCCAGCATTTGGAATGTATTGCTCACGGAGAAGGAAGTGAAGCTGGTTTCTATCTGTAACCAGGACTTTTGTCGTCTCTTGTTCAGGTCACACGTTAAGCTGGCCCTTTGTTTCCAATCCATATGGCTGTTGTATGTTGTCTCACAAGTATTTATAGCAGCGTCTTTTTCACATGTTAACTACTTTGGTAGTTGTTGTTGTTGTTGTACATATTTTGAAAAATATTTAATTAAATTTAATAACTTAAATGAAAATGTTTTTTTCACATTTCCTGTGTTGAAATGAAACTGCAGAAGAGGAGGTTTGTACATTAACATTTTCTATAATCACAGACCGGAGGGGTGGCGGATTCTTTTTTCTTGGAGCTGAAATTTCAAATGTATAGCTGCGTAATGTTGAAAGCATGGGAATATTTAGCCATCTGCATTTAAAGTGAATATATATTATATACTGTAAAATATTGATGTCTGTTAGTGCCACAAATAAAAACAAAGTCAAAACCTGACATGGCTTGAAAGTTTCTTTTTGCCAAACGTTTTTCTGTTTACAGAAAGAAATTAGAACTAGAGATGGACTTAAGCAAACTAGTATGCCTTGTTTGATACCTCAGGTCTAATATAAAACGTCTCAAGCCAAGAAAGGGCTCACAACTAATAATCTAGGAGCACAGGAGAAATCTCTAACTAGGATCGAGATGTCAGAGTTACATACATTTTGATGATAATGCTGTGCTGATAATGATCCATTTCCTCATTAGCTCTAGGGAACCTAATATATTCAGAATTCAGGTGCTCTGTCACGCCCTAGGGTAAGTAAGATCACCATTCTCGACTGGTTAGCCTTCTTTTGTCTTACAAGTTCTCTCGGTGTGCCTTAGATCAGAAATACTAACGTGCTGGAAATGCTGTTGCAGGAGGAGATTGAGTCAGGTACAAGTTGGAGTGCTGTAGGTAGTGCCACCAGCAGCAAATGCAGCTTCCTTCCTTAGGTGCTGTAAGACAAAACTCAGTGCAGGTTTCTTTTTCCTTAGGTGCTGCTGGAGCCCCTAAGGGCCTGGGTCTGCAGCCCCTCCTTCCTAGCACCCGTCAGTGTGACAGGTTGTATGGGTGCTAGCTTTTCAGCCTAAGGAACGGGAGACTGGATTTTGAGGTCAGACCCTTCAGGCTTTGCAGTGCAGAGGTGCTGGTTCTGGGTGCTGGCACTGCACACAACCGAAGTTCATTAAAGAGCTTCTTGCGGATAGATTCCTGAGTATCCAATTCCCACAGGTAAAAAGCTGTTAAGAAGAGCTGCCAGATGAGATGTCGCCTTCGCTGTGAGAGCAAAAAAATGATGAGAAATCTCTCTGGCTCAGTCACAGCTCACACTGCAGACAGGGCAGCGGTTAGCTGTCTGCAGCAGGGAGCTAGGCTGGGTGTTTGTGCCCTTCTCTTGTTGAGGGGAGTTGTGTATGCTCTTACACTGTCATCCAGGTGCTGTTGAATTCTGGCAGCAGCATAATTTAACCCTAAATGAATGGAAATTTTAATATAAACCCAATTATAATGAAGTCTAGTTATAGCTCTGACCATTTCATGTAATAACTTTCTATTAGCAGTCGCTTTTATTAGTCTTCTTTTGGGAAGTAATGATGAGTCAGTGTTTCAGTGCATATCAGGCAAGCACTTTTTAAGCTCTTCACCCCCTCATCTCTTCTTTTACCCTGCTTTGTGGCTCAGAAACTGGATTCCTACTGGATGAAATGAATCCAGGAGATGCATTTCAGCACACGTTGGCTTTTCCTAAGTTAAAAAAAACCCCCGCGCTATGCGTCTGGTAAAGACACCGTGTCCTCAGCACTGAGTATCTCCATCCGTGTAGTGTTCTTGTTGGTCCACGCTGCTCGCTGTGCAGGTACAGCCTGTGTCTAGAGGTACACGTGCCACTGAGGTTAGTCCCTGACATGCCCTTTCATGGCACTTGTAGCTGGACAGTCTGCAGGCTGGTTTCTTTTTTGAAGGACTGAAAGAAGGGCAGTGAGCTCCCCTTTTCCTCAGCCTAGATTTTCCCCAGTTCAGCCAGAGGAAAGAGTCTGATACATACCAGATTCAGCTAGTCATTTGTCTTGTCTTTTTGGGTAAGGTACTGAAATGAGGTGGGAAACGGTGTCACCAGGGAAACTGAATTTGGATTTGGTATCTTTATTCCTTGTACAGGTGTAAATCAATGTTGGGAGCTTACAGAAAAGTAGACTCGCGTCTCAAAATTTGTAGGTCTCTCCTCCCCCTTGTTTACATGTTTTTATTAACTTTTTTTACTGACCTTAGACTACTACTCAGCCATAAAGCCAGCATTAGATCACTCTGATTAGATACTTAATTTTAAATAATATTGGCTGTCTGCATGAGCTGTGTGACTTCATTATATGTCCTTTTTTCTTGTATGCACAGCCTATTTAACTTGCAAAGTATTGGACCAAAAGACCTTTTGACGTGCACCTCAATCTGTGGAGTTTTGAACATGGCAGGATTCAACTTCCCCAACTCATACAAGTGGTTCACACAATTTATGCTACATTTCCCACAGCCAGAAATTGGCACTTCATCAGTTTGTAGGAAAAAGGAAGAGAATGAGAGATGCGTTTGTGAAACAATGGAAAATGCCAGCCCAAGATAGCGTGCAATGTTTTCCCTCCAACCTCTCCAGAAAAGAAAGAAGCAGTTCTGTTGTTCAGTGCTCCCTAGTACTTGGTACATGGTTTAATTTGAATGCACAGACCTGCACAGATCTTGATTTGAGTCCATTTGTTTGAATGAAATGTTCCTAAGTTTGTTCTGTTGGTTCAGCGTGAAAAATATTTGTCTTCTAAAAGAGTTTATTAGCAACTTTTACATAGATTATTTATTCGTGTGCTGTTTCTTTACTCATCTCTAATACTGTTGAGCTCCATGTGCATTATATGTACCAGTGTGCTTTGCCTCCAAGACTTCTGCTAAGATTTGTGAGACTATCCGTGCTCTTGGTCCATTTGTTGCTGTTGAGCACCCCTGTGATAGCTGCCATAAGAGTTGAATTTCCCCACTTGGAGGAAATTACCTTTGCAATGACAGAGTTCCTTTTTTAAAGGTTAAATGAAACAAAGAAATGGCCTGATTTTTCAGTAATGTTCGCCTGGATTTGGTGGAACATTGTTCCAGTCTGCTTTTCTTGGTTTTGCTGAGTAGGGCGTGCAGTTTGATTCATCGCTGATGTCTTCGTTTGGCTGGAGAAAGTTTCCATGTATTTGAGTTCCCACGGTTGTTCCTCAGAGCGTGCTGAGATGGATGAACCTTTCTAAGGGCAAAAAGGGTTGTCGGTTTGGTTTTCTTTTGTTACTAAATGTTAAGTATCTGTAAAACAAATATAATTTGGTGAAGGACTAACAGACTACATGATACCACACCAGATATATAAGTCTCTTGTGTTTGTATACCAATTTGAGGGGTTTTTTGTTCTTGTTTAGACAGTTTTCTTCTTTGTTGCAGAATTGAAGACTCTTTAAAAGAGAAAAAGTAGAACTATGTAACAGGAATATTGCGTTTTTCACACTTAAGAACAAGCTTGCTTCAGTTGTCTGTTCCCTCTCATCGCTCACTTCATATGTACGGGAGCACGTGCACATGCACACAGTCTCCTTCATTGTTTCAGGAAGTCAGGAATAGTCAAAAAAGCATCTCTACCGTGGGATCCTTTCCCATTTTTAACAATAGCTTTTTTGTCCTGTAAAACAGGAGCTTTCAGAAAGTCAGAGAGTAAGTTTTAGCGTAGTCACAACGGCTATACGCAGTCGCTGCTGGAAGCAGTGTCAAATCCAGCTCCAGATAATGCCATCTTCAGACAATTTCTTTTCCTTTTGCTTTCCTTCTTTACTTTCTGTCTATAGACTGATAAAAGCACGTACGTGCTATGTCTCTTTTCTGGGGTCATTATGATGCTCGAAGCCCGAAAGGTTTCCCGCAAACAAAGCATAGTGGTGTTGCAGTTGAACATCAGGCTGAAAGAGGATGTTATTCATACACAAACACCACTGTCTAGTTTGCAATGCAGGAGCTGAAAAAGGAAACCTTACAGAAAGAATAAGACTGTGTATGGAACATCATTGTCTTCTACATCATAACCTGTGTTTACTGCGATGGGAACAAAGCGCACACAGTGCGAGGATGCCCGGGTGTCCTTTGTCTCATTTGATGGATTCAACAGAGGAGTTTCTGTCAGGAATGCTGAGGTCTGTCCCTTACAGTGCTTGGCATGGGGAAGTGGGTCACAACTTGAGGGTTCTGGTTTGGGTCACCCTACAAATTGGTTGTGTCTTTTTTTTAATTATTTTTTAAATTTATTATTATTATTATTTTGTGCCTTGTTTTATTACCAAAATGTGGTTTGATTTCAGCAGTACTTGAGATGGCAAACTGAGTGCTGCTGCTGTGGTGATGAGCAAAGGTTCTGCAAATGGATGGCAGTTGAGTTGGAGAGTGATCCATGATTCAGCCTTTGCTCAACTGCAGTGCCCAGTACCCAGTGCAGTTTCATCTCCTTCTTAAACCAGAGGTGTTGGTAAACGAAGGGAGAAATGGATGTGTCTGCCCTCTGACAAAACCTAGGAGTGAGGCACAAAGAGCTGCAGCCTTCCAGCAGTACCTGGCCATGCAAACCACGTAGAGGTGCCTCAATGGGTCCACCAGAACTACTGATCCATCTGGATTTTGGAAATCACCAAATCCAGGTGATTTTTTTTTTCTCCAGGTTCAGACTGGGAATCGGAGCCCATCTTTCATTCCAGGAGAGGGGCATTCCCCTTTGCCATTCTCCTTTGTAGTCCTGATCACCCCACCTATTCTCCAAATAGCCGGTTTTGCACTAGGTTGCCTATTAGTGCTGGTTTTCTCCACAGAGAAGGATGCTGTGTAATGTTCTGCCATATAAATCCATCCTCATAGACCTTAGCTTTGTATTAAAGAGCAAGTGAAGACATTTCCATGCAGAGTGACCACAGGTTTCATCCCCCTACCCTGTGGATGAAGCCTGAGCACTATGTTGGCAGGGAGCACGCGCAGAATAGAGACGGATTTCGATAGATCTTGGTTTGGTTTCAGGTTGGAAATGGTCGCTTTGAGATTCTACCTCTTCTATGCTGAGAGCAGAATGAAAAGGTTAGGGAATGAAAACAAAGAGCAGTATTATTGCCATCCCAAAACACACATTTAAGGACACAGTGAGATTTTAAAACTGCAGTAATTCAACACCAGGACACATCCAGAAATGGAGAAGCCCATGGGTTCCCTTAGAACTCTGCATCTCAGCTACTGCTTCTGCCATATTCTACAAGTGTTGCCAAGAGATGCTTAGTTGAAAATGCAAATATGTTCAAGGCTGAAGGATCAAAGAGCAATTAAATTAAAAACTGCTGACAGGTCAATCTTAGTAGTCATTTCCATGCTGAAATAAGTCAATAAATCATAGCTGGCAATAAATCTTACCACATAAAGGTGGGCTTGCATAACAGGAAAATGTAGTAAAATATAGCAATATATTTTATGCAAATACTTTTTAAAAGTAATGAGTAGCATGTTTTATTCATCTTGTCCTGGCATCAAAGTGGTCAAGAAGACAATGGCCTTCTGGAATGGGTTAATCTTTTGCAGCAGCAGTATGCTGAGCAGGCAGAACGTCTTCTATTTGTATTACCATTTACTTATTATTTGTAAATACGAGCCTTAATTGAGCTCCTGAGCCCTGCTGTGCTTGGTACTAAGCAAACACTATGTAAGCAACTGGCCAGCCCCAAAGACCTTTACGAAGTAGAGAAGTCAGAGGAAGAGGAGGATGGGAGCAAAGCGGTCGGGTGACTCCCCTGAGGTCACCCAAGATGTTTGTGGCAGATGCAAAACTGGAGCTCTGGACTCCTGTGTGACACTTCGGCCCTGTTCTCCAAGTCCCGCAGCTTCCTGGCCTATATACTAAATGCAGCAAGTATGGATCAAATAAGAACCGAAGTCAAACCTCTCATGGTATTGCTCAAGCTTTAGAGAGGCCAGGAAAGCAGCTGTTCCCCTGGCTTTCATACCAGACACCTCAGTGTACCCTTCTGTTTCTATTTGTTCTTCCCAAACGCATGAGCTATGAACTATGAGATAATATTCCTAGGTGCTTGTATCTGTAACTAGACACCTCTCCAACAAACACGAATCCAGCTGCTGAATTTAAACCAGAGATACAGATGTCTTCCTACCCACCTGTGGCTATCCTGCCTGCTGCCCCCAAGGGAAGACCTGAGAGGAAAAAGTTCCTGATATTGCCACTTAGTGCCCAAGGAGTTCAACAAGGAGCTTTCCCCTATCCCCTGTATAAGCACACGGGATGACAGCTCCGGCAGGCAGCTCCGGGTGGAGGGAGAGCAGATCGTCTGAAATCAGTTCCACGTTCTAAGTCATCGGACACGGGCTGCAAAGAGTAGATCTTGGGTCACGTACGGACTTGGGAAGCAGTGGAGACTATTTCAGGCTAATGAAATTCCCAGCAGGTGACCTGGGACAGGAGAGGTCCTGTTCTCAAGGAAAAGCCTTACATCAGCACGGGTGCTCACCCAACTTTTCGCAGTGGATTTTAATCCCAGTTCTAAAGCAAGTCAAAACTTGGTGAGTGCAGTAATTGCACACACAAAGAAAGGGCTTGGGGACAGCATGTACCTGTCTTCAGGGTGTGTGTGTGAGAGTGTCCCCTTTTTTTTCCCCACGTTTTACTAGGTCTGTGGGTTTGCGTGGTCTCCAGCAAGATGCAGTACCTCACTCCCAGAGTGTTTTTCCTGGCACTAACAGACTGCACAGAACCCAGCCCAGGGCAATAACGTGCTGCGTGTTCCCAAACCTGGAAACAAAAGGTGAGGATTTCTTCTTTTCCTCAGGATGCTGATCTCATGTTGCATTACTGAGAGTGCAATGTGAAATTCATCTCAACCAGGTACCTTTGTTTACCCTTTAACCAGTTTTCCACCAAAAATGGGAAGGGTGCACATTCTCCTCATGTGCCCAGGACAGAAAATTGTCACCCATTATCAGAGGTGCAATTAGAAAATGCAGGTTCACTTTCCAGGTTCACTTTCCAGGGGAGGTCTCTCCTAAGACCAAGTAACATTCTCCACAGCACCAAACCAGTCCAGCACTGGTGTCTGACAGTGAAACGGAATGTGCAAACCTGGTTTTGTAAAAACTACATCCCAGCTCCTGCCCTGTGCCTAGGAGAAGATTTTACTTGAAGTGTGTGAGGCAGAATTATCGGGGATGAAGAATCATGAGTCAGACCCGCAGAATCATGAGACCGGTCTCCGGTATGATGAGGGTTGCATTTTTCTGGTTTTAAGGGAAAACCTTCTGCCCTGTGGTTTGGTCTGCCTGGTTTCTGAAGCTCCTTTGTCTGTCTGCGGGGTGTGGGTACAACTGTCAGCACCACCCGTTCCAGGGAAACCCAAACCAGCCCCAAAGGCAGCAGGTCCGGGGGAAGGGAGGTTGTGTCAGCCAGCACTAGTGAGGATGACTCCTTGCTTAGCCCCTGTCCACACTGAACTCTCTACACGGGGCATCACTTGCTGCTCCAAATGGAAAGGAACCAGAATAAGTAGTGTTAAAATACAGTATTCCCTGTGAGCACTTAGCATCACCCCGAGGAACCGCCCTGCCTGTCCCGCTGCGGAGCATTCGACCCACGTTTGCCAGTGAGCACTGAAAGGCACTCCAAGCCAGTGCTCAAAAAATAGCCAGCCAGGTTACTTACTAAGAGGGTTTTTATAGTATTGAGGGGAAAAAAAATGAGCTTGTCTTTAAAGTTTTTTCTTAGGCCTGGTCAACTCTCAGGTTTTGTGCTGGTAAACTATTTCCATTGGAGGTGTGATAATTTTTACTGGAATAGATAAACCAGTATAACCACTAGCTGAGGACACTGTTGAGCTGGCACAAAGGTGCTGCCTACCAGCACAGCTCACTCGCTGCTTGTATGGAAATAGAAATTCCAGCATAAACAAACATCTTTATACTGGTCTAACTGTTTCTACCCTAGGGAAATTATAGCATTTTTACTGTACCAGTATAGTTACAATTTTGTGTGCAGCCAAGGCTTCGCAGTGTAGAGGAGCCTTCAGGGTGGCCAGTGCCTCGCTGTGCCAGAAGGCTGCAGAAAGCCCATGGAATTGTTCAGATTATTCTACTAGATCAGGCTATCAAAATCTGGTGGAAGAAGAGGGGTGCTTTCATTTACTTTTACTGGCCAGTAAAATAGCCCGTGTGTCTGGCATTGACTGGCAATGGTTTTGCTGGTGTCTAGAGACAGCGGACAGAAGAAAAAGGCAATTTTTTTGTAACGCATTACAGAAGGAAGAGTCACTTTTAAAATGTCTGCCTAAGTTCATTTTACAGAAGAAGAACAAAGCCTTGGTGGCAGAAGGATGTCACCGAGTGTCTCTCTGCTTTGGAAATGAGCGTTCTTCCGTGGCTCACACACGAGTATCAGCAAGAGGTAGAAGCAGAAAGCCATTATCCTGCGAGAGAATAGCCTATTCAGTCGTCATCACTTGCAGACAGTAAATGCAACACAAAAAAAAAAGTTATACAACTTTTAAGGGTAGTCAGCCGTTCCACGAAGCTTTTCACCTTAAAATGCCTTGCAAACTGCAGCTATATTTAAGCTTGTGCCACTAGAGTACGTATGTGCGAGTCTATCCGTGTGGGTGCTCCGTCCTTTTTCATCTGCCGCGCATAAACGTGCAAGGAAGACAGACACCACTCAGCAGGCCAGTGAATGCAACGGGAAAGTGAGGTGAACCGGGAAACAGTCAGGATCCCAGTGTCAGGGACAGTGGGAGGAGAGGGAAGGGAAGGACGTCGTCTCGAAGCCTCTACTTGTGCTAAAAAATGGAGTCGCCCTCTCCATTTATGTGCAAAGAAAGGTAACTTGAGGAATGGGGTGGGAATTATTTTTAAATACCTGCTGACAGTGTGGTTACGGACGGTGTTCCTGATGAGAGTGTGCAAGCTGATGGCCCAGGTCCTTCCCACTATGTACAAATTCACAGGTTTCCTTTCTTCGCCGGTAATAATTCAGAGGTCGCTTTGGCAGCGTGAAAAGGGGATGGATCCACCTGTTGTCATGATGGCCATGGTGAGAAAATTGCTAAGTCAGACAAGGGGCTTGGTTTTTATGACTGAAGCCTTCAGCAGCCATGAGTCTATTCCTCAGCTGCAGAGCTCTGTGGTCCTTGAAGCCGAGTTGCAGGCGTGGGTGAAGGTCACTGCTCTAACAGCAACCACGCTACCATTACAGGGAGTTTTAATCAGCAAATACTGGGTAGATATAGCTCTGGTGCTGTTAAATAGAATGGAATTTGCCCCACAGGTGACTGTAGGTCCTCGTTGTTAAATGGGCTCTGCTTACTTGCCCTTTAGATGCAGCTTAAACGTATGAAATGTGCCATAATCAAACTTTTCCCACATCAGGGGCTCGAAGAAACCGCTTTTCTGTATCATTGCATATGAAGAGGTAACGTTTCTTCATTTGCCTCGCATATCAAAATTCAAGGCAATCAGTTGTTCGTTCCACATCATAAATAATACATGTACCCAACCAAACACAAAAGGCTGTATTTCTGCCTGCTTTCCCACCACACTTTAATAAGATCATCTGAATTTCAAGGTGAAATGTGCAGTCTCATATTTAAATCATTAGGTCCCTGTGTGGTATTTCATCTCATTTTTGCAAGGTCAGGGTGGCCAGTGTAGTCGAAGAAAGAAAGAAAGATAAAGACCTTATCAGAAGAACAAATGTAACTGGTTCGTGTTGAAGAGGAAATAGGTGACCCACAGAGGGTAAGGACGTGCCAGAGGTTTGCAAGGGAGCTGTGTATCAGTGGTTTCAGACCGCAGCGAGATGCATCTCCCCTGTGGTCCTGTGTCCTGCAGTAAGGAGCCCCCAGCTCCTCGGTCAGCCCTTTCCCAGGTCTCGCTGTCTTTTGCTGAGAGGGTGGCAGTCCAGTGTCCCAAAAGCATAGCTGCAATCCTTGGGATGCTGGAACAACAACCAAAGTTAAAAACAAAAAACAAATCACAATCTGTTTGTGACTAGGAGCTAAAACCTCCCAGTTTCTGAGGAGTTTCTGGCTGTGATTTCCTCTTTGGAACGGAGGATGGTTCTGAGACCCAGTAAGCCTGGGTTACATTTTTGCCTCCTCAACAGACTCCCTGTGTGACCCTGGGCAAGTCACGTCGTTCTTGCATACCCTGAGTTCCAGCCCTTTGTTTGTACAAGATATTCCCTCTGCTGGCCTCCCCTGTCCCACCTTTTTTCAAAAGAAACCTGGCAGGGGAAGGAGGTATTTGGACTGATGTGCATTTGTTAAGCATCGGGGAGGTCCAAGTCTTGGGTAAGAGTTGTGATCCTCCTAAGGTATCGCTATTATAACGAGAAGGCAATTAATTTAGCTCATCTGTGCTAGCTTCCCTGGGTGTGAAACTGCAGATATTTATGGTGGGTTGCTGACTCATAAAGGTGTTTGTGGGCAACGTTTGTGAGGCACTTTGTTGATTAAAGGTGCTAAATTTTCTTTACTGCCAGATCTCAGCAAGTGCTCGTATAAAGGCATTGGGCACAGGAGTATCTAAGTAAATGCTACTTTTATTAGCTTTAGCACAAGCAAGAGCAGGACTTCATCACAATCCAAAAGAAAAGAGACAAAAATTTGGCAGGCAAAGTACAATATATTCTCATGTCATCTAAATATAAGCATTTAGCAAAAAAAGAAGGTCACCTATAAATCAAGATAGGGCCAGACAAGTGAACTGTAACGCTTAGAAAGAGGCTAAATCTCTAAAGCTTACAGAAAAGATTTCCAAAGCCCACAGGGTCTTGTGTGAGAATAAAAATGGATAAAAATGTTACCTTGGATCACAATAACCTGGGCAATACCAGGTCTGCTCTCAGCAGGGACAGCTTAGGCACAGAATAGCTGCAGAAGTGCATCATCAAAGCAAGTACAATTTGTAACACTAGCAGAAGTGTCGTGCCGTGTCCCCTAGTGCCCACAGTACGTTTTGCCCAGATAGTTAAGTCTTCTTTGATGCCCAAAGCTGCTCCCTCTCTTCTGTGATGCCTCATACAGGTCCTTTCAGGACGACGGGGCATCACAAATAGAAGACCTTTAAGGGGAGCTAGCTAGGCTGTGGTGCAGGACTACTGGCCGTAACCTCAAAACAACTTTAACACAAGTAAGCTCATTCACTACTAGTCCAGTCTGGGCTAGTTGTGGTCTTTTGGGCAGGTTGCTTGTCCCTTCTGCCATGGCACCTGCCAGCCCAGCGCTGAGCCGTGGCACGATGAGCTTTGTTTCCACTGCCTCACAGGGAGCCCTAATTTCAGCTGTGATTCTGGAAGCCAGAGTGGCCCTTGGCAGTTGGGATGTGCCTCCTGGTGTCACTGCTCGGGGGTGAGGTCAGAGATTTTCAGAATTTCATGTCTCCTGACAGCCAGCACAGCCAGACCATGGTGGTCAACAGACCGCTGACCACGGAGCAGTCGCTGGCTCATGCTGAAGATTATTCCTGAGAGGAGTAGCTTAGTTCCCCCTCCAATTATCTTTTTATGGCTGGAAGCAAAAAAGAAACAAAAAATCCTTTAATGATATGTTTTTTCAATTCCATGAGTTCAAGATAAACTAGCAGAATTAAGGAAAAAAAAAAAAAGTCCATAGAGTTCAAAGTGAAGAATTACGACTATTCAAACCACCACATATTCTTTCCTACTGCTTTTTCCTCGCTTCTCCAAGCTGCTGAAAGAAGACAGGCTGACAGACATGTTCCCGAAGAACCCCGTGCACATGACGTAGCTAGGAATTGAAATAAATACGTAGAATGAGTTATATCGACTGCCTTTCAGCTAAATTAATCCCAACCCAGATGGAATGGGGAAGACGTTACACATGCACGCAGCCAAGCAGGAGTCCTACCTCCTGAGGAGGTTAGAAAGGAAAGCTGTGAAGTGATGGGCGAAAAAGTAAGAGTCCTCTCTGTATTGGTTTAAATATGCATCCTCTGCGGTGCTTATCTGAACCCTGAGCTCTTAGAAGTGCTGATAAGCAAGAGAGAGCTATTAAAGCCTCATTTGAAAATCTCCAGAGCACACACCCAGCCCCACGTCAGCTGAAACCCTGCTGTGCCCAGAGACCCCCAGGCTCATGCAGAAGCATTAGTGATGTCTGAAAAAGAGTGGTGTGGTGTTACTCTGTGCCTCACGACTTCCAGGCTCTGTCTCCACAACTGGTGAGAGCCCACAGCTACCCCCTGGCCTCTGCCAATACTGCCCCAGCATCGAAAAAATATTTTCTTGTCTTCAGATCTTGATTCCCAGACCAACTTCATCCCTGGGTCCTGCACCACACTTTTTAAGCCAAAGGCTGAGGCTTTCCTTAGAAACTCCTTCCCTGGCTGCTTCTGCTCTTTCTGGCAAGCAACCAGCTCAGCTGCCAGGATAACCCTGGCTTCTCCTGAAAAACAACCAAATGAGCCTGTCTCTCTTCCTCCTGGAGGCAGCAGGTCTTTCCAGCTGCCTGGATGGTTCAGGCTTCCTAGAAGGATTTTTTTTTTGATACTCAAGCAAATTTATGGAGGGGAGGAGGAGCCACAAACAGGCAGCCTTGAAAAGCAGCGCTGTGCAGTGTGCCTTCTGGGGCCTTTCAGAGCAGCTCTCGCTGTCCCTCAGCAGTGGATTCACCAGCTTTGTCCTTTTTACACACGCAGTCCTAGAGAGAGCTGGGATCTGGGCCAGGTTCTGGAGTAGTTATGGTCCTAAGGGGTCATTTGGCAGAAGGCAGTCAAAGGAGTGCAGCAAAGACCTGCTCATACTTTGGTCTCACCCAAGCACAGTCCCAGTAGCTGGAAGGTAGCGAAGGAACGACCACAAGTGACCTGTGGCCTCCCTTCTCCTACCCTACTGTTGAGTTACAACCCCACTGTGACTGGTTTGCCTTACAAAGCAGCTTGTGTGAGAGTGTAAATCTTGCTCTCAGATCATAGGTGACAGAAGCACCAACGGGCTCTGTCCTCTGCTCAGCCTTGCAGGTAAGTACCTGCCTGCTTAACAAGCTCTTGTTCTGGAGCAATTTTTAGGATCATCTTGTATTACAGTAGTCCAGGCTTTAAAATTTTGATGTCTCTGCGATAGCAACTTCTGCTCAAGACAGGTTTGGGGGTTTTTTTTCCCCTCTGTGATTATTCTAAGAGTGCATAAAGAAGTCCTAAAAGGGTTGCTTAATTTTTTTGACATGTGATGCAGCTTTATGATAGCCTTGCTCATGCCTGCTGAGAGCACTAAGGAAGTGGATCGGAAGACTCCTCTGCCATTTGCTGTAAGTGGCAAGGTCATATGTTTTTTAAGAAAGGTTCTCACTCACATGCTGGGATTCCAGAGTGCACAAGGGCTGGGCACATCTGGGTTCACCTGCATGCCTGCCTTGCTGGTGGTGGTGGTACTCCACAGGCTTTCCTGCCACAGGGCACGGGTGCTTGGCTTTCTCCATGTCCTCAGTGTTCACATGAAGCAAGACAGCAAGAAGAACACCTGCAAGTCTGAGCTGGAAGAAGAAAAAGAGGGAGAACCTGAATTTCTAAGATAAAGTTTGAAGGAAATATATAAACAGCTTTCCTATCTTTTATGAGTTGATAGAAACAGTCTGGCAGGTAGACTGGATTTTTTTGCTATGGTTCTCTAAGGCCTTAAAGGAGCTGAATAAAAGGCACAATCTCATATCTTTCTTTCTTTTCTCAGTATGCTGAATACAATAAGTGGTGCTATCTGATTAAAGAAGCAAAATCCTGACAGAAGGGGAAAAGATGTATCATTTGCTGAGGCAATGCTCCCTACTGGTTTTTGTAGCCCCTGCATCAGGCTGTAAGCCTTTGGACGTGATAAACTATGTGACCTCCTCGTGGGAATTAAAGGTGGTTTGATTTTTTATTTTTTTCTTCCCCCCCCCCCCCATTTTTTTTTTTTTTTTTTTGTTTTTTTCCTGTGCTTAGTTTCCTCCTTAGAAGGACTGCTTCTTTTTTTTTTTTTTTCAGCTTGATAATTTGTTGCTGCTGTCTGGAGAAAGGTCAGGCTTGCTCACATTGTACAGAATCTCTTTTAGATTTCTGGGTATCTTAGATGGGAAAAGGCTCCGTGCTGTTGCTCTCCATGCTATACAGGTTCTGTCTTCCACTGAGGACTGGAAAAACTTCTCATCGTTGCATTCACAGGATTGAAGTCCATTTGTAGAGGGAAAATTGCTCTGTATAGCATTTGCAGAGGTGATTACTGTATCAAACACAGATGACATCTTAATTATTGGTTGTGGACAAATCCTCTTCTTCTACAGTAAAGGCAGCCTCTGCTGAGTCAGCATTCATAGCCTTCCTGGCCTGGCCTGAACTTCTCTCTCTAATATCTTTCAACAGTTATGCATAGGGTACTGTCTAAGCTAAAGCAGGAGCTCTTCCTGGGTGGAGGGAGCAGTGTGATAATTTGGGACCTTTCCTTCTAACACAGCACAAGGAATTGTATCAGGGGAAGGAAAATTGTGGTACCCACAAACTTGCTGTTTCCCTTCTGCAGCACCAGAGAAATCCTGTCCTTTTTCTAGCTGTCCCTTACAATTCTTTATCAGTCGCATCTGCAAGGCAGGTTTTTTAGCACACCTTCAGCGTGCCCTATCCATGGCCATGCTGCTTACAGCACAGGACTTCTTGGAGCACAGTGGAGTTTTTCCACTCCAGCAAAGCCCTGCCAGCTTGATCTCTCACCCAGCTTGTCCACACAATGCAGCAGCCCGTCTCTGTGTGAAGCAGCTCTGCACAAGGAGCAAAGACCTAGCATCCATAGCCACCTTGCTGGCTCCTCTGACGGGGACGTGCTGGTAGCTCCACAACTAGTTGTAGTTTAGGAAGGTGGGGAGAGCGGAGTTATTTCTTGAGAGCTTGAAGAAGAGGCAGAGGCGTGAACAACTGCTCCATATATGTTTCCCATAAGGACCTTGGTCAGGAGCTCACACCCAGGTATGGAGAGGAAGCTCATTCTGGAGCAGAAGTGGATACGCACTTTGACCCCACCCAATCACTGTGTCTTTGATGCCAAGCCATGGTATCAACCAAACCTATCTGGACACATCGGTCAATGAAAGCCCCTGTGGCCTTACATCTTCTAAGCCATCCTCATCTGGTCACTGTGGCATCCTGGATGCCAGCACTAGAGGTGGGAGGCCCAGTGTGCCCAGCTGTGTGTGGGCCAGGGATAAAACACACAGGTCTCCCACCAGCATCTCCCCACACCCTAAAATTACCATGCTTGGAAGGATGTTATCTTTTTTACCCGGCTGTCCCACGGATCAGCACAGGTTGCTCCCCTACTCTCAGGTGCCTTAGTGCCCACCTCCACGGTAGCTCAGATGGACTCCAAATGACTGTCAGGTGTTTGTTCAAGCAAGCTATGAGGTGGCTGAAGGCCAGCAGATGCTGCTGACAGGGCCATCTAGCTGGTCAGTGCTGCCAGGATTGCTGTGGTTTGCTGTGCACTTTCCAGGCTGACTCAGCACCGCAGGATGCCCCGTCAGTCCCATGGCCCTGGGAAAATCACACGGTCCAAAAAGGGCTTTTCCCAACCTGACATGCATTTTCAGCTTAGGTTCATCCTATCCTAGCTGGATAACCATGTTCCTCTTCTCCTGTCCCTTCATCCTGCCTGCGGGTACCACATCGCTTCTTAGAGCCATGCCACTGCTTGGCCTAGGGTATGTTGGTTCTTTCTTCCAGCTCCTTCAAACAGTACACCCCATCCTCCTGCCCTTCCCACCCTTCAAAC
>JANVCC010000319.1:8002568-8059090 GCA_025345505.1 Todiramphus chloris collaris
CTTCCCACCCTTCAAACAGTACACCCCATCCTCCTGCCCTTCCCACCTCAGCAGCCTGTGTCTGTGCCTTCCGTACCACCTTGCACTGGGCCACCCCTGCCAGCCAAGCAAGCCATCAAGGGACATCTGCCCCATGCATCAGTAAAACCTCCCTGTTTAAAGAAGCACAGCAAAAACCTCCTGGGGCTTCTGAAATGAGATTGAGAGGTACACTTCATAACATCGGCCCAAGGAAATACAAAGCACACTAGGAATTATTCTCCCAAATGAATGAGCTTAGTTCAAATCTCTGCTATTTTAAAATTACGTGGTTTAGGTTCTCTGTTTCTTCTCCAGGTTTGGAGTTCCTTCAGTGTAATTGGGAAGAATTAGAGTTACCATTTCAAAAAAAAAAAGCGTTGGGCTCCAGATAATACCCCTACATCCAGGCAAGGGGCTGAGGACAGAAAAAATAAAAAACAACCCCAAACCAACAACCCAGAATGCAAAATTCGTGACGAGACCCCGAGCTGTCAACATCAAACAGTTAATTAGAAGATGAGACATGTCTAGCCCAACTGGATATTTGATTTGCTGTCCACCATCACAAATATACACGCGTTAGTTGTTTAATCACTGCTTCTGAAGCAGGGCAGAGGCAGTGGGAACTGCAGGCAGGCTCACTGTGGGCATGGGCACTCCTTTCTCTGTTGGCTTTCAACAGCAGAGCACAACGGGAGGTGGGAAATACAGTTCCCCTCATCCCCCACGGGCATTTCTCGCACCTTTGGTACCCAGATAACTGTGCCTGAGCCTTTTGCAGCACTCCTGTGCTAAAGCCTTTCGGGTGAGCCTCCGTGCTGGGCGTAGCACAGGGACAAGGTGGTTGTGCTGGAGTTCCTTCGCATGGAGCATCTGCCAGAGCTACGGCGGGACTGGGCGGTCTGCAAGCAGCGATGGAAGAAGTCACCAGGGGTAAGAAACACTGTGCTCTGGGGCATTCGTATCCGCTTGCTTTTGATCACAGATCTGCTCTGCTGCCCCTTCTCCAAGTCCACAAACTGCAGGGAGATGCTCTGGGGTAGATGGGGCATTTCTGCATCAGGAGGAGGTTGGAGCCACGGGCAGAGGCTGCGCACGTGGCGCAGGAGAGAGCCCCGGGTCGGGCAGAGGTGTAAAGGAAGGAAGACACTTCAGTGAGGAATGGAACCCCTGTGTGAGCTTAGGCTGAGTGGAGTGACTTCCAAGGGAAGCCACTGGCTGTGCCCCAGCCCTGAGCAATCCATGCGTTGTTCCCCGGGGAACTGCGGGGAAGGGACGGGCAGTTTTGGCACTGGATCTGTGCAGCACCAGCCCTCTGCCCCTGGCAGTTGTGCCTTGGGGGGAAGCAGACAGGACCCCTGGCCCGAGGGGCAGTGGGAGAGCCCGAGGAATCGGCTCCGGCGAGGTCTGTGGGAGTGGGGCACTATTTTCAGTCCGTACTGTCAGGCAGGATTTGTGCAGGGACAATATATTTCCCCATTGTGACAGCTCTGGCAAACAGAGCAAGCGTGGCTGATCCCAAGCCCTGCTCAGGGGCTCACTTCCTAATTAGGAAGAGAATTCAGGAAGAGTTCCTGATTTTTTTTGTTGTTGTTGTTTACCAGCAAGCCTGGTGGTCACCTTGCTGGGGCAAAGCGACTGGGCACCCTGAAGACCTCTGGTAAAAGCCTGCCAGAGAAAGGGTGATGGAGACAGCGTCCGTGGCACGGACGGTCGCACAAAGACCTTGTTTGCACACAAAGGGATGCCCAGGCTCAGAGCTGACAAAGGAGGCAAGCGAACAATGATTTCTGAAGATGTATTTAAAGCAGAATAATGAACCTTATAGAGGAAGTAGCAGAGTGCAGGAACAGGAGACGCTCAAGCAAATTAGGAGGCAAATGTAAGTAAAATGCAGTTCTTTTAAGGAAGGTGCTTTATACACAACCAGTAATTAACTTGTGGAACTTACTGCCCCAGCTGCTATTATTGAGGTCGGCAAAGAACTAAGATTTTAAAAGGCCCATGAATAATAAAAAACACTAAGCATTGCGCTCAGTAGAATAACAAATTACAAGGGATATAAATCACCATGGTTTAGATCATAAATAACAATAAATTGCCCAGTGATTAGAAGGCAACTTTTGCTAGGGGCAGGCTCCTGAATAATTGCTCATTTTAGCACTTCTTGCCTTTTTTCTTCTCCGAGCATGTGATGCTGGCCACTGCCTCAACAAGAGAGATGGGTTTAGATTGCATGCAGGCAGTTTCTGTGCACAGTGTATTGTAGTGAAGAAATTCAGCTTTTTTTTCTCTTAGATAAGAACTACTTAAGACGGAGTTTCCCTTACAGAAACACTACAATAGCAGCTGAAAATCTGCAGTATGCTATTCTAATGTCTAATGAAAAAGCTTAAAATAAATAATTTTTTTATTATTCTAGTATTTTTGGCCTTCCTAAATTAGTTTTTGTCATCATATTGCTTTTTTATTTGTTTGTGACTTTTTTAAGTAAGCCATGAAACAATTTAAAGATAAACACTATGCTTAAACTATTGTATTTTTGAGGCACCTACTTGTCTGTTCTGTCAGACAAACTGATTTATAGATTGAATAAATGCATGTTGCTTCAGTTGACACACCAGAAACCCAAGGTTCGAGCCATTTAGATTCCAGCTCCCTGCTAATAGAGATTAATACAGTTCTCTGAGCTAACATTTAATTTCTGGGCTGCCAAAAAGAAAGTAATTTGAAGCCGCTAAGAGACAGTCGTGGAGCTGAGCTGGGTACAAATTGAATCAAGGCTTTCAGAGCTCCTCTCGCTGAAGCGCTGCTCCCTGGCTGGCTTCCTAGCAGGATGCAGGGCAATGTTACTGGCACAGGCGCTCTACAAAGACGTTTTGTGCTGCCTCCCAGTCCTGAGGTTTTCCATATGCTTTCTCCATGCTTGGTAATTAAGGGGGGGGTGCAGATGGCACCGTCTCACCGCCCTTGGGATGAGGAACGTGTGCTTGGGTCAGAGGTTTGGACCTTAGGTCTATCTGTATAGACCAGTGACTATTCTTGTGCTGCTCAGCTCTGCCAGGTATCTCCATGGGGTTCTTGGCTTTTCAGCACGCAGAGACCACGGTCCTTCATATTAATAGTTTTTTTTTTTCCTGTAATGATTCATTACTGTCTTCATCTTATTCTGAAGAAAAGGCAATTGCATCGCTCTTCTGTCTCCCCTCAACCCAGCACTCCCTGCAATGCAACACTTCACCCTTCTGAGTATCTCTAACCCTCTTCTCCAGCTCTGCTTGCCACCAGAGCAGGGCATGGCTGGCTGAAACCAAGCGTAGTCATCTCCCCTTCACTGGGCAGTCACATTTTTGGTACAGTTGTTGGTACAAACCAGACTCCTGCCTGACACCAAAGCTGCTCCTAAACTGCATCTGCCCCCTCTCTCCACGGGAGAGCATGATCGGTCCTGCCTCAGAGAGAGAGCCTAATAATACAGTCTCCACTGCTTTGGGCCAGCTGCTTTCCTAAAATTAAATGCATTGGAGTGCCTGGCGTTTCTTCTGAGGAAGTGTTTATAGGACTTTACACCACCAGTTATCATTTTGCAGGATGTGCTAATAAGGCAATGCTCAACAGAGCACATTTATCACTCGTACTGCTCAAGCAGCACTGGTGACACTGTTCATCTCCTCAGAGGGAGAAATTGAACATCACCGTGGGTTTAAATTCTGACAGCAAAGAAATTAGGTAGAGATGTACCTACATTAAAGGCAGTCTGCATCTTAACTCTGTACTAAGACCATGATTTTCAGGTTTCCTGTAGTATTCTTTTCATACCTGCCCTGTTTTTCTTACACAAACACACACGCACACACATAGTTACTGTTTGGAAAGGTGGAATAGTCACGATCCTTCAAAGACCTTTTGCAGTTCAGGCCAATGTGGTACAGTAGCCTCCTAGTGCAGCCCTGGCCAAAGTCAGCTGGCTCCTGAGCTCTCCGAGGGAAGGGGATGCAGAGAGGAACGGCTGCGCTCAGCGCACTGACCTCCCAGTGCAACCTCATGAATGGGCAGCGCGTGCCCACGTAGTAGTTACCTGTGAGCACAAATGCTTCAGCAAGAGGCTGCAGTTTGGTTTATGTAACGTTTCTGTCTCGCTGCAGGGCTCTTATCAGCATTTACCTGATTATTCAGAGTCAGATGATTCCGCCAGGTTTGTTCAGCTGGGTTCTTCCCAGGGAAGGGCGGCTGTTCCCATCCGCTGAGTCCTTGATGGAGCAGTTAAGTCAGCATGATCCCAGCTTTTTTTCTGGGTCTCCAGATAGTGAGAAATTAGCTGAAAAAATAATAAAGCCTCAAGACCAAAGGGACAAAGATGATTATTGAGGTTAATGATGTCTTGGATTGAATTGACACAATTTTGGCAGATCGCAGGAGGAATTTCTGGTCCTAGGGATGAGACTGTGCCCACACAGACAACTGGGCATTCCTCCCACGACGCTATTATCCGGCCTGCTGTGTGCAGCACGTGCATCCACTGCTGGGTTGCTGTGCAAGGAATCCCATGCAGGGTCACCATGTGGTTTCCCAAGCACTCTCCTCCTCTTCCCAGGCCCTCAGCTTTCGGTGGCACCGGCGAGGCGCACGGAGCGGCAGCGCACGCACGTGCCTACGCCTGTGAGCGTGCACGGGTGCACGGGAGAAAGCAGGCTTAGAAGGTAGAGGTTCTGTCCCCACTGCTTCCTGGGATGTCTTCCCTCCTCTGCCGCTGCTTTTCACTGCAGCTCAAGAAAAATCAACCTCTCCACTGCTGGCTGAAAGGTATCAGGGATATTGCAGCATTGACAATTAGTGTGGAAAGAAACCCTTCCCATATGGCACTGCAAACTAACTTAGGAAACATAAAGAGGCAAAACGTTATCCACAAATGAAGGTAAAAGGGATGGTTTAAAATGATACAATTCAATATTATTTAATTTTTATAACTGATTTTAAATAAGTTTTTCTCCATGACGGAATTTTGTTGGGAAAAGACTCGCTTCAACTATTGATTGCAAACAGATTACCCAAAAATCCTCATTTGTTTGCAGACAGAACCTCATTCCCCCCCTAGAGAATAGGCAAAATGGCAAACCACTCCTGGTGAGTATTTGCTCATCCTCACTTAAGGCCTGTAATTGATAGACTAAATGACGTGGTATGTTTCTATTCCCTTGGTGCTGCGATTAGTTGACTGAATCTCTTTTAAACAGAAGAATAATGAAATAATGACTAGCGAATAATAAATCCTTGTTTGCATGCTAATATTCTGTTGAATATCAGGTGCAGGATAAAAAGTGTCTATTCCTCAAACAATTTGCTCAAACAAAACCCTTGTTCTGAATTCAAACACGGTTTCTGCCATATCCAGTCATCTGTAGCCGGAGGCTTTGCAGAGAAAGTGTGTTTCAGGGAATGATTTAAATGAAAATGGGCGGCTGCTTGGATCATAAAAGAGGGAAGGAGTTCCAAGAATGAGAAAGAGTGCGGAAAAAGGGCCAAAATCATAAAATGCAAATTTGTGCTTTTAGGAATCGTTCGCTACTTATCAGACAAAAGGAACCGCTTGTCCCTGGCTTGCTGGGAAGCGTGTCCCAGGAGCTGGGAGAAGGGGAGGTTGTGAGCTTGGTGGGAAGACAGTGGATGTCGTGAAGGGGGAGCTCCAGCCTGAGCACGCACAGCCTCTTCATCCCTGGGTTCAGGCTACACAGCCAGGACAGGCTCCAGTGCAAGCCCAAGGGCTTGTGCTTCTTGAGCAGGACACAGATGCTGTAAAGCAGTGTGGCCTGCAAGGATTTCACTGCCAATATTAAGCAGGGTACGAAGGAGGAGCAGGACTTTTTAGAAGTGTCACAGAATACGTACACGTGTACGAGCACCAGGCATGTAGGTAGCAGATACGCTGTGCCTCCGGGATGTGGGGGTGTGTGTGTGTGTAAAGCGTCAGACTGACAACTGAAGTTGGTTCCTAAGAAACCGTTTGTTTCTAACACAGTTTGGCGGTGTGATCAGCCTGAACTGCTTGCTGAGGCTGAAGAGTTAAAATTGTTGCGTGCTGCGCAAAGGATTTTTCTATCATTATATTAATCTTAAATTAATTGTAATAACTTCATCAGCCGTACTTACGTATCTGCTTTGTTTCCTTCATTGGATTACCCTTTATTAGGGCTAGATTTCCATCAGATGTGGCAATACGCATGTTGCTATAGCTACCCCGAGTCTGGCTATTTTTTCCATAATGCTGGAGTTCTGAACAGCCTTCCCATTTCAGCATCTGAAACAGTTCACCCATAACGTTTGTATTCGTGTGCACCTTCAGGGGTTTGTGTTTAATTCACCTCTGGAGAAATAGTAAGGACCTCCGTCTGAGGACATTTGAACTTCACTTAAGCACAGGAGAGGACAAAAGGTGTTCGAAGAACATCTGTGAAATTAGGAATTCACAGAAGGGACAGTGAGGAAACCCTGGGGAAGGGAAAGTCAAAGCCCTCCTTTGCAAGAAATAGCTAGCAGAAAAGAGGAAAGGCCAAAAACTGAAATTCAGCAGCAGTGTAAGATCCCAACAGTCAGACATCTATATGGTGCCATCCTCTAGGAAACCCTAGAGGTGGGGGAAAGCATGTACAGCCTTCTTCTGTGAGCTGTTCCACTTGTGGAGGACATCACTGGAACTTGCTCCCTACCAGGACCAGGGGAGCAATCTGACCTGAGGTACAATTTCTCCATGTGAAGCCTCACCAGAAAGCATCCTCTGGAGATGCTCTCTGAATACCCAGAGTCTAATCCTGTCCATCCATCTAGAATGGCCCAGGTGCACACTTCAGTCCACATTCACCAACAACTCTCTGACACTTGTGCTCGGGTGAGATTCTAAGGAAGAAAGGATGGCTGTGCAGACAGGTGGGTGAAGTAAGGTGTGACTGCCATACAGACAAGGCAGATGAAATTCTACTGCCGTGGAAACTACCATGTATTCCATCTGTCCTCATGGCCACAGAGCACGTCTAAGCAATCCTCCTTACATGGCTCCTGATGTTGCTTCACCTAGAAGCAAGCACAGCTTACAGCTCCGAGTTTCTTATGCAATGTTCATACCAACAGGCTGACTGAGAAATATTGTAGAGTCTGTGGTGCAAATGCAGAGCATGGGGTCAGGGGGTGCACCAGACTTTCCCTATTTGTGCTTGACAAGCTGCGTAGACATAGCCTAGAATTATCACCGTCCTCTACTCCATCGACATCTCTGGTATTTCCTCCAGGCCCTACAACTGGCAGCACTGGATTCTTATTTTACCTGGCATCTGTTGTTTCCTTCAGACCAAATGGTAGCCAGTGCGTCTCATACGCTTTAATATCATATTAGCGAAGCCCAAAAATATGTTTGGACACTGGGAATGTGGTTTCCTAAGGTTACACATTGTCAACTATTTTAAAGTGCAATTCAAGGTTTTTGAGTGAAGTAAACAATATAAGGGAGAAGTTTCTACCCAAGTAGGAGCTTGGAGCTCTCTGCCTGAAAATCCTTGCAGTTGGTTCAACAGTTGGTTCTGTGGGGCATGCACTACCCCTTGGCAGCGACCGAGCACCTCACCTCAACCAGCCCCAACGCTTTGGGCTGAAGAACTGACATTTAACCTTGATTTCACATCTCGTGGAATGCCAAGTCCAAAGGCTTTTATTATTCCACAGTTCGTCTAAGGAGAGGGTGTGACTCTTTGCAGAAACAGATTTCAGACCTGATGAGTATCAAGTTACACCCTCATCCTGTATTGAATTACTTTACAGTTTCTGAGAGCACAGGGTAGGCTGCCTGGGATGTGCAGTAAAATCTCACCATCCATCAGCAAATACTAGAAATGTGACCTTATGTTCCTCGAATGAGCTGCAGACGCAGTTCACATTTCCCTCACCCTATCTGTCACCCATCTCACCTCTCTTGAGACCTCTCCCAGCTCCCTCAGGGCACCCTTTCCAAGAAGCAGGCAGGTCCCTTCGCTTCTTTCTCAGTTACAAGCTAATGATTTCCTTAGTTCCGTCTCCAGGCGATACCTTCCTGCCAGCTGGGCATGATGCTTGCCCTTTACATGCTGTGGGACCTCTGCCTAGAATTCAGCTCGTGCTTTGGGTAGGCATAACTCGAACAAGCTCTTCTCTGGAGAGCCTGGTTACCCTTTGGGCTCAGGATCCTTGCATACCAGCTTTCACAAGACGATTTCCTCTCTTCCAGGAATCAAGCCCTTAGCAGATCGATGCCTTTCGATTGCTCTCCTCTAAGCTTTGCTAAACAAGCCTGACCCTGGGCAGAGGAACATGGCCTGAGGAGTCACCTTGAAGCTGTAAATCTGTTTGAGGGGATGCTGTTTAATTAGGGCACTGTTTTGATCTTTCCTGCACCTTTTTTTTAGCAGCCACTCATGATCTAATGTTAATCATTCAGATAAGGACATTCCACCACACAGATACACTGAGGTTATATGATATGCAGCTAAGCAATACATATTAAAGTTCAAACTTCATGCTAAGAGGCTAATGATCAAATTATCCAGGTTACAGACACCTTGACCTCGTAACCTTAACAGAGACAGCTTCCTGTTTACCATGGGCCCGATGCAGTCTGTGCTCATGTGCCAGTTCCTAATAATCTTAAAGCAATGCTTTGTCCAGAGATCACTATTTCTCCTTTATGTCCTCCAGGACCAATCTTGGTCACTCTACTTAGTCAAATGCCTTCAGATATCAAGATTCAAAGGATCCAGAATGCGCTTCAAAAATTGGTATCCTGCCAGCGTAACCAAGACTGACTTCTGCAATTCCTTCTGTACAGAGACATCTTCATCAACGTGTTTGAAAATCAGCGGTAAGAAAGAAATGGTGCCTTTCCCAGCCACCGATGACCTTTTGTCAAGAGAGACACTGCCTTCCCTTCTTTACCCATGATGATTTCATGTTCGCTTCTCTCCCACTCTCCCCCACTGGCATAATTTCCTTTGAAACCAGTCAGTAGTTATCTCACTGTTAACTCTTCCAGCCCCCACCCCCCCCTTTCTTTTTTTTCCCTTGTACCTGCAGCCTTATAGTACAGAGCACCCTACCACTCTTTTATGCTCTGAAGAGAACCTTTTGAATAAGAAAGGATTAAACAGCCTGACCCTGCATTTCTCTAGCCCGACGGATTTAAATCAGTTAATACTAGTGGGGTCTCCAGCACAAGCTATTTGCTGTGTCTCCAAAGACTCTGCTCGTCTCAAGCCTTGCTTTGGAATCTGTATTTTGAGAACTAGCGTTTTGCCACTATCGAGAAACTATGCTTAAACAGGGAAACATGATTTATTTTGAACTTCAACAGCATGGGGTATTGGGCACTAAACTGTTTAAAAGTGAGTGAATTTACCTGAAGTTTTAGAAACAAAGAAAGATATTCTTCGTAGTTTCTTAAAGTAGCCCATTGTGCAGTTCAGCTGAGTGCTCCAAAATAGCAGAACACTGGGATACGCACTGGACTCCCAGCACACTTGGTTTAGTCAAAAGTAAACCTAACTGCATATGTTTTTTAACAATGTGTTATGAGTAGAGCAGGGCATATAATATCTTATTAAACACAATAAAGTAATATAAAAATATCTGTTCTGTAGCATAAGTCCATTTTAGTGTAAATATCTTTCTATATTACCATCCTGCTACAGAAAATGAAAAGCTGTAATAAATGTGACTTAATTATCTAATTCTTTATCTCCTTTTATTTTCAGATTTGGCTTTGACATCTTGGAACTTTCAACTACTGACTGCTCAGCATGGTGTTTAAGTTACCCAAAGACATATTATATAATTTATTTATATAATTGGTTCCAGCAATATGCTGAGTGTTGTTTGAAGCACGGTGATAAAAACAGCTCTTGTTGCAAATTATTTACAGTCTAAATAGAGGCATGGTCCAATTCCCTCACAGCTTAAAAGCTCAAGACACAAACAACCTTTTAGAATGTTATGAATCGCTGGTTTCCAGAAATTTCACTCAGCACAAGCAAGCTGACCGTGCACCTTCTGCCCAAGGTCTCTGTCATGGGCTCACCTCCCACTTGGTCGCCTGACACCTCCAGAGCTGGACAAAGGTGGTTGTGCTTGTCAACCACCTCACGCCTGGTTCTTGCCTGCTCAGGAGCAAAGGGACCTTCTCTGCTCCTCACACCAGCGAGGAGAAACCTGGGTAAAACTGCCAGGGGAAGGAATGGCCCCTGCCTCAGGAAAGGAGTCTTCCGATGGAGCGTGGTGAATCATCTGAAGCACAGTAACACAGCGGTCGTTAATTAAACCATTATGCAAAAAGAGGTTGCTTCAGCAAGTTACTTGCATCAGGCATTTCTAAAATATATGCTGTCCCACCCAGATATTTCATGAGCTGTGATCTCGGGACATGTCTCTATTACCAGCTGTGCAGGGGAGATAGCATTTGTCATGTGGCGAATCAGAAGCAGATGAGATGGAGATGATTCCTGCAAGGCAGCTTAAACAGGTTACGGTACCTCACACTACACCACAAACAAGCCTAATCACAAGCAGGGCTTTGCACGAAGCAAGGCTTCGAGATCACTGCTGCTTTCTATTCGTATGTGAGCCGAGTCTCAGCCAGCACGCCAGCTCTCTCTCTCCAAACAATGTTTAATTTATTGAATTGTTTCATTTAGCACAACCACAAGGGTGCTTTAAAGCTTGAAATGTATTATCTCACTCAGAAATACATGCTCGGAGAAGGCAAGCTCTCCTGCTGCTGCTGTCATGACTATGGTAGTCAAATACATTGGTCAAAGTTTTAATTTTTACCCTAATCATTGCATCAGATCTTGTTTGAGTCAGGGCAAAATGCTTTATGGACTGGTTGCCATTCCAAAAAGCGTCAGAAATTAATCATTTGCTGTCCCACCGTAGCCTGGGGATGCTGACTCTAAGAAAAACAAACCACAAATCCCCTCTGCATCAATAGACAAGGCTGCTGAGCTGTACTGCTCTGATAGCCCACGTGCTGGTAGAAGTGGGCCTGACACCCTTGGCTTTGCCACCTTGAAAAGGCTGATAAACACCCAAACACGTGTGCCCCAGGTCCTCTGCCCACCAGGGACTGGGAGTGCAACAGAAAGAGGACCCAAAGAAAAGGCTAGTTTTCCTGTGGGCACTGTGTGGAAGCTGAAGATGAGACCATATTTGTTTGAGATGACTCCCAGAGGGAGTCAGCATGGGTGTTATCTGGCCAACTGCCTCAAAACCAGTCGCTCTAAATCAGTCTCTTGGAATCCAGGCAATGTAAACCTTTCCTGTCCCCAGCACATGCCAGCATTCACAGCTGCTGAGATGTGGGCATACTCCTGCATCCCAAAAATAAATTGTGATCCTAGCCAATATACCCAGCCCTGCACCCGGGTCTGCAACTGTCTAAGAAGCCAGCTGTGGAGAATGCAAGGCACTTAGAAAATTAGGAAATGCTGGCTATAGAAGGGAAGAGAACATGGCAAAATGTTTTTCGTAACTTGTGAGTTGAGAAGCCGGGGAGAAAGTAGATCCAAGTTAAAACAAGGCAAGAGCTGGGGAGGGGAGGGGAAAACACTGAGCCACCTCCAAACAGCTGCCTGTGTCTTCTCTGGGTGGGTTTGATGGGGTTATGCCGAATTACACCATCCAGAGGCTCTGACACGTGGGGTCAGGTTGGCTGAGAAGGTTTGTGTAGTAATCTCTTGGTCCTTATGAGAGCCAAGCAAAGAATGAGCATGGCACCCTGCCGCAGCCAGGCAAAGTGCCAGACAGTGTGATACGCTCACTGGAATGCCCCATCACCTCTAAGGTGGTGGATGGTCTAGTGACTTTGATTGACAAGTCATTGGAACTCGGGAAAAATGAAAAAGTGATGAGCAGTGATTTCAAATGGACACGGCTCAGACTCCGAGTGTGGTAAGAACTGGTCTGTACCTCGAAGAACGTTTCAGCTGCAGCAGAAAGGAATCAAGCCCACAGCTCAGTATTCATCCCTTTCTGTCCTTTGATCCTGAGAGGTAGGATGATTGCCAGCCTCCCATTTTATGCTGGGAAGGGCTGGAGCTGCTCAGCATCTTGCAGAGGCAAATCCTGTGGCTATTTATGAGGAACATTTGCATGTAGTGATGATCTTAACCACTAGCTAAAAGAACACTGCAGTCTGCCACAATGCAAATGCATCAGATAAAAACGGTAGTAAAAGAAGATGATTTGCTGAGACTGACTGTGTTTAAATACTTGGTTCTCCAACAGAAAGGAAATCTGCATAAAACACGGCTTATAAAAAAAAATGATATCCTACAAGAATAGCCTAGACACCTTTTGTAAAAGACAAATGGTTTAATTATAAACCGATGCCGCTCAGAGTACATTCTGCTGTCTTTACTACTGTGATTCTCAGAGCTGAGGGTCTGTGGTTATTCTTTTTAATTTTCATCGTGAGTGGAGGATAACTTTTTAGAGAGGAAACAGAAAAGAAATAAGGTCGGGAAATGTAAGAGAAGCCATCACACAGCAGCTTCCCCCCTCATCCTAATCATGAAATAAATTAAGGAATAGCCCCTCTCCATTCAGCATTCACCTTTCAGAGCTGGGGATGAGAGTTACAGAGACAAGAACACAGGAAACTCTGTCTCCCTATAAAGTAAAGAAAATGACTGGGCAGGTTGCAAAATGCTGACACAGGCAGTAACTTGCTGCTCAGAAAACAAAGACATGGTCAAAATGTGCTGGATAGAGATCATCAAAGGGATGATTAGTCAGTTTATGAACTGCCTGAAATCTAAAGGCTGTATTCGATGACGTGCCCCCTTTCACATGTGCCCTGGTGTCTGACTTCTCCCAGACCCATTGTCTAAGTACATAAATTGCTGCTTTTTTTCTCCAAACACACACCTAGACTGTATAATTGGCAGCCACTAAAATCTTCTTAAGAAAAACAACCAAATCTCCATTTCCAAATGGCATTAAGAACCATTCAGCACAACTGAGGACCCCAAAAGAACTTAATTTCACTGCACATGCTTACATCCATATTCTGTTTAAAACATGACTTTGAACCACAAATGTAGACCGTAGAATATTTTCAGCTGGGAAGCCCCACATCCTAATATTAGATATAAAAAAGGGCTGTGTCACTTGAGATGTGATGTGTAGTTACTTAGATCAAGGAAAAACGGAGCCATTCGAACTAACAGCAGCATCTGCCTATTTTTCCTGGGTGTAAGTGATGGTGTTAGCACTGTGAGTTGGAAAGGAATAGCTCAGCTCACTGCTGCTCAAAGACTGTCAAACCTTGTCTTATGTGTGGTATTGTCAGTAACTTCAAGCTCACCATTTCTGTACCTCAGTGTGCCTACTAGACAATCTAAAATAATTATACACAGTCAAAGCACACATTCAAGCAATGGTAGAACTGTGATACCTAACAATATTTAGAGAAAGGCATCAAGCCAAAACCCCATGTCCAGCCATGCTGACACTCAGCAGAGATTTTTACTTCACCCTTGATTTTATTTATTCAGCCTATTTTTATCTGCCAGTCTCATATCCTTCCCATATCCCCACCAGTGCAGAACAACTCACACCCGCCAGGCCCAGATGGGGTCTGGGCGTGCAGACTCTGCCACCCTTTGAGATGCTGAGACCTCCCTGCCTCCTTTCTTGACACAACCACCCACAGCAGTTCCTCAAAATAATAAGATAATCACGCTGAGAAGGAAAATTCTGGCAGAACCACTACCTTTTCACTATCCCCTAGTAAAAGGACTGTTTGGTACTCAGCTACATAATCCCTACCAGTGTGACAAGCTCAGTCCCCATCAGACCTAATTTATCTCTTTCTTCAGGCTCTGTTTTTGATAGGACCAGGTGATTTCCCTGAAGCGTGGTTGGGCTTTTTTCTCTTTTCTCTAGAAGGTTAAGGGTCTTGGACTCATCATGACCAGCATCTTAATGGACAGATAAGAATGAATTTGGTGAAATTGTCTCACCACAAAAAAAAGGCTGGCCTCTTGCACCTGTGGGTGGGTTTGCTTGGAGGATGCCCAGCTTCTTTAAGCTGCTACTGACTTCACAAACAGGGCTTGTAATGAGGTTCCTCCGTGAGGGGCTCATCCACTGAAACAGCTTAGCACCTGAGGATAACAAGTCAGGCTGGTCAGCTCTGCCTGACATGGAAAAACAGAAACAAGAGGGCAACATTGACTGTGTGACAGCTTGTCTGGGCTGGAATGTAAGACCACGCAAATCGGGAGGGTGTACTCTGAGTCTTATGTTCACATGTGACATAGGATTATCTCACCATAAACTATTATGACTTTCTTTTTTATAGTTCTGACAGATAGAGGTATGAGTACAAAGAACAACACGGGTCACTGAGTTCCTCTGCGTTTGTACGTCATAGATGCTCAGCTCTGCAATGTCCAAAGATGATCCATTTACTCTCAGACCATCTGCGACATCCTAGGACATAAAAGCCTTTTAGTTAAAATCTAAAATAAAAGCTCAGATTCTGCAAGAGGCAGAACACAGAAGCCCCTGATCATGGGGTTGAATTTCTAGCACAGACGCTCATCTCGGCTTCATTTCAGGAGGCTCCAAGTGTACCATGCAATTAGGCAAACTCTTACCTTCTACATCCCAGCACTGGAGCTCTACTGACTTATCACCTACAGATGATGCTCTGTCCCTGCAGTCCAGCAGCCTCTTTCGAAATGAACGAAACTCAAGCATGGCACTTTTCTAGTTCTCCCTGCTGTAGTTCTATGGAAGATGAAGTGAACAAGAGTAAATAGCATCATCTCATTCTCGCTTTAGATCTGGTAGCCACTCTTGGCTTCTGTGCTAAGAGGCTGAAGTCTCATGGTATGGCTTCTAAGCCACAGAAGCTGGGAGCTGAACACAGCAAACTGGACTGGCAGGTGGTGACTCAGGAAATTTTGTCCTTTCCCAAACTGGGACAGCACTGGAGAATACAATAGACATCCTATTTCCCTTAGTAATAATCACGTTCCCATGTAGAGGCAAAACTATTCAGCCCGTCAGCATGCATAGTTTATTCAGTCAGGAAACATTACTGCCTCATAAAATGGGACACCTGTCTCATTGTCCATTAAATATTAACAGCAGCACCATAGAACTGAACCGTCGGAGTTTTATTATAATAATATTCTGAGTAAATCTTATTGCAACTTAGCGCGGATGTCAACAAACAGAAAGAAAGTATAAACCCCATGAATTTTATACAAAAATTGCAGGTTTATTCAGATTACACTTCATCCTTCTGGCACAGGTAACAGTACGAGTGGTCCTTTATCCTTCAGCGCTGTGCTATAGAAATGGTGATGCTTATTGCTTCTCAAGTATCCCTTTTATCAGCAGATATCAAAGCACCTGCCTAGGGCTGCAGAAGGCCTTTCCAGCATGCAGAGGAAACCAAGGCACAGGCAGTACCTGAAGCTGCTTGCATCAACCACAGGTAAAGCGTTGCAGAAATAGGCCCAGCACCCTGATGCCCGCTCCCCCAGTCCCCTCTTATCCACTTAACAGTGCTTGCTATATAAGGGACAGCGCATCACGGCTGCCGGCACTTATATCCCATGCAATCTCCTTAGCTCTGCTGCCTGGCTCCTGACCTCTGGCAGCAGCCTACACCAAATGGGGCGCTGAGAACCTTGCTTAAAAAAAGCCACGTCCTTTACCCTTCCTTGCTCCAGCCCGCGCGGGAAGCGGCAGCCCAGAAATACTGCACCAGAGGCTATTCCTGCCACGTTCCAAGCCTGACCCTCACAGCCCTGCTGCTTGCGGATCAGGCTTCAGAAGCCTCCAGGTTGGGCTGGGAGTCTCCGGGCTTTCTCGGGGGCTTTCCAGTGGGTGCCGGGTTTAGCAGAGCTGGGAAATCCGCAAGAATAGCTTTTGTCCTGCGGCTGCTCGGTTCCTGTTTCCCAGCCCCGCTGAAACAAAAGAGGCACGGGCAACGTTTTTGGTGCTGCAGATGAGTAAGACTTTCCTGGAATGAATGAAAAGGTCGGGTTTGGTTCCTGTCACGGCCGCTGTGCTTTTCTAGCTTACTTGCTCCTTGTCTAGGAGCAGCCACTTCATGCTCAAAAGCCAACCATTGCCCTTCTGCCCAGTTTTAGTCCTTCACACAGTGATTTATTTAAACACCCAAGCAAATAAATGGTTTATGCTCGTTTTGTGGACCCAAATCAGTACCTAGTGCCATATACATGAAAGACAGAAAACCACTGAAGACTCAGCTTTGAGGTTTCTTCAACTCCAGAAAGCAAAGATTTCAGACTAGAGTAGGGGGAGATATCCTGGGTCAGGCTGAACCATTGTGAATGAGCTCTGCTCACCACAGAGGTATCCAAATGGTGCAACCTGGAATACAGTAAAAATGGAGATGGGAAACACTGGAATACAGTAAAAATGGAGATGGGAAACACTCACTTCAGTTGAAGTTTATAAGTTCATAAGCCAGGCAATAAATTACAAATTAAATCAAATTATTGGCGATAAAATCTTACCTATACAGTACCTTCATACACTCTCTGCTTAAAAAAAAGATAAAAATAAACTGCTCCACTTTTAGAAATAATTCATATAAATGTTATTTAATAGTAGTGCTATTTTTCATGTGACTTACTCTGTATTGAATTCAGAATCTTGTCATACTATGCATCTACCATACAGGCCTTGAGGGGGAAAAGAAAAACTGGGGTAAGTTCTGAAATGACAAAAGCTGCCTGCAGTAAGTTTTCTATATGTTGTAGCAATCCTTAAAGGGAAGCAATATGGGAAGGAATATGTAACTGTCTTGTCTCCATTCCTTGCCTTGCTAGAGTTTATACCTGAGTATAGTCCCAGACTAAACAGTCCACAGGAATGGAGGGAGAAAGGTAATTCCATCGTTAAAGAAGGACATGTTTTATAGACATCTGGGGGGGGAGAGAGTTAACAGCACTTAGAATTTGAAGCTGATTGGGAGCTTGTCAGACTCAGTTCCAGGATAGATGCTCAGGGATTGTTACAATTTTAGGGGTCTGATAAATGCTTTTTGGGACTATCCCAGGAGCTGGCTGAGTGATGAGGAGAAGATTTACAAATGCATGTGTGAATAAATAACCTTACAGCTGCTTGCCGGGTAGCAGCTTTTGTTACTCGAGCTGTTTGTAAGGCCATAGTATTTGTTCCTTTAAAATATCTGATATGAACTTGTAAGAGGTGGTTGGTTTACTGGCATTTTTTTTTTTCCTCTCTAATTGCTCCTGAGCCTTATCACGTTAAACTTTTTCAGAAAGTCATCTAGGCCAGGTGCTACAGTTATGCAGTGTAACCCAGCACGGTAAGGCCAGTAAATGCAAACCGCTTGCAAAGTAACTCTGGGCAGATGTAAGGCTCACCCAAACCAGCTAGCAAATTTTTGCAACAAATGACATTTACAGGCAAAAGCAGGAAAGATTTCCTGACTGTCCAGAGAAAAGACAGCATGTCACAGAAGTGTATGCACTGATCTTATAACTTTTATTTGAATATTTGTTATTTAAACACTATTTATTGAACTTGGCCTTAAGGTAGGACGAGAACCCATCAAGTACATTCTGTACCTCATAGAATTTATATTCTGTCATTAAAAACCAGTATTAATGGATACTACAGTGTTTCAGATCATGAAGTTCAGGTCTGGATTAATGAGGAACATATATCAATGTTACGTTATATAGAAAGTATAGATATACTTATATATCTATATATATATATAAAAGTATAGTATACTTATAGAGAAATTTGAAAGGATTTTCTTTCCACACAAGATCAGTGTCACATTTAATGCCACAAAGGCCTCACACACGTGTCAGAAAGGAACTTCTTTAATTCCTGAAAAAGCTGTTGCTTACTAAGTTATTTACACATAGGAAGACAGAAAAGGGAGACTACGGAGCTGCGTTTATATAACGGCTCTGAGGCTGAAAAATGTAAACAAATGAAAAAAATAGAAGCAATAATCCAGTTCAGTTGTGTCTAATGGCAAATAATGTTGATGATAAGTACTGTAATATTTTCTGCCTTCTTATCTGGAAAGACCACAAATAATGACTAACTATTGATAAAAATAACAATTCCCTTCGCAGATTCGCTTTTTCCCCTCCAACTATATGCAGACTCTGGGAACAAGAGCCTTGTGATGATGATGATGACTTCTGAGTAATTTATGTGTTGTCTTGGAATAAATTTTTAATTTATGACCATGTTGATTACCCTGGCTGAAGGGGGAAAAGCTTGGAGCTCCCAAACCCCCACCTCCTCTGCTTTTTCATCCTCCGCTGTTTTATTTTCCCAGCAGCCCAGCTGTACTCTCCTCATACTGTGTGTATTGTCAGGATTATCTTCAGCCATGTGAACTATAAACACAGCTCACTGCAGCCCAGCTAACGGAGTGGCAGAGGGCCAAGAAGGAAAACTGTCCTCTTCAGCTGAGATGTATCTGGAAAATGGATCCAGGAAGGGTCTTTCCCTTACTCCGCTGGAAGACCTTTAACACCACAACGATGAAGTAAAGCCCCCAGAATGACAGAGCCATTTTTATTAGGTGATGGGATAATCACAGGTAATCAGGATGACCTAAAGGAATTCTTCTTTTATTTTTTTCTATTTATTTATTTAGAAGTTATGAGGAAAGAAAGAGTGGTCCCCATTTCTCACCAGAGGTAGGCATGTTCTTCAGCAAGACATTTTCAGACACCGAAAAGCAGCACTTGGGGCAGTAAGTTACTAATTGCTATGAATTTGAGTAACGCAGTTCCTCCACATCTCAGGTTCATCACGTGTAAACATGGAGAGCACATCCTCCTACTGGTTTGTAATGGGTCCCTGTAGCTGTAGTGCCCAGTGCTGAGCTTACTGCTACGGAGAACTATTTTATTTTACTGCAGTCTACCTCAAGAGTAAGGATAAGGGCCACAAAGGTTTGAACTCACTTAACACACCTGTGGAAAACTAACTCTCTTTAAAATTATTGGGTAGTGGAGGCCAAAGTGGGAATTAAGAACATAAAGAGCTCTCTATATATTCATCTGTGGTGCTACTGATATAACAAGGAGTACCAGGGCTAGTCCCTAATTAAAGAGAATAATTGCCTGATTAATGGACAGCACCAGATGGCATCGACGGAGGTGCTTGTTTTAGCTTTACATAGCCATGCTTAAAAAAATGCTTATTTCAGGCTGTGGTGACTTCTCTTCTGTGGGATATCACCCATATATGTCTGCTCCCTCTGCAGATTCCTCAAGTGCCTGGGAAGTGGCCTTCAGAATAGAGCAGCTTATCAACCTTAACGTGAACTGTCATTAACACTCAAACCGTATTTTTACTTGCTTACATCACGTGCACTTACGTACAGTTTGTTGAAGGAGAAAGGAGGACATCATCTCCAGCTCTGGCTGGTGATGTGCTTCGTGGCCACACAGATGCTAGAGGAGTCAGCAGTG
Source organism: Todiramphus chloris collaris (assembly GCA_025345505.1). NCBI lineage: Eukaryota > Metazoa > Chordata > Aves > Coraciiformes > Alcedinidae > Todiramphus > Todiramphus chloris. Next base: position 8,022,122 of record JANVCC010000319.1, read on the forward strand.
TCCCAGCATGTGTGGGAGTCCTATCTCCAACAACCCCTGGCACATATCTCAACTTTAGACAAGATTAAAGGTCAAACTTTGCTTCTGTCTTTTTTTTTACTCAGAGAGTCAAGGTCCTCGAGCAAGCAAGCTATTATGTTTTATTTCATCAGTTAGTGGAAAGCAGCTGTACTGCTTAGCATAATTAACGAGGAGGTCAGACAGTAATGCTTTGTATACAATAGTGTTATATGCAGCACTAAGGCAAGTAATTGCCCATAAAACCAGTATCTTGTAAAAAGGGAGGGGAAAATCCACCTCCCTTGAAGAAAAAATTAGGAGCACAGTACTTCCTTTTAGTCATCACTAAAAACATTCTCCCTCCAGGTCCTTCAAGGCCAGAGAATATTTAACAAAATTATTCAGGAAGTAATCCCAAGCAATACTCACCACTCTTTACTGAGTTGCAAATACACATGAAAAATATCCATGTAAAAGGAAGGCAGTGCCATGCAGGGTATTTATTACCCCTCTTGGTGTGTCCAAAGGTAGTTTAAAAGATATTGTAGGTCCACGTTCCCAATAGTTCCCTGTAAGTTCTGTTGTGGACAACTTTTGTTCAGCTCTTCTTTTCTCTACATTTCTCTTCTCTGCATTTCTACAGACAGGTGGGAGAAAAGCCATTGGTATATGCTCGTTCATGACAAGGTGCCTACTTTGCTCCTGCTGAAGCCAAGCAAGGCAAGAGCAGGTGGCACATGCTCAGAGTACTGGACAAGCCAACCCAACGCTCGCTCACACGGAGTCTTCATCGGGAAACCGAGAGTGCAAATGGCAGGACGAACAGAATCCCTCTCAAGATAAGTTTCACTGCCTACAGTAGACTAGAATAGACTCTTTCAGTTGGAAAGGACCTACAACAATCATCTAGTCCAACTGCCTGGCCAGTTCTGGGCTGACCAAGTTAAAGGATGTTGTTAAGGGTATTGTCCAAACGCCTCTTAAACACTGAGAGGCTTGGGACATGGACCACTTCTCTAGGGAGCCTGTTGTGGTGTTTGACCTCCCTCTGGGTAAAGAAACGCTTCCTAATGTCCAGTCTGAATGTCGCCCTGGTGCAGCTTTGAACCATTGTCTGATTTATCTTTGATCTTTTTTTTGATGGAAATGCATAGTGGCTTCTGAAGAACCCAAAGGTGGTAAAATTGAGGAATCATGAGCAGCTGTCTGCTTCACTCCACTGAAGAGGTGATATTTGGATGCCGAGCAGCATCTTACTCTATTTACAGTTCCACTGATGTTGGTGAGGACGTTCCCAGTGAGGTATTCATCAGTGCAACTGATCTAAAAAGATCTACTCCTGCATAAAAATGTTAAGGCCTCATATGACAAGGTATTATTAATATATGGATTCCTCTGGAAAAGTCAACTTTATGCATTTTACTTATATTTATCAAATGGTACTGCTTGCACATGAACCAAGCTGTCTAAAAGTAAGGAATATAGCCCTACCTATTCTGCAGGGAAGGTCATCCCATGCTAAGGTGACCAAAACTAGTTGAGATCAATCCCCTCCACCCTGCCAGCAATATTTTACACACGCACAGGCACAGACACACACGCTGGTAAAACCATTTACGTGTACATTGTCCTGTTGCCTAAAGTGGCTCCTCCTGGGCAGGTTTTTACTTTTGCTCCCCATGACGGGAACACCAACTCGAAAGGAAGGAGCATCTGGAAGGAAACACACTTATCATGTACTGCTCTGTGAGTGTTTTACATTAGAAATACACGTTTATTTTATGGCTGGTTTTGGCATGTCAGTGATTGCCTTGGGGACTGTAAAATCACAGCTGGAGCTTGTGCTATGGGGTTTTTTTTCGCTGTTGAAAAAAAATCTTCAGTGCACTAATATTTTAACCTAAGACATAATGTTAATAATATCACTCTGACTGGCTCTTGGAGTCCCTCCTCGCGGAGACAAATGCAACCCACACATTCCTTTGCCAGATACATAGGCAGTCATAACTTGGCGATTAGCGTGGTTCCAAGGCCTGCTGAGATAAATCAGAGAGAAGCACCACGTCGCTTTGTACAGGCTAACAACTTGAAGCAAGTTAGGAATGCAAAGAAAGCCGTACGAAGGGATATTTCTAATGAACAGCTCTCTGTCAGAGATAAAAGCAAGGAGCACGAGTGACGGATGGCACAAGCAGAAGACGGAACGTAGGAGAACCAGGGAGGAATCTGAAGACCAAACAGCCAGAGATATAAAGGCAATTTATAAATTCTCAGATGATTCTGCCATCTCTGCAACATGACTAATGCAGAGACAATGACAGCATGTGGATGTCTCAGGGAGAAAGAAATGGCACCGGGAGGAGAAGCAGAGTTTGCAATTTCTAAACTGAAAGACAGCAGTGTCTGTTTTTAAATAATTAATTAATTAATTCAGTGTCGTTAATACAGGGACATTGCTGATTTTCAGAAACAAGTACTCTCCTGGGAGTGGCAAAAATCAGTATAATGGGGGAGCAGCATCCCTACAAAAAAAAAAAAAGCACAACTGCCACATAGGAAAGCAAAGGAAAAATCAGAGCTGAATCTGAATATATGACAAGGACAGTATAGATTAAAACAGAGTTGTATTTTGGCTTGTCTTCAAGAATGTGAAGCTAACAAAAAGAGGGAATGAGAAGTGTTGATTTTGTATAGAGTTCCCATATTTTCTTTGCATCCCTACTGATTCGAGGTCTTTTCTACTAGATTTTCCCTTCTCAGAAACAAGGACATATAAAACATTGCTTGTAGATTTATTCTGATTGCTGCTTCATTGATTCTGAAGCTGAAATAATGTACCCTCCAAAACCACTAATATTTCTATTGTGACCAGACTTGTCCAGAGTTTTACAATCCTAATTAGTTTCACAGTTGTCTTGTTGTTTTCCTGTACTCCCCCTCTGTCTGCTCATCACCATCTGCTGTTGTCCACGGTAAGATCTTAAAGGAAGGACCATCTCTTTGTTCTGCCTTTATACAGCACTTCACAGAAACAGCTCATTATGGGAACCCAGGGCTGAAATTCCTAAACACCATGGCAATAAATGTAGTGGACAGAAAGAATAATGAGTCTCAGAAAAAGCAGAGAAATGCCCATCTCCTGGCATTTGGATAGCATCTCCTGCTTTCTGACTCTGTCTTTTGTTCCTGTGCCATTTCTGCTCAGCCCATTACAGGAACTGCTAGGAGAAGGAGTTAGATGAGCACACAGAGCTTGATCACAATGCAGGCATAATTTGGGAGGAAAAGGCAATGATGGATGTGGGAAAGAGAAAAATGAACATCAGAACAAGTCCTGTTCCAAACTGATGTGATGGTAATAGGAAAACATCACCTTTGCCTGTACCTGTACTTCAGACTGTCTATTTGGGGGTTTTGCTCTGTTTCTATCAAGTTAGAAAGGTTTAAATGAAGACACAGTAGGTGCCAGTCTCTCCCAGTATGGAACTTCTGGTGGATGTCAGTGACTGTGTACTGAAATGGAACATTAGCCCTAAGGATCAGCTCTCCTCCTCCTTCAGCAGCTCCTTCTCTCTCCAAAAGCAGACAGTAGCTCGGCATAATACTCAGTGGATGCTTCCTACTTACTGCTCTTCTCTTCCCTATTTCCCACAAGAGTTTTTACGTAAGACTCTGGCTCAATCAGTAACTGAAAGAGCTGATTACATAGCAGCAATAAAAGAAAAGATGATTTTAGTTGCAAAGCAACAGATTACCAGAACTGGTCTCCCTGCAGTTGAGCTCTGTTGTAATTCTTGCATTTTGGGGTCAGGGGAGTCGCTTAGATTTTTGATGAAAGATATGGAAAATCTGAAGGAAATGGATATTTTCCACTCCTATTTCATAGAAAATGCTAAACACAGCAGAGGTAGGTTAGTTGAAAGGCCTTGCTTGGTTTGGATGGGAAAGGGGATCAAATTGCCTCCAAAATCCAAGGTTAGTGCATATTAGATATACAGTGGTTTGCGAGACAGTGCCTTGAACCTCGATGAACGGGTTTTGGCACCTGAACAAGTCAAAATAAAATGGTGAAACTAAATACTCAGGAGGACTAATCTTTCAGAATTCCTTGAGGGACATTCATTTTCATAGCTGGTCAGCTCAAGATGTGGGCCGTGATATCCAGCTGCTCATAACACTCCTCTAAAGTAAACCGCATTTTCAAGTAAGGTTGGTCTTGTTATTTATAAAAGTTTATGAAATTAGTTCAACTAATACTTAATCAATTGTTACACAGTTCATCAAGTCAGCATGTTGTTTATACCCATGGTTCATGCCCATTTTCAGCATTCTCTCATGAAGTATTTATTCTACACAGTACTTTCATTTCTAGGACCAGCATGTCAAGCGTGTAAGATTCTTTTAACCCTATTAAAAAAAAAAATCTAAAAGCATCATTACTATAAATATCATCTTGATAGATACTTTGTTTTAATGTTTTGGACATCCAACGAGTGTCCAAATTCATCCTATTATTTTTAAAATTATATGGCTGATGAAGTAACCTACAGCCCTGCTTTAAAGAACTGCACATTATCTCTGCAACACGTGCAGTCTGTCTTAAGGTAGGGAATTGTCAGGTGATTGAGCAGATGCACAAGTCATAGTATTTAGTTATTTAAGGTGACTTTAAAAGACTGAGATGAATACTGGAGAAAATAACAGTGTTCCCAGAGTAGTCCCTAGCAGGGGTAACACAGCAGCCCATTGTGCATGGCAGCAATTAGGAGTGCCAGTGCTGATTGGGCTCCTGGGGCACATTGTTCTTCCCAATTTTCAGGTCATTCCACCCAATGGGCAGATGCTGGGGAAGTCATAATAGAGATTATCAGTTTGGGGATGCCACTTCGACAGGCAGCCACGGGTAAGTGTGGAATTTTCCCTTGTCTGCACTCTTTGCTAGGGGAAATAGCTGCATTTGAGAGAAGCTAGTTAGGATAAACACAAGTATTTGGTGTTGTGTTTGGGGACGTAATTGCCAGAGTGCCTCTGGCACCTTGGGGGAGCCATCGGGGCTCACATTCCTTTCCCTGCTGACACCCTGTAATCACTGGGGTAAAGACTGTCATTACCTGCTCCCTGCAGAAGTGGTCCCAGGATGTACCTCCCCACTGTTGCACTTTACTGCACTTAAAACCAAACCTAGGGGTGCTTGAAAAACAGCAGAGCAGCAGAAATGCTGGTGAGCAGCCTGGCAGGCAGGTTCCTGGGGAGCTGAATGCCTTGGGTGCCCTCCAGGCTGTGCTGGCGAGACTCAGGGGTCAGCGCTGTGCTCTCCGTGGGGTGTGAGAAAGAAGGAGTTGGAAGTGAAAGGCCTCCAAGTTCTGCTCCGGAGAGAGCAGTTGGTAAAACTGATCTTTTTCATGAAGTAGGGCCCCAGTGCAAGAGAGGTCAACAGTCAGCATCCCTTACTGAAACACTCCTCAGGGAAGCAAGTTGTTGAGTGATAGCAGTGTGTTTAGACCATCCTCCTCCCCCTGGGATGCTTCTCTCTTCCTCTTGCCTCTCTCCTGGGTGGACCAAATTATGGTCACCTGCGTATTCTCCTTCCCTTCCTCTGCCTTATTTTTTTTGTCACTGCTCAGGCTGCCATAAGCATTTCCCAGTAGCAGCGTAACAGCCTTTTCTGGTGGGGCTGAGGCATGATGTGTGCATCCTGGGGAACAGACTGGGAGCATCAGTCTCCTCGCAGGGTAAGGCAGGCTGGTCAGCAGTCCCTACATCCACTGCCAAGCAATTACTCCCATCTGTGGCAGGAATAAAGCAGGCAGATCCCATGGAGGCAGCATCCTGGAGCACAGTGACCTGGACAAAGAGTAGGAGTAAGGGCACACAGCTGACCTGACTGCATCTCCACCTGCAGTGCTGCTGTTAAGAAGGCACATGAGAGTCCTTAGGTGGATGAGTGAGCTGGGGGAATGCTGATCTGGAGGAGGGAGGAGAGATTTCTGTGGCTGCCTGAGGCGATACAAAGACTGTGAGTGAAAGAGTGAGGATTTACACTAGAAAAAGGGGCACTGAAAAGCTGGAAAAGGTCAGAAAAGGGCAAGAAGAATGGTTGCAAGGACTTTGCCTTATAGCCAATGACAAAAAGTTACTGATCTGTCTATTTAACAGCTAATGTAATTAATTGCTGGTGCAATTTACTGAAGAACATGGTCAAATCTAAATCATCTGATGTCTTTACATCAAGCTGACTATCAAAACTATAGGAGCTGAAAAAGGGTTGAAGTGATGAAATAACAAAATTATGTCCTATACCCTGTGTGCTGGCTAATCCAGAGGTGTTTTATACTGTCATCTCAGAGGTTAAACACACTCTGCATCTTTGTTAAGTGCAACATATCATTCTTAGCTAAACCAATACCTGTGAGTTGAGCAAATTCCTTATGCTTTTAAGAAAAAATCTCTTAATTTCAAGCCAAAACTTCATTTTTGCAAATTGTTCTGCTCCCTGTACAATAGGTCACGAGAAGGCAGGAAAAATTGTGATCAGGTTCCTCCATGGGTGTATAACTGTGCAGTGGCAATGTATTTACTTGCAGCAGATGGAATGAATATGGGAGAACATCTAATGAGGTAATTGATGCTAAAATCTAAGGCATTAATTAAATGTGTGTTCTACTTAAGGAGTCAACTGAATGATGAGTGACAATTAAAAATGATGTCCTTATAATTATTCCAATTCCTATTTATGAAAGTGGAGTGTGACTGCATATTAAAATATGATTGAAGGTTTTATGACTCCTTATTCTTTCACAGTTAAAACGTTTGCAATTATTTCTCCCTCGGATTAGAGCAATGCATTGCAATGTAAAGTAAAAACAGCGTAGGCTTGAATCTCCAGTCATTTAACACAGGTTTTATATTGGCATATGGTGACTCCCTAAAGCAGAGCACTCCTCAGTCGGGGTGATTTGAATGGACAGTTAAGCTCAGCATGCTGAATGCTGCAAATTCAGTATGAACATCTGGGGTTGCACTTACGGATCAATGATTCATTTTTTAAAATAAGGTTTGGTCAGGTTTGGAAAGTCTGTTGCAGCTCTGAGGAGTTTTCCCCTTCCAGATGAAGCAACGGGGAAAAATCCCCTTCCCTTCATGGGGAGAAAGATTAGCCCATTTGTAGAAGTCAGGGTCCTTTCTCTCCGTCTGCATGTGTCTAATGTAGTTCTTGGACAATACTTAATTAGTATAGCAGATTCAGACTTTGCAAAAGTGCTACGTACAGCTCTCTTTGGATTAACTAAAAGTTGTAATCGGTTGCCATACCGAGAGATGTTTTCAACCCAAATCTCCTACACTAGCACAATGACTGCCTAAGACATCAGACAGTGGAAAATTCCCTTCTCTCACCAGGTTTTTGAAAACTCACAATTGCAGCCAGAATTATTTTTTTTTCTTGTCCATTATGTAACCATAGTCCTCATTTTCCTTTATTTTTCAGACGTTGTATTGTGAATATTTTTATTCATGAACAGAAGTTTGATTTTTGTATTACACCAAAGGGTAAAGAAGATGAGCCCTTCCTTTATTTGAATATTATTATTATTTACTGCATATACTTTTACCAGGTTTTTTTTTTTTTTTTTTTCTCTCTGCACTCGTGGTGGATCTGCCATGGAACCACCGGTGCATATCTTTGAGAAGGCAGTAAGTTCAAAGATAACAGGCAATGCTGTTTATTATTTTTACTGCAGCTCTGAAAGAGAACACAAAGTGTGTGTACGTGTATATATCTACACATTTGTACACGTACACTAAATGTAAATCTTCACTGAAGCCTGAAACCCAGTGCCAAGCTTGAGAAGCTGCTTTTTGTACTAGACTCCTTCCTAACACCCAAGGCAAACGACTCTACCTCTGGCTGCAAAGCAGCAGCAGGGCATCCTTGCAGCCCCTGCACTTGCTGGTCTCCTGGGTGGAGAGGAGGTCGGCCAAAAGCCTGCTTCATCTGTCTGCTTTTCTTCCTCTGGTGTTATTGCAGAGCCTCTGTTTCCAGTCTCCATGGCTCTCACCTCTTCTCCTTTTTAACTCCGCTCAGCATTTTGCAGTAAAAAAGTCCTACCATCTCCCTCCTTGGGGGTCTGAGCTCCCCAGCTCTGCTAGGCACCAGTGCTTGCTCCCGAGTGCTGCTGCAGAACATCCTTGCCGCCCGAGTCTTGCACCCTGCCCAGCTCTCCTTACCCTTTCCAGGTGCTACACAAGCACTGCTGCATTTTCATCTTGTGTTTCTGTCTGGAAAAGGTCTCCTCTCTTCCAATCCTTCAGCAGGTCTCAGATCTATCTCTTTTGTTTGGATGATCCCCCCATCACCGGGTGCATTGCAGTAGATTAGCTTTCCCATCTACCTTCCCCAATTAGTTTTTATTCTTCTCCAAACTGGATTTTAGCAGCCCATAATCTGTGAGTATTTAGAATTAGATATATTTTTGTAAGCCATTTGAAAAACAAGGATATCAAGCTTCCAGATGGCATAAAATACTGGTTTCTGGATTTAGTATTTCTCAAGATAGAACCTGCTAAAATCATGCCTAACTGGAAGGGTGGGGAAAAAAAGCAAGAGGGCAGTCCAAGTACTCTGGGTTTTGTTGTTGGTTTGGGTTTTTTTTCTTCCAAGGGGGACAGTCAGAGGTGACAGTTACACAGGAATAAACAGAGAAGAGATGGGCAATCAGTTCCCATATGCAAAAAATGTATCCAGAAGGTGGTTAGGAAGTGCCTGAGAAATTATTAACCGGAGGCTCAGGGCTTTCTTGCTCCTCTTCATATTAATCAAGATGAAATGAGGTGGTGGAAGTGCTGACTATTAGTGACATTGGTTTTATTCATGTCGTAGTGCAAATTCACTAGTATAATACTATTAGTGATAAACAGCTGTATAATTTAGGGGTTTTTTTTAGCTCAGTATATGCTAATGCTGTGAATTATGCCTAATTCCTAAACCGGGGTGATTTTTAAGGTCAGCAATCCACTGCCCATTCAGCCCTTAAAACAAATATTTATTTTTTTTAATGCCACTCCATTTAGATATTTTTCTTGCTTCTAGCTTCCTTCTTACTTTTTAAAGCTACTGCTCACCAGTTTATCTCCCCTGCAAAGCTCCCCACACCTTTAATCTGTATAGCCCATGTGTCATGAACTTTCTCCTTTTTTAATAGGTGGAATTCAAATATCCTCACTGACAGCCTATATTTCTCTGAGCAGATTAGATTGTCTCACAATCTTACGGGCAGAATTATGAATCAGGCACAAAATCCACATAGCAGCTTGTTCCTGCTGCAGAGACTTTCCACATGCAGCTCCCTGGGGATCAATTTGTCCCAAAGCAAAGGCCTTGGTATTGTGCCTGTCTTTCCTCCAGCAGAAGACAGTTGATGAAACAATATGAGAAAGGAACTTCCAGATTAGAATTTTCTATCTGGGGAGCAGAAAAGCACTCTACCACATATGGCAGGCATTCAGAGGAAGGCAGGACTTGCTAAATATCAAAAAAGAGTAAAGTTGCAGGATGTCTGACACAGCGGATGGTAAACACGGAGAGAAGTCCAACCCTTGGCTAGTGCACGGAGGAGGAAAAACCATCTGACTGGCAATGCCACTGAGCAGATGTAGAGAGAAAGTCCTTTACCTTTGCACCTGCTGCATCAAAACCTCCTCTGCCCTCCCAGCACTGGATGCCCACAGCTGGCAAAGCGAACTGTATACCCAGTTATCTTTCATTCAGAGGTCTTACTTTATAATATTGACAGAGAAATCTCTCTATGCTTGTTTGCAGGTCTGCTCTCAGTATTGTGGTGTTTATACTATAGATGGTTTTACATAATATTTATGTATTAGTGCTGCGTTCATTAAGCAGCGTTTCCATCCAGCAGCTGCCAATGAGGCTGGCACCTGGCAATTGTAGATTTAATGCAGTTTGAAGCTGCAGGTAAATTGCCTTCTTGGCTGATGTAAAGGCCAGGTAGTAAGGTAAGTATGTGGTAGTTCTGTTTATTTATCTATGCCTAGGTAGTTCTGTTTATTTATCTGTGCCTACATACTAGGCTAAGAGAATCTTAGTTTAAAAATGTACAAAGCATAATTTTTCTCTCTGGTGGAAAGGCAGAGGATCACTAACCTCGAGGAGAGACTTACCCTTTCCAAAAGTTAAGACGTGCTGACAAATTACTACTCTAATAGCAGCGTTGAAGACCTCTCTGCTAACAGTATCAGACAAATTCATCTACAATCTCTGCTTCCCACATTTGACACCTCTTAAGGGCTTGCCTACACAAGAAAGTTGTTCTTACATTGATTTTTTTAAAATGTCATTTAGTTTATGAGTGATTTAGTTCAACCTAGTTTAAATAGATTCTTTTGAAAAATACATGTTTATATAAAACATTGCATGACTGCAAGTATAAAAGCTCTGTGGAAACTGACACCATCCAGGTTCTGACTTGGATTGAAGTTGGATTGTTGTACAATTACCAGTCTTGGACTCAGATGAAGGTTCTGCTTTGTTTTGTTTTGTTTTTAAAGAAATGAAAATGTCTCCAGGCATTTTAAATTAATGCTAAATTAAAAAAAAGGAGATTGATATATATATGTGTGTGTGTATATAAAACCATATATATATAGATACACACATCTTACTTCTGCTGGCATAAGTAATGCTTTCATTTAGATGTCCTGATCTGCTTAGACGTGCTTTCACTGAATAACATTAAGAAAAGTACATGCTATCTGAGACACTTCCTCATATAATCCTAGTTGTTTCCAGGCTGAAGTGCTTTTCTCCATGAAATAACAGAATGTTTAACAATTCCTTACCATTGATGTGGTTGAAACCGATGAGACATATCCTTTCCCTGTTGCCCCTCCAATGTTCGTACACCAAAGTTAAATAAGAATTGGCACGAGTGCAATTTCTTGTGTTCTGTGATGCAGAAGAATAGCCAGTCACAGTTTGTATAAATTACTTCATAGTCACAGTTGTATATGATATAGTTTCCTAATGAGGCCAATTCCCTAGGCAACAGCCCAACCCTGTAAATGTCTAAGCACAGGAACACAGCCAGCGGGATGTCTAATTCAGCTGAATTCAATGGAGATGCTTTGGTACTCATAATCGCCTCACCTTTCTGAGCCGTGTGTCTGCTCTAAGTACATATTCAGAAAGAAAAAAACTACGTAAATGCTCCTTCTTAAGCGAATGATTTCAAAACCTCCTCATTTTCTCTGTATATTTTACCATCCGTGTTTTGGAGAATGATTTCTCTCCTGAAATTCAAAATAACCTTCAAGAAAAACAACTAAGAAATGATACTGAAGAAGCCTGAAGTATATTTAATACAATGTCTTGTGGTTTGAGTAACCAAGGAAGTCTACTGGTGACCATTTTATGTTCCTGAAGTAAAAATAAGCTTCATTCTTTCAGATCACAGGTCACAAGCTGATCTACTTTTCTTTTAGCCTGCCTCTCCATCATTCCCCCTCTTCTCCCCCACATCTCTATTCATCTGCGTGCAAAGCAGTGTAAAAATACTTCCATTGCAAATCGGTGGAGTATTTTTTCTTGTTAGTCCTCTCAGTCAACTTCACGTGCACTTTTACCTGTGTCACAACAGAAGCACGTATTGCACCTCAGTGAAAAGTTAGGCCTGATTGTTCTTTACAGAAGGCTGGACAGCAGTGAGATAGCTGCAAGGTGATGATCTAGCTCGTTTGACACGCACTGTGTGTCTGGGACACTGACGTGAAGGTTGCCTGTGTTCTGAGGATATCCACAAGCCTGAAACCCATCACCCATCGGAGCTGATTATTGCCAGTGTAGGTCACTGCAGTACTATTGTGAAGACACTTGTGAAATGCCCCCAGGATGGAAAGAAAATAGACCTGTATCACAACCTCCCAGTTGTGTCAAGTGCTGCTCAGCCCATCCCTGTCCAGGAACTTGGTGTCAGAGCAGCTTTGCAAGGCTCACAGAAAGAGCAACCGGTTTTTACTCCTCCTAAAGGACAATGCAAAGCACATATGCCCCAAAACTAAGCTTTCAAATAGACGTGTGATGGTTTTACGAGGTCGTAAATGTGTGAACCTAGCTTATGTGATAGGACAGAGCTGCTTACATTGGTTACACTTTCGTTCCCAATGAACCCCTTGCACCATGTGACAGTAAACTGCTGGATACACTCATAAAAAGGAGCTTGAGAAACATACGTGTACATTGCTCCCTATCTGTCAAAAGACTGCCTAGGGAAATGAGGTCAGCTATCTGCTCAGAAACTCTGCTTGAACATGAGGGAGCCTAGATTTGTTTCTGTTAGTTACAGGGGGTTTGGCCCTGCTTCCTCCAGGAGTGAAGGAAAATTCCTTATGCACTTCCACCTGAAGTAGGGTCAGCAGCTTTAAAAAGCACAAGGACACAAGAAGCACAGGGCCTTGCTATTTGAGCTGAATACTAAAGATTCTTTTAGGCACGTGCAGTGTTCAGTTGTGAAATGGTGAGCAACATGCTGAAAACCTTACCTGTTGGATTTTGCCTGAATTATCCCACTGCCTTGCATTTACCCTTGATTATCCCACTGCCAAAATCATATGATCCAGTGGAGAGATATTATCTGATATAAATGTTTATTATCAGGAATAAAGAAAAAGGGCTTTCCTTAGTTGTCTAGAGGGACTGGTAAGGTTTTATTATCAGAGTTCTAGTATGATCTTGAATCCCCTACTCTGGACATTTCTTTTTCTGCTCAGGTGGATCTGAACTGCCTTTCACTGAATGAAACAGAGGCAATCCTCCTCGCTATGCCTAGTGTCCCTGCTGGACTACTGGTTTTGTATGTGAACTCCTTTTAGTTAATTGTGAGCTGGGGATGAAAATAAACGTTGATAAAGCTTCTACAATGACCTGTGTTTGGAACCTGAATATAGCGGACCTGCTCTCTGCCGTGCAAGGTGCAAAAAACCCTGCAATTTGCTCCCCCTGCCTTAACTCCTATAAAGATAAGAAGGACTAAAGTCTGTTCTTTTAGTCTAATAGGGGAGGTTAGGGAGAGTTCTCCAGCAGATACAAATTGAAGAGGCTTTTGAGAGAATTTCCTTCCTCCTCTGAAGGCCTTCAGGGAGACGTTCCTGAAAATTGCTTCAGCATCTAGGTGACTGACTATGGAGGTTGTTCGAGGACCTAACCACAGCAGAACACAAATAGGTGAAGTGTGCAGGGTCTAAAAACTAATCATCAAACAAGGAAGAAACTGTTTTCCATTTCCCCTGTTCATCTTTTTTTTTGTCTGCCACTGAACTGTGAACGGGCCTGAGAAAGCTGGGATTCTTTCACCTCTCCTGTTTAAAGTCATGATGTCCAGCTCCAGGTTTGCAAGGAGAATGAAGCCTGTCATTCTGGGGCAACTCCTTGACAGCTGGAAGACATTGGACTTGTTGACATCTGCAAAGGGTTTCAGAAATTATGTGGGTATATAGTGATGAGCAACACAGAGGCCACATCAGACCAGAGCTTCATGGTCACTCAGGAGTTGCATAATTGAGGAAGGGACATGGATTCTTTCCAGAAAGTGTCAAATCCAGCCCATCTGTACTGAAGCAGGAATGAAAATTGTGCACTGTGTTCAAGCAGTCATTCAAGCAAAAACTCAGTCAGAATTTCCCTTTTACAGCTCTGCCTGGTGTGTGGTTCTGCCTCTACTCAGATGGGCTCCTTTACACATCTAGAGCAGTACATTTCTCCTAGTTGTCTTTCACAAGGACAGATTAAAACCCACATATTAAATATTATAACCCACATATTAAATCCTTGTGCTGTTTCTTTTATTATTGTATTTTAATTCCTCCAAAGCATCCTCCCTCATTTGACTTTGTTCTCTTTCCTAGGCAGGTAGGTGAACCAATTAATTAATACTCTTATCTCTGGGAGATGGAAACATGTAGATGAAAGCAGGGCCACTACAAGAATTCAACTGTGGTGTTGTAGGGACAGGATGGGAAATGCCTCATCAGAAGCCTGAGACCTCCTAAGTTTCAGACAACAGTGTTTTCATCGTTGGGTGCTGCTGCTCCAACCACTGTAGCCCTTTCCCATCGGATGTCCGGTTCCCCTGAGTGATCACAGAGGGATTCTCTGTTCTGGGTTTGCGGGAGCATAAAGGATACGTTCTGCAACGTAAAGAAAGGCTTTTTGTATGCTGAGCTGCTGCATTTCATACTGTACTTTAATTGCCTCTCACTTCTTTTCCTGCCCGTGCCCCGTGCACTGACGTGTTGATTGCAAAGCTACCGTTGCAGCTTGCCTGGTGGCAATCCGTGTAAATGAGGCACAAAATCCCAGCAATCCAGGCTGATACACATTTTCTGATGAGCATGGGTAACCAAGGAAAGCAATGAATGAGACTGGAGAGAGCCTACGAGGGGCCAATGATGCACAGGTGTTAATTGTGGTGTCACGCTTTGATTGTACAGCAAATTATTCTCTCTCTTTCTATTACAATATAAACGGTTTCAACCTCTCCCCTCATGGTTCTTGCATTTTTGGAAGATGTTTTTCTTTGCCCTGGGTCCTCTTTCCTACATAAGGGACATCAACTAGAAATTACTTTCCCTTTTTTAATTCACAGAGCGAACTAGAAACATGACCACCTGTGAACCCATCATTTTTTTGGGGGAAGGGGCTACAATCACATTTGCCTGTCTCCATAAAATATGTTTTCCTTTACACACTGTCAAGAGTAGTGCTTGCACAAACCAGGAGAACTGACTAACTAAAGAGCAGAGACACTGAAACTTAAAACATCAAGAGAGCTGTCAAACGTCGTGAGTAAGTAGGGAGGAGTAGAAAATTTCTTCTAATCTCTTTCAGCTATTGTAAACACATCTCACTTGCAACAGCACATCTTATCAACAGATGTTGGCTCTTCTTGTCTTTAATTGCTGCTGTCACTTCGGCTCCTAGCAGTGCCTGCTGCTGTGGCTCAGGCTTTAAAAGGACACTTCTCTACTGACTTCCCACTGCTCTGCTACCCTGCCCCTCCTCCCAGGGGCATGTGTATGCGTGTGGGTATTCGTGTGCATGTGTGTGTGTGTGTGTGTATGCGTGTGGGTATTCGTGTGCGTGTGTGTGTGTGTGTGTGTGAGCTTTCTCTGCAGCTTCACACCCCGGCTGCCTGTGCTGTGCGGTGCGGTGCGGTGCCGTGGGTGTGCATAGGTGGGTGGTGTAAATCCCTCCGTGCTCAGACTGCACCGCTGACTCCAGGGACAAAAACTGCTGTCTCCCATCTGGTCCCAACCCTGGGAGGCCACAGGAGAATCATGTGGCAGGTGCTACTTAAAGAAAGCTCTTCTCGTGCTCAGCCATGATCCCTTCTTTATCCTGCATAAGCAGTGGCAAAGTGTTTTCTCCACACCATCCTTTCCATTCCTGCCTCTTTGCTGCTCTTCTTTTCCTACCCCCACCACTGCCTTTTCTTTCTCCCATGGGACTGGCAGAATCTCTGAGGAAATAAGTAAAGCTTTCCTAATATAGAAGCTCATCTTCTCTGAAACCACTTCTTATTCTGTTAATGGAGTTCTGGAAATGTTTCAGTTCTCTCCCTACACTAATACTTTATTCTTTTCCTCTGATAGCTGTCCAAGCACCAGTGTCATCAGTTTTCTTAGTTTTATTAGCTCATTTTGCAAAAAAATGCTCTGACAGTCTAAGAAAATAATAATAAAAAATTGGCTGGAGAGTTTTATGACTATGTACTCTCCTTAAAAAAATAAATATGCATCTAGAGACATCTTACTGAGGTCATCCCTTCACTGGGGTTTTACACTTCACAAATATACGTGCTCTACATGCAAATACTAATGGAAGATAACACGAGATGCTTAATAGATTTGCACACATTCCTTCCCCCTTCCTCTCTCACCCTGGTGTGTGTTTGGCCCGGAGCTCTTCTTTCAGAGCCTCGGCACCTTTGTAGAGGTGACATCGGCGCTCAATATTTGCGAATCCACTCTTAAAATTTTATATAACAAAAGCACGAAGTGCCTGCGAATCCTCCGTGTGGAAGGGAGTGCTTTTTCTGTGCCTCCCTCCCCCACAGCTAGGCTGATTCTGGGGAAAAGCAAGGGAAGCGCAGAGCAGCAGACGTGGAAACGCTCTGGCTCTGCAGCGAGCCCAGAGTTCTGCACCAGGGAGAAGGTGTGGGTTAGCCCCGGGGAGCTGGCAGATCTGCCGTGCCCAGCGGTGCCTCTCCAGGGTGCAGCAGAGATGGGGGGAAGCTCAGGTAGCCTCCTGCCCCTCCAAAAACCTCACCTTCAAGATGGGAGAGGGGAGGTTGAGAAGGGAGCCTTCCACCCTCAAAATAGAAATAGTGGGGAGCAAGGAGGCGCTCAGCAGGAATGCTGGGGAGGGTGGGAAGCTGGTGGGAAGAGGAAGAGAACTTCTTCAGGAAGGTGGCATCTGAGGAGGCTATGGCTGAACACACAAGTAGAGGCAGCTGATAACAGGAGAAATGCCTGCGGTTGCCCTCAGGAAGAACGAGTTGCACAGAGCCTATGAAGAAGGCTCAGTAAGCACATGCTGAAAATATTCCGCCTGAATTTTGGTGGCATCCATTCCCACCAGCTACTTTCCTTGTGCTTTACCCTAGCTACCCAGAGCACATCTTCCCGACGATCCCTTTCTAGACACAACACGTGGGAAAAATAGGAGCTGAGATAAGCACTGTGCAAGACATGGACAGTTGCTGGCAGGCACTGCACTCTCCAAACTGCTTCTCCCAAATGCACAGGAGGGGGGATAGGAGAGTCCCTCGGGATGGGCTTCCCTTTCACACAGCCTCTTCCAGTGAAGATCAATGGGCACCTCAGTCAGACGGTGGCCCAGATCAGCAGAGTTTCCAAGCAGGTTGTAGCATCTGGCCTCCTGGGTATCCTGTCCCTTCATGACCCATGAGGATGCCAGCAAGACAGTTGTTGTTTATCTGGTCCACCCAGAAGTAAAACTGAAGGCAAAAGCAAGAAGTTGGATCTCTACTTGGACAACTTGGTTGTATGAAGTGTAGTTTGACAAAATATTTGGCCTTGATAAAGGCTACCTATGCTCGTCTCCAAAATTCAGAGTGTGGACTTGGTGATAGCTGTGTGCACAGATTGTTGAGACAGGAAAACCTGAGCCAAAAAAGTGTGTTCTCGATCAGGAGCACAGAATTAAGGTGCTACTTTTATGCTGCATTTTTATTAGTGGCATCTCAAAAAATATCACTTTCAGCATGCCTTTTTCACTTCTCCCACAGAAGCAGGAAAATTAACATCAGCTAACAAAATCTTCTATTGCTCTGGAGGAAACGTTGAGAGGTGTTTATACATTATTTGTCTCAGTTGCTTTTTTTTGTGTGTGTGTGTACTTTATCAGAGTCCAGTCATAATGAAGTTCCCAGGGTTTCTTTTGTCTTTATACAGAGCCATTTCCCATCAAAATTCACATTGGGCATGACATGCCAGCTCAGATAAAACAAAGAAGCGAAAGACATATAGTCTGGCACACAGCTCCAAGGTGCTGACAAGCAAGTTTGCCCCCTGAATGACTTGAGGACATCTTCAGAGATAGGGTTCTGCCATGTGCAGGAGAATGGCTGTGCTGCTTGAGAAGGCGAGGTGAGATCACATATAGGGGTAGCCATTCTTTCCACGCCTGTCCTTTATGGCAAGGGAGAGGTGTTTGAGCTCATGCCTCCTGCAGGCTGCTGCTGTGGCACCTGGAGAGGTCGGAAAGGGCCTGTCACCACCGTTCTCACCCTACCTTCTCCCTCCTCACGGCTCCTTCCAAGCCAAGCAGGCTAAGGAGACATTGCAACTGCATATCCAGGTGAGCACACCCCTGCAGCTAGCATGGGAGGAGAAGGCACCGGCAAGTCCTAAGCTTCCCTGCTCACCAAAAGCCCAGGCCACCACAGCTACCTGTCTTTACCTGCTCCATAGCTGCACAGGAGCAACAACAACGAGTCGTTTTTTCCCCAGGTTGAAGCGCTACCACTTACAGGTAGCTTATGCAATCCCATATTTGAGTTAGCTCTACCCCAAACAGAAACCTGATCAGGGTGAAGGTCAATTCCTGTGAAAATATCCTATGCTGCTGCTTGGTCTATCATTTAAATTACTCAAGGTCTGTTTTTATTTCATGACGCTCGCTTCCACATTTTTTTTCTTCTCCAATATTAAGAAAGGTAATTAGATAACGGAGCATATGTAGCTTGTTTTCTTGGATTGTTTCTCAGCTTTTTCCTAAATTGTCGCTGCCCCTTTGGACTTCGTCAGTGGGGTGGCTGCCAGGTTTCCACAGAGATGCAAACAAATTCTATGCAATAAAATATCATCTCTACATAATTTAAGCCCCAAATGTACATGGTGACAGTTTTATGTTTGAATAATATGAAAATCCAAGATATGGGATGTGAATATAATTTAGGACGGAGAGCTGTAAATATTTCTGTGCCCTGGGATCCAGCTGAAATGCACCATTGCACACGCTGTGTTTCGGTGGTGAAGTATTGCCTGCCTCTGATTGCTGCAGGGTAAGAGCTTTATTTTCCTAAGCTATGATTTAGTGCTTTCCACCCCCTGTAAAGTGTAAGTAACAATGCCCTCTATGTGAGCTCTGGTAGCTGAGGGGGCAAGGGGGAGATGGCTGCAGCAGGGAGAGGGAACAGGAGGACGGAAGGGAAAAAGAAAGGTTTGCCTGCGCTGGTTAAACACGATGACAACTTACCTTCTCACAAGAGCTGGAGGCTGGCTCTTGGGCCACAAGCCCAACGAGATGGTGGCCGCGGAGCAACGCTGCTTTGGAAGGAGCTAAGGCATCCTGAGCCAGCGGAGGGGCTGGATGCAGGCTCGCCCTCGGTGCCCGAAGCTGCCGGAGAGGGAAGGGCTGGAACCGTGCTCCTCACGTAGCGCGGAGGGGCCTGGGGGAACACTGTTTGCTTTGGCTC
The DNA here is from genome assembly GCA_025345505.1 of Todiramphus chloris collaris. NCBI lineage: Eukaryota > Metazoa > Chordata > Aves > Coraciiformes > Alcedinidae > Todiramphus > Todiramphus chloris. Next base: position 8,041,132 of record JANVCC010000319.1, read on the forward strand.
GGCAGCAGGTCAGCGCAGACCCAGCAGGTCCTGCACTCAAAGGCTTCTTTCTGCTCCAAGTGGTGGCAGCTTCCGTGAAGAGAGCAAGTTCGTCCCGAGGTACGGCTTCACCCACACCCTCCTGCAATTCACGAGCCCTTGCGCAGGGCAGACCTCGAGGCAAATCTGCGCGGATGCTTTTGTTCCTGTCTTCATCCCTGGGTGTCCTCTGCTTCCCTGCAGGATACACATCTCACACAGCTCTCCCTGGACACCTTCACATGTTAGTAATGAACATGTGAACTTACTAATTCCAGACACTCTCTTCAGGTACGGAGCAAGTCCCTGATGGGAGCTGTAACCTCTGATGCATTTGCAGTGCTTCTTTCCACAGCTGTGGAAACTGCATTTCCTCCAACTTGCCTTTGCTATCCAGAAAGCCCCTCAGAGAGAGACTGCCCTAAGATTTGCCCAGTTCTGGCACACATTCTGAAATGTGCTCTTTTCCTCCCTCCTGTCCTCTCCTCTTTTCCCATAACACCTGCTCTGGCTCCGTCTGGTTAGAAAGATTACCTTTTCCCAGCATGTGAAATTAAGAAGTGTCTGTGAAGAAAAAGTGAAGGCAGATAAGAGGCCTCTCTCACCACGGGCAGACTGATGCAAAACGTTTCAAGCAGCGCAGGAAGCCTGGGCAGAAGAGGGATGAAGCAGAGCTAACATCCCACAATCCACCCCACAAAGGACATCATCTTTCAAAGAGAATACTAACAGGGCAGAGGGCAGGTGGGCAAGGAATGGTGCTTGATATCTTTCCTGAGGATATCAAAAAAGAACATCAGGCAATAGGTTTAAAATACAGAGACTATGTTATGCAACTCATAATGAGTAGTTCCCCAGTTTAATCACAACATTTTTTTTTTGAAGACCAAAAAATTGTATGGGTTCAAAAAGTGATTGGCAAATACATTAAAGAGAATAAGTCTGATGCAGGGAATCCCTTAGGCACAAGATCTGGAGAACAGGGAACTACTGAGGGAAATACCGTTTTGCATTCGCGCTGCTGCTGTGTCCTCCCCTAAGTATCCAGGTACTGGACATATTCATGGGGAGGAACAGGCTGTTGGGTCTTGGTCTGATCCCCTACCAGCACTGCTATATTCAAAGGTCCGGTTGTCCAGGTGCTAAGTGCCACCAGTCCTGCAGTGCTGTTCTCTTCAGGAACTCTGAAAATAGGAGACTAGGTCAACTTTCTAACAAGACTAAATACTTCCATGGAATTGGCAATTCTACATAGTCTGTGCAGAAACTCCAAAGGCATTTTCCTTCCAGGTAGAGGAAAATGAATGTCCATGATGCATACTGATTGTGTTTATCTGTGAAAAACCATCTAGCTGATGCATATTCAGTATGAGAGAGTCCTTACACATATTTGATTTAACAGTAAGATGTATACACCAACGGTCCTAGATACACCAATCATTTCCTGTTCACTTCCTTTGGGCTGATGGTGTGTTGATATTCCTCACCTGACTGCAGCCTTGGAAAAGCATCACGGGTGAGGAAAAGAAGGCATTCTGAAAACCAGCACCAAATGTGTTCTGTGGGGCACAACTCCAAAGACAACCTTTTCCCACTAGCAAGTTGGAAGAGTGGTGTTGGTATGGATGAAGGACACATGCTTGCCCTGTTCAGGAATGGATGCCAATCCACTGTTTACTTCTGATGCCAGATTATCTCCCTCCCATTATTACATCAGACCCCAGAAATCCCAAGCCAGAAGGTATGTCTATTGTTCTGGGGAGGCATTTCAAGCTGCTGCAGTACCTTGGGTTTGTTGCAGGCTGGTAAATGGTAATCCTGTACCCACTGATATTCGGTGATATGTTTAATGTGGCAACTTCAGCAAGACTCTGGGCTCTCAGAAACACTTTCTCACCAAAGGAGTTGCTTTATTCAGGTTAGCTGTTATGTCAGAGCACACCACAGCACAATACTGACAAGATGCTGTTGGGGCTTTTCGGGATCTTAGGGATAGAAGTAATATTTACTATTTAAAGACCATACTATTGGCATGTCCAGTTTTTTGATAGTTAGCAAAACCTCTGCAGTTCTGCCTAACAAGTGTCTAGGATTTCTTTTCAACAAAAGCAGAGCAGGTGCCTCAGCTTACTACTCACAGTTTCTGTTAAATCAGAGAAACTATGTCATAATGTCAAGTCTGCTTGTTAGGAATAATTGGAAATCTCTCACTGCTACCTGTAAGGAATAAACGTCTCGTGCTGTGAACACCCTACTGTCAGCTAAGAAATATGTTAATAATGAACATGTGAACTTATTCATTCCAGGCTGGATGGGTATTTGTGGCCTGATAGCATTTAACAGGGGAACAGATCATTCATCGCCACAAACTGGTTATGAGCATCTATAGGAAAATGGGACAGCACATGCAAATCCTGCCACCCTTCCTCACATCAAACCCTCCTTAGGCAAGGGGCCGTAACACCTCCTGCCTTCCCGAGCTACTTCAGGGGCAGGGATTGCTCACTGGAGCAGCACTAGCATATTTACAAATAAGGAACCCGATGATGTGTTTCTTCCACTCCTCAAATTCTCTTGCTTTAACTCCCTGATACTGGTTACATAGCACAAACCAGAAGCCTTCCTAATCCCAATTCAGCCTGAATTGGCAAAAGTTGTATTATACCTGTACTGTGAGATGTTCCTTTAGCTTTTTGGGGGACCTACATGATGGTTCCTGAGCCTAATGGGGACAGGGAAGGAGAACTGTTTTCTTTCAGTGGATTCTATGTGATTGCTTTCAATGCAATCTTCAGAGGTGCAATTCACACTGTTGCAAATTCACACTACTGCATGAAGAAATATCAGAGCCGTGGAAAAAATGTATGACTGAATTAATGTATACCTATTTAGTGGGTCTCAGTTCAGTGTTGAGGTCTTTTTAATTTAACTACATGTTTCATCCCTTCATCCTTTTTTCTGTTTACTACTGTTTGTTACACTCACCTTCTAAGAAGGTGATGGCAGGTTCTAGGACTTTATATACTTCAACACGGACATTTATACAGCTGTCTAACCTCGTATGGTGGCCATTTCTCCATCAGATCTGGTCAGACTGATCTTACAATGTATATTTCATAACTACAGTGTGGTAGTTGTCCTGTTAGCCTTCATATTGCATATAAAAGAGTTGGGGCCTTCCTCTGAAAAATAAGCAAGAAGAGAGGTGAAGACATTTCAAGGACAATCTCTCAAATATTAAGATGTTCTCATGTACAGTTTATTATGCAAATCAACTCTTCCCCATTCTTAGATTTCAGTAATTCTTTGGATCTTGCCAAGTGTGATGTGTGAGACTGCCACTTGCTAAAACGATTCTGAAACAAATCCAGAAGTTGGTTGGTTGGTTTTGTTTTCATTCAGGGTCTCATTGTTCTGTAAATATAAAAAAAAAAAAAACCCAAACAACAAAATAAGCAAACAAGCAAACAAAAAAAAAACCCCAAAACCAACCAACCAAAAACCAGCAAAAAAAAGCATGCATGTGTTCTGAGCATGAGGATTCTTAAACTGGATGACTAGATGGGTCTCAAGGTACAAAAACTTTGAATGGTTACTTTTTTTGAGCAAAATGCATCCAGTCTCTGTTCATTTGGTCAGTTATAGATCTGATCCCATTTCCACTTCTATTAACAGGAGTTTATCCACCACTTCAGTTTACACTACCCTTTACTATGGTCAAGAATAGTATTGTCAAGTCTTCTCTGGAGACTTTCAAGATCCACCTGAACACGTTCCTGTGCAAGCCTCTCCAGGTGAGCCTGCTTTGGCAGAGGGGTTAGTCTAGATGTTCTCCAGAGGTTCCTTCGGACCCCTACCATCCCGTGGTTTTGTGATACCATCCTGTGATACCAGAGTTCCCATTTCAGCTTAATTTTCAAGTCTTCTCATTTTATAACTGTCTCTAAAATCTACTAAAAAGCTGACTCCCTGCAGGCAATAAAACATTTCAAGGAGTTTTATTTTGAAAGGAGAGGAAGAAAAGTTACGTGACTTGAACAGTAACTGTCAAAGAAAAGAATTTTACACTGGGATGAAGGTAGACTTAATTGAGAGGCGTGAGGGAAGATGAAGGAGTGTAAAAAAGGAAGAGGACATCTATGTGTATTGGGAAATAAAAAAACACGTTGTGTAGGGCAAAACTGCTGTGAGGGATGGAGGATAATGGAGGAGTTAGCATTACCTTAATCCTCCTTATCTTTTTTAAATAAATCACCATTTCATATGGTGAGTCTCATTTTCTTCACACTCATTTCCATCATACAGAATTAAGTAACAAATTTGTTGTCTTCTCAGAAAGAAATGTGCCAAAACACATACTAAATCCATGAATAAAACTACGAGACACAAGTCTTCCTCTTACTCCAATATAGATAGTGTTTATTTTTTAAATTTAAACTTGCTGTCTTTGCCTGCATGTTATTGCTTTCTGGAAGAGCAAGGATTTGTGAACATCACAAGATGTCCTAAGCTAAACTTTATTTTACTCTAGTTATGTTTTATTTCATTACTGCTCAAAGTTGCCGTCTCAAGGTCGTATCTCCAGAATGTTTAAAAAGCAAGTAAAAAGCATGTACTAGCTTAAGCTCTTACAGCTATCTTGCCTTCCAGCTTCTCTTTCCATAGGAGTTTTCATCCTTTTTCATGTCTTTGAGTATGTGTCAAAACCCAAAGATGGGGAGCAGAAAACTTCCTGTGGTAGAAAGGAGAAGAACCAGTTCCATGGCTCCTCTTCTCTTTGAACTCCTACTGGTTGGTCACTCATCACAGCTGGTCATACTGCACCACATATCTGTCCTGTTGCCCCTTCTTGTCCTGGTCTACTCTTCTTCCCAACGGCAAACTGCCTTTCCCTCCCTAGACCACATCTGCCACCTTTGGAGCTCATTCTGGTTGCCTTCCTATCTTTGTGATGTAGTTTCGCAGCCTGACTACGCACACAGTATTTTTCCTAGGAACACAAACTGATGGCTGTGGTCTACCACGTCTTTACACTGACTCTGGAGATATTTGGATGCAATCATCCCCCTGCGAAGTACGGACTGCAAAGCAATATGTTCTTTCTTCTTTGTTGGTTCTAGAGTGTTCCATGTAATACTGCAAACTCAGTCCTTGCCTTGCACGCAGCGTTCAGAAAGTTGCTGAATGTTGCTTCTGTGCTGTACATTTATTGACTGAAACATTCGAGTTGTTGCTTTTCACACGGGTAATTTTAGAGCGCAGATGCCTAGCATGTTTACTCACATACCAGGGCTCACATTTAATGAGCAAAATGTCAAGTATATTGTTATCCACCATAAAAACTGTGAAAAATATCCTTGCCATCTGCAGTGTGCCTTCTGCTTCAGCCTAAAAGACTTTTACAAGCAACTACATGAAATTAACATTAAAGTCAATATTTATAAATGGAACCACCTCTAAAGGGCCGGATCTTCTCCCCTCCCACATCCCCCATTCCTCCGGGAGTTAATGAGCTGGGGAGGAGGCTGGGTGCAGGAAGGGGAGCTGAGTCTCACTTGGCTCCTGGTTGCAGCCAGACAGAAAAATCTCCCCACACGAAGGAAGAAGCGGAAACAGAAGAGTGGCACTAAGTGGCATTGACAGCTTCTGAGGGCCAGATCCCGTGCTGATGTCAGTTGGTGTAACTTCATTGTCTTCACTGAAGTGACGCAGCAAGCATAAATCAGCACAGCTCGTCTGACTTACATAGCATGATGTTTGCTTTGTGCCAGCTGAGGATTGAGCCCAAAATAACACCCATGAAATAGATGGTGTGGATAGCAAGGCTGCAACTGGGGTTTGATAGACTGCCGCAAAGCAAGACAGCATCTTCCAAGAAAATGGTTTCTATTTCTCCACTAACGTAAGTCTCTCTGGGGAAAAAACTGGACATTTGTTCTGACTTCCTATGGTGCTGAGGACAACGGAGTTCTCATCTGTCGTTAAAGCCTCTAGCTGGTCCTGCAGAAATAATAATAAAAACCTAATGACCACTACAATGCCCTTCTCCAGACGGGTGCTGACTTTCAATTTTGCTCTTGCAAAGCCTTCCCTCCCAGCATGATTAGTGTGTTGTGGGACTGACATCTAAGTACATTTTAAGAAAAATGCAGTTGTCCACTGCTGTTATCCCAAGATCCAGAAGCAGCTGGAACTCCCGCCGGACCGTTACGGGGCAGAGCTGAGGAACGGCAGTCACAACACGCTCTCTCGGAGAGGCGAGCAAAGATCACTTCTGCCACTTGTTCCAGCTGTTCTGCCAAGTTGCCCACGTACCCTTGGCTCCACCAAGATCATCGGAATCGCAGTCTAGCAAGGACATCTTGAAAGCTGGTCAGTCCCACAACTGGGGGCTGATGAAACACAGCAAGGTAGTACAATTGTGTAGTCAACACTGCCTTGCCTTTTGACTCGTACACGTGTTGAACAACAGGATCAGGGAGAAAATTGCTGCAGTAATTAGAAAACATAGCATAAATATTTATCAAGGAAACTCCAGGTCAAATGGATTTTGAAAATTTTATTTTGAGTTGTTTAGATATTTCCTTAATTGGACTTTAAGAACAGCACTCGCATGTTTCCTTTTGAGCATTTCTAATATAATCATCACTTGGGCAATTAGGCCACTCACTAAGCCACGAATCTTATCGTTCACACTGGTGAGTCATAACTGGGGACTGAGTCACAAACAGACCAGACAGACAAATGGTGGCAGGAAGGAAAGGAGATTGGCTGTGAATATATTTAGGCTGGGAATTAGAAGATGGCTGCAGACTACCTGAGGATTGCAATTCTGATCTAGTTTTCTAATTGAGAGGAATTCAGGGCAAAGAAGTAACTTAAATTTCTTTATCATGTAGCTTAATAAGCTCATGAAAGGGATTGCATGCTAAGTAGGAGAATTTCTTAAGATGAATTAGAGGAGTCCTTAAGTATTCAGAATTTCTGCCTGCCATGACTACCTGTAATTAGAAGGTTAGTGGCGTGATTACCCAAGTTGTCCCCGACAGTTCTGTTGTTATCAGAGGTCCTGAGGATTCATAGACAGCAAGCAGGGGCAGATTGAACATATGCCAGTGTCGTCATACATTCAAGGCTCTATTTAACACAGAATCCAGTGTTTGCATTGTGGGTTTGCAGCAGTGCGGCTACATTGCAGAACTCCATTGCTAGAGAAAGTGAGAACAGCTTGACTTCTCATGATTGCATTCAAGGTCAAGTTCAATTATGGGGTATTCAATGATGGGGTGCACCTAATAAGATGGAGATTGGCTAATAGCTTGATCAGCTAATGAAATGTTTTCCACTGTTTGACCAGCACAATGACTTTCTATTGTGCAATCAGAGTTCCTGGGTACTGTTGTAATACAAATAATGGGACTTAGGATGTTGGGCTGCTCTTTACTCACTGCTGTATTTTTCAAGAAGAAAGGGAGACTGAGATTTTTGCTGGTCGTGGAAGACAATTTACTTACTTCTTTTGTGTAAGTAACACTGAATATGCTGATGTAGCAAATAATATAGGCTGGAAGGGTGTCTGAGTATGTGAATGCTATTTGTTAAATGAACAAAGTCCCATGTCCATCAAAGCATGGGTTTCACTGTGCACTCCTGTGCCACATCAGCTCTGTTTTGCACCAGCAGCCTTGTATTGAAACTTGACCCTTGCTTTGCTGTGACATGGCATGACTCAAAAATGTTGTGCTTTTAATCAATCCCCAGAGCACGGCTGCACATCCCATAGGTACCATATTGGCCACAACGTGTGTTTTCACCCATATATCCAGGGTGAACAGTCTGCTCCCTCTCATTCCCTTTCCTGTATGCACTTTGGTCTCAGTTCCATCATATGATACAAGTCCTGGTGTTTCCTGGAGATATTCACGCTTGGTTATGCAGCAGGAATGCCTATGACATGATGTTGAAATTATATAGCCATGTATGGTTCTCATGTGATACAGGACACCTGCGATTTCTGATGTCGAGGGCCCTTTCCCCCAGCCAGTGCTCTGCACATCCGAATGAATGGATCATTCAACTGCAAATAGCAGGGCTACCAGACCACAGGGTTCAGTACTAATATTTTAGGGTCAGTTAACGTCTGTTTTCTGAAAACAGTCAGGTGGTGTTTTACTGTCCTGAAGAAACACTTCTATTTCTTGCTGTTTCTTAACATTTGGTCAGTCCACGCATGACGATAGAAAGGTGCTCTACCTCCTTGCCTCGATGTCTGGGAAGGTTTTAAGTATGACAAAAGTATCAAAACCTATCTCACTTTAATTTCCTAGAAATAAAGAACAATTAGAATATTAGTATGTAAACAATTAAAATAAACTACGACTATACATTATGTGTTGCAGAGTTTAGAGATGAAGAAATCGAGCCTTGAACTTGCACTTTGACCTCACTGGGACCAAAATTACATCCTAGCATATAATACAGCCTGCTTTCCTGAAAGTAGCCTGTCAGGTTATGAGTGTCAGCATTGTAATACATTCAGATTAATACATTAATTCAATTTTATAAAGCAAAAAACCTCTTTTATTTTTTTTTAAAGTAAATTATATTTGTTCTTTGCATATTCACTTTCTCAACTGCTAGTTGAAGAAAGGGATTTGCCTCTCCAGAAACTTGTCTTTTTTATCTCTTAGGTGCTTTGCCATTGGTTCAGCTTTCTTTTTCTCTTTTGGTAACCTACATGGTGAAGATCATTCTAAAAGAATTTCTGTTTTGAAAGATTCAACTTTCAAAAATCCCTGAGAAATCACCCTGAATCAGCATGAAACAAAATCCTTGTGAGCTGAATGCCCACTTCAGATCATGCCAAAGTTCCCAAATCTACTCAAGTGCTATTGTGTGCTTTGCAATCCATGCAAGCTTCATCACACATACACTTGAAGATAATGTTTGGCTGGTACATGTTTTGTAGCTCCACTTCTACAGAGAGCTTGCACCTACTGAAGATCTGAACTGTAATTTACAGCAGAGTTGTCTGCTGTGTGCCAACATTGTTCGTGCTTGAGGGTTTTGCTTTTGACCTCACTGCATATAGAATAGGGTCTGAGAAGTACGCAAGCTTTCTCCCACTCTCAAATTAACTTATTTATACGGTTCACCAGAGTCTTGGCTGAAATTCTTCACATTTCCATATCATGACTGCATTGTTACTGTATCGGCGTAAGAAGCAGGAAAACCTTCCCGCTTTTTCCATTGTAAAAACGTCTCCTTCATTACCCAGGAGCTGGCTCAGCCCTGACTAGGGAAGCAAACTGCCTGCCTGTGAGTGGAGACTTTCACCATCTCAGCAGGGCTTCTGCATCCTGCTGTGCTGCAGGGTATAATGCCTGCCTGGTATTTGCTTTCAGAATTTCATTTCCACTTTAAACAAGTGCTTAACTTGTCCGAGAGGTGCTTTGTGTTGGCAAGCAGTTTCAGGAGCAGCCGGGTACTCCCTGTGGGCTCAGGGGGTGAGCCTGCACTGCACACCCCAGGACTGAACCCCCTGGTCCTGCTGCATGCTTTCTTTTGTGACTTGGGAAAGTCTCTTTTTGCCAATGGTTTTACCTCTGCCTCTAATTAGCATCCCTCAATTTCATGTGCTTGATGCTTGGGTGCCAAGCTTGTGCCGGAATGCTGGGATTTTAGAGATGCTGATTTTTCTTCCGATGGAGAATGGGATCTCTCAAAAAATTCTGGTCATGGCTATGGTGTAAACCTAAACTTCCACATACATCAGTTCCCCCACATGCTAAAGCAGAGAAATCCTACTCGCTGTACTACCAGGGCACTACAAAATTACATTTGTTACTGTTTGTAAAAGGCAGCAGGTTTCTTAGATCAATACTGCTACTGAAGTACAAAGTAATAGTACTTCTTGAGGAGGGAGAGGATTGCCTTTTGAGTTGCCATCTGCTCCTGGCCTGACTCCAATTGCTTTCTGGTGAGTAATCTGAGGGAAATTTTTTAAAATCAATTTTTGTATCGCATTTTCACAATATGACATATGTCGCTCCAGGTCTTAAAGGGGGAGGAACAATCCACCAGTAGTCCACCTCCCACTGTAGAACCAAATTAGTGGATAGTAATTAGACAGATTCATTGATTTGCTGTAAATATCCTTGCCGTATCGTCACCCCATTGTGGTTCACAGAATGAACTCTTTTTTGTTTGGGTTTCTTTTTTGATATGCCATTTTCTAAATGACCTCATCCCTGAGGCATGGGTGAAATAAAGGTCAGTTCAAATGCCTCCCAAACAATAACCAGTATAAGAGGATCACCACATCTTTGAGGAGAGGAGGGAGGATCTACAAAGCGATCGATGTAAGACCAGAAATGTCATCTGTCATCTCAGAACAAGGGCTGCCTAGAACAGTACCCACAGCCTTGAGGTGGGCACGCACTCACAGAGGAGCTGTGCTCCTGCTTCACGGCAAGGGAGGCTCCTCAACGGAGCCCCAGTCCTGACGAGGCCTTTCTGGATACCAGCAGCACGTCTGTATCTTCATGAGGCAGTGTATGTAGAAAGGTCCTTGGTCAAGGAGAAAGAATTGATCTTGCCTAGCAGGTGTAATTGTCCTGAAAGTCTTTGCAGAAAAGATATTTTCTGTTCACTTTCACTAATCTTTCTGATTATGGGTTATGGTATTGAGCAGAAGTGCATCTTTATGCTACTAAGCTTAGAAAAATAGAATAAGCGCTAGCTAATTCTTGGGCTATCAGTGGTAAGCTTGCCTGCCCCACACTTCTAGCTACAGATGGTAGGAACTTCCCAAGGAGCACCAGTGGATCTCCTCTCAGCTGCTGCAGTAGCTTCTGAGAGACTCTCTTGGCCTTCTCACTGCCTGTGGACCTACACTGCTACTGACGATGAACGTGTGGGCTACTGCCTTGTATTACATCTCCGTTTTTCTACTTCACATCTGACAAAGCATCAGAAGAAAACGAGGGGCAACCTGACCTTAGTAACTCTACATTCTTTGATAGCCAAATGAACAACCCAAAACTTCCTTCTCAAGAACGTTACAAATCACACCATGAACATATGCAGATTATTTGCATACGTCTGACAATGATGGAAAGGATGTCCTTTGATAAAGAGCAGCCTTCATAATTCTGAGAGGAGAGATCTGTGTGTTGTCAGGATAGGAGCTACAGGGCAGTCCTTCCTGTTTTGAAAGACCGCTCTCTTAACAAAGGCTGTGTATTGCATGGAACAATTTGTCCTCCAAGTTTTTCTTTATAATAAGGATATAGTAAATGCCTACTTCTGGCCAGACAATCCTCAGTGCTAGTCCCATCGGGATCTGCAGATGAGGAACGTGGCCTCTGCTGACGGAGGCATTCTCTGAGCATACCTTTCAGATTCAGCCTAGTGCAGATATCAGGAAAAGATGCCAGCTCTGTTCATTTTATTCTTGCAGTTACACTGGGTGACCCAGACTAGCTGGAGAGAACACAGCTTAAAATCTCTTGTATTTGCTTCAAATAAGATACCCTTTCAAGGAAATCTACCCTCTCCACAGACTGGATGATATTCTGGCTTTAGATTCTTTCAGTATGTCTTTTTAAAATAGCTTTGCATTAAATCATTAACTGAGAAGAGTGGGAAGAGTTAAAACAGTCCATAGTAGATCTTTCTTACACTGGAGAGTGAAAGTCAGGTCTCCTGTGCCCTAGAAGGGTATGCTAACTGCTCAGCCTTAGAGTCATTCTCATGTTCTCTCCTTGGATGATTAAATATTTTTCCAAACAAAAGGAAGTAATTTAGACAGGAGACTGACTTCTTACTCATATAGTTGAATAACTAGACAAGACATGTGGAAAATATAATTTTAAGTCACTGCAGACACAACTTGTATTTTAATGCCAGTTCTCAATACGCTGCCTAAGCGGTCTACCCACTGTTTCCTATGGATGGAGCAGAGGAATCTCCTCCTGGCAGATGATTTCCAAGAAAGGTTTGGCTTAATTGGCTAAGGACACTTTGTAAGAGATGGCAACTTTATGGGAAGGGATTAATTTAGATACTTTAGTTTGGGTTTGGCAATTGTTTTGGTAGTTCCTGCACCGGGAAAGCAAAATATGACTTCCTTTGGAAATGTTCGTTTAAATACAAGGAATCCAGTCCAGGCTTGAACTGACTATTCGACAGCTGCATTTTGCTCATTTAAAGGCACATGGTGGGAACACTCTCGAAACTTCACATTGGCCTGCGCTGGAGAGCAGTGTGAGACATGAACTGGATGCTGTAGAGAGCAGTGGTGTCCACGGGACACGGGGAGAACCTGTCTAACGCATGCCTCAGCTCTGCACCCCTACCCTACAAGCCAAAAAAAAAGCACACTGACACCTTGCAAGGCTGCGTTGTACGTTTTAATCCAGAGGTTGCTGGGATCTGCGTATAGTTCAGCGCACGAAGCGAGGGAACATCTGGTTTGGGTCCAGTACAGCTAGATTGCTGTGTGTCTTCTCTCAGCTTGGTAAAATCTACTTCTATGTGATTCCCTTCTTGTTTACATCACTGAAACATTTCTGGTTTTCAGATCACACGAGCTTGATGATCCTGCTAGGGTGCTGGTGAAAATATGCTCCTTAGAGCTTTGGTATGCAGGGCAACTTAAGACATTGAGGATTTTCTTTTTGTCTTTTTTCTCTTATTTCAATTTCCCCCACCCCAGAAACCAAGAAAAGATAAAATCACGGTCGTGCTAAGCTCCCTAAGAGTTTTGCCACTGACTGTAGTGTGGCTGGATTTCATTCTGAGTCACAGTTCTCGTTGTGTTCTCTCCTCCTCTGTGGCAAAGCTGTGAATGAGCATTGCATGTTTTGAATAAATCCCAATTTCTCATGTCAGAAATGAGAATATATAGTATAGCTTGAACTGAATCTCTTTCTATTGCAGTAAAGGTTTGAATTTTTCTTCCCATCTCGAGTTATCTGGCATCCTAGTTGAAAACTTATTATGCATCTGGAAAGCAGCTGACTTTGATTTAGAAAAAGCAAAACACTTTTAATATGTCATTTCACTTAACACCTTCGATGCCCTAAAGTACCCATTTTCTTTATCACTTTATCAGGACTGAGAGAACGCAGCAATTTACAGTTATTAATGTTGAATCAGTCAATATGTCACTTGTGGGGCTAGCACTGGGAACAGATGTGTTTTTGTAGAAGGGTGGGTTGAATGTATTCATCTCTTTAATGCTGTTTCTGTTTGGATGATCCGCATCTCTTAAAATTCCCTCTCCTCTCTACAACCTTGTGTAACTGCTCTATTTTGTACAGCCCAGGAAGAGCACATCTCTCTCACTGAAGCTTAAGACTCCATCTCAAATTACAAAATGTCCCTGACTATTCAGCCTTTTGAGAAATCTGTAAATAGAGATATAACTTACCTAGCAACAAAACCTAGATCTCCACAATGTAATCTATGAACACAGTGAGTTTATTCAGCTATGGTCATGCCACAGCTCTTCTGTTTCTGTCACCAGTCTTTTAGAGACCCACTACAGAAGGCTTTTCTATACTCAGATAATGTTAAGAAATCCTCTCAGTAACAACTGGGCAGAAGATGAACTATCCAAACTCGTAAAAATCAATGTACTTGATGGAGTTTCCTCTGGGTCAGGTAAAAAATAGAACTGAGTGAATACTGGGGGAAAACATGCAAAGTTTTCAAAACGTCAGTCTTTTGGTGAATATTGAAAGACAATCTGTATCCTTTGGCTCATACAGCTATATTTAGGGAATGTTTTTACAAACGTGTTTAGTTTCTTTCTTAGCACTTTTCTTTCCCCTTTCAGCTTTCAATTTTCACCATGCAGTGAAAAGCATAATTGCAAAGGATGTAGACACGAAGGAAGGAGAACATTTCCCCCATCTAAACATTAAAAATACTTATTTTTTTTCTGCACAGCTTTAAAAAATATTCAAAACTTTTGCTTCAACTGTACTAAGAGCTACAGAAATATTAATTTTGAGTTGGTTTTCTTCCATATTAAGCCTTATTAAAATTCTAACGTGTTAGAAGACTTCCTGTCTATTTAAGCTTTGTCCATGACAAAAGAAACTTATTATCATTTCAAAGGTTGGTCAGCATTTTTTCCTACATACCTACTAGGTAATAATGACCATGTTGACCCTTTTTTGATCGCTGAAGTCTTTTATCAGTGCACTCTACTACTTAAAGATGATGCTGAATGCCGACTTTCATATAATGCTTTCATGAAAGTGCCTTTGAGATTGAAACAGTGGCCAGATTCTGATCTCTTCTCTTCAGATCTTTTTGCTATTGGATTTTCATTTCCTAAATCAACGTAATGGAAAAGAAAATTATGCCCGTTCTCAAAAGATATATGAAATCTAAGAATGTTTATAAAGAAAACATCACATCTACTAGACAGTTTTCATTAGTCAATTTAATAAAACTTTAAAATGACCTTTCTGTCTCTTGGAGCTAACTGAATTGTAGAGCTTAGTGTCCTTTGGATGTGTTCCAAAAAGGAAAGTCACCCTACAGAGTTCAAGTCGCTGTGGAAAGCAAACCAAGTCCACTGTACTTGAATTCTAACAGCCATTTATTATTAGGTCTTGAGTCTTAAATGCAGCACTAAATAGACAGAGAATGTCTATATTCTGCTTATATTTCAGGCCTGTTCTGAAGCGTTAAACCATACGAAGCTTACGTTAATGTAAGAATGCAAAGAAAGCCACTTCTGGGCATTCCTGATATTTTGAGAGAAGTAAATTGGAGAAAAAACTGACATCCTAAGCCCAGTTGTACTGGGGGAAACCAGGTCCCGTCCTGTTCTCGCCCAGCACCTTGGATGCCTCTCAGCACAGCTGGGGAGTCTTATTAGTTCTGTCATCCGAGGTCAGTGGGATCAGTCACCTCTAACCCGAGAGAGGAAGAGAACAGGGAGTCAGGGCAAACTTCTGCTGGGCACAACTCCCTGGCATAGAAGTCCTGAAGGCGCCAAGGCTTTGGAGCTGATGTTTGCCTTTACTTTTTGGACTGTCCTTGAGCAGGAATAATGTTTACACAGCCACAGAATGTTATTGCCATTATTATTTCTTGTGTGTTTTCTCGTGCAGAAAATGACAAGGTTTTTTCGTTTAGGTTTTGGGTTTTGTTTCTTTGGTTTTATTTGGTTTTTTTTCTTAGAGAAAATACTGGCATTTTAGGCTGCTATTTTCACGATATGGCATGCTGTAGGGTTTTTTCAAAGATTTGTTAGTTAGGGGAAAGGAAGATGACGATCATAAGTATGTCCTTCAGTGTCATTGAAAGGATGTGTTGCTACTTCTACACTTAACAGTTTTAATGTGCTATTTTGGATAAACAATTTTATGACAGTACAGCTTTGTCTTGAAGGATGCAGCTGTAGTCTAGGAAACTAAACATATCTTTCCTAGTGTTTTTATTTGTCAGAGGAGTATTTTCAATACTCATGCGTATCTGGTTTTTTTTAACCCACAACAAAATGAAAAATATTATACTATTAAGACTTGGGCAGTCTCTTGTTTTTGTATGCATTGTAAAGAAATTTAAGTATAGACACATGCTCAATAATAATCCAGTGGAACATTTTATCATTGTCAAAGGCATTTGTAGAGGAATCCATCAATTCTTCTGGTTTCCATACAAGCCAATTTACTGTCTTCAAAATGTAACGTTAATGGCACTCAGTGTACACACTGCAATCCTTTAGAATAATGTACATGGCAAACGGATATGTTCTCATGCATTAATAATTGAAAAGTTAATTTTAGCTTCTTACTCAATATGATTAACTGATGGATCAGCAGTCTTTGATAGAGAAACAGTGAGCACACTAAAGGAAAGAGCATGCTGGAAGGTGGTCAAGCAGCTGCCCGTGTGACGGTTCAAGAATACCTGGGCTTTATCCCTCCGGTTTCCCTTCGGCATTGAACGCAGCACCTCACAGTTGTGAGAGTAGTCTCTGGTTTGGAGAGTAAATGTGTGAAGTGCCTTTGAGGTGGCAGAACTTCTGGGGAAGAAGGAGGATGTTCTGGGAGGTGGGAATCCCTGCGATGCAATCCTGCTGGTGGCTGGGTGGCTCTGCAGTCGCAGCCCGGTTATATAACTCCCCTCCTTTCGCTTCTCACTTTTTGAGGACACCCTGCAGCACCAGGCTGTAAATTGATATTCTAGGGTGGAAATGCTATGGATGACAAGGTATCAGCATTTCATTGCAGAGCTAAAGAATGTACCAGGGCAAACAGCGGTAAACAGTCAGTAGAAGAGGCACGTGTTGAAGCCCTCAGCCATGCCCGCAGCAGCGAGCTCTGCAGGAGCAGCAAGAACTGGCTATCTTTGGCACAAATCCAGGTATATGTATGGCTGCAAAGAGGGTAGAGGCTCTCTGCACGAGGAGACACAGGGAGAAGACAAGGGGCCATGGGTGCAAGTTGTATGGGGAAAGGTTTCATCTGGATACACGAAAGAAATTTTTTTACTCTGAGAACAATCACGCGCCAGAACAACATCCCCGGTGATGTGGTGGGGTCCCCATCACTGCGGGCTTTCACGATGCAATCGGACAGGGTGCCAGATAATCTCATCTGGAGTCCCTTTCTCACAAAAGGCTGGACGAGACGACCTTTGGAGGTCCCTCCCAACCTCGGCTGCTCTATCATTCTGTGATCTCTGTGTGCTTAGGTAAGCACATGGGCTGTGATGCCAGCCACGCTGGTCCTGTGATGTGGCAGATAGTAGGTGTCTCCGTACCTCTGGAGTAATCTTGGGCAGCAGTCTGATACCATCTGCTTGCACATTTTCACTGGGTAGTAACCTGGACAAGGAGCCTTCAGCAGCAGCAGACAGGAGGCAGCTTCCCCTCCAGTGAGGTACCATCACTCTGAGGCTGGGCCCCTAAGATGCACGATCAGGCTGAACCGTGGCTCACAGAAAGTCAGGGCAGACCAGCTCAGCACCAGGAGAAGAAAGGTGAATTGGGGGCTGAGAAGTGATGGCGCACAGAGCAAACTCCCGACAGAGCCAGCCTGGCCTGGGACAGGTACTAGCAGTGCTGACAGGTTGAAGAGCAACGCTCAGCACCACGTCAAGTGGCGATGGCCGAGGGAACTGCGGCTCTGTGGAGGCCGCGGAGCTGGTGGCATGAGGCTGAGCAGCAAAGCGGTCAGTGGAGCGGCACGCGTGTCCCAGAGGCCGAGGGCACACGCGAGAGAGAACCGGAGAGATTCCGTGAGGAGGCGAACGGGGAGAGAAAGTGGCATCAGAGCAGGGCTGGGAAACACGGGAACAGAGCGGGCAGGCTGGTAACAAAAACATTCCTTTAGATACAGTAAGGAAGAGCCACGGAGGAAGAGCGAGCAAGAGCGAGGCCGGTATCATGTTACAGTTCAAAGTGTGCTCAGCCCCGGGTGCCCAGCGCAGTGCGCCCATCAGCGAACACGCACCCGTCCTAGGGGGAAACCCCCCGAGATTTCTCCCGCTTTTCCTCGCACTCGATCCCCTTTTACAGCGCTGACTACTTCTTTTCGAGAGGTGGTTTGGGTTTGGGTTTTATTTTGCATCTGCCGAACCAAGTGTTCCTCTCTTCCCTCCCTACGTGCGGTGGCTACACGGTAGCTCTTCGGGAAGCGTGCGGCTTCTCTTCTCCTGGAAGGGCTTGTTTCGCAGTCCGAGTTGCTTGCGGGCTCTCCGGATTGCTGGGGAGCTACGGGAAAACTTCGGGTGGTCCACGGAGAGAAGCAGCGCAAGGTAAGGTTCCCCCCGCGCAGAAGTTGGAAGCGGCTCTCGGAGAGAGCGCTGCCGGCAGCCTGAGGATCCGGGGAGAGCACCGAGTTTTGCAATTCAGGAGGAAAAAAAATGTGAGAACAGGGTGGGCCCGGGAGGTTAATGAAAAAAAAAAAAA
>JANVCC010000319.1:8059490-8133515 GCA_025345505.1 Todiramphus chloris collaris
CCCCCCCCCGGCTCGGGGCTTCCTTGCCGCGTTTTGTTCGCTCGCCTGCTACGCCGGGAGCCGGGCTTTCCCGTCGCCCCGCGTCGGCGGTGGGTGCGGAGCAGCCAAGTGCTGCCGAAACTGCCCCCCGTGTGCCCTCCGCGCCCCGGCTCCGCCGCTCGGTGTTCGCGGGAGGGCTGCCGGGCGGGCGGCTCGCAGAAATGCCATCCCGGAGGGGAGTGCTGCCGCCTTCCTGCTCCTCCGCTGGGCGGATCTGCGGCGGCAGCCGGGAAGCCGGGTGCGGGAGAGCCGGGAAGCCGTGTGCGGGAGAGCCGGGTGCGTGTGCGGGAGAGCGGCCCTGCCCGCCGCCGCCTCCTCCTCCCCCTTCCCCCGGCCGTGCCGAAGAGCCCCTCGCTATCTCGGGAGCCCCGAAGCAGGAGGAGAGTGCTGTGTTTCTCCTGCTCCCCGCCGGGGAGAGCCGCGCACGCACGGGTGTCTCATTGTGTAACCCCGGTGCTGCAAGCTGGGGCTGAAACTGTCGCATCTTTAGAAGAACAGTTTGCAGTTAATTGGTTTGGCAAATGAACTCCTGCAAAATCCTCTTGCCCGCTTCTGTTGCTTAAGTGCCAGCGGGGCCGCCCCCCCTCCTCCTTCCCCCTTTCCCCCCCGCTTTCCTTTGAAGCGTCGCATAACTCTGTATTGCCAGCGGGATGGAAAGTGCTGATTCAGCAGCCTGGAGCCCCGCTCTATCTGAAGTGGTGGTCTGCCTGAAATGTTCCCATTTGTTGGAACGGGAACATGTGTAGCTGGTATGTCAAAGCAGCATTGATCAGGTTTTCTAGAACAGCCCTGAAGAATGTGGTTTGCTTTTTCCTTCACTAAAGAAGATGAATTTGGGGTTGGGGAGGAAGCGAGAGGCTGATGGGGAGGAGGAGGGTAGGCACCCCCTGAAGTTAGACTTCTTCATCGTGTTGCCTTGTAAAGGTGCTGACCAATTACTGCTTTTAACAGAGGTTTTGTAGGACGTGGAGGAGTGATGCCTTAACCCTCCCAACTCTATTCCTGCTTCTAGGGACTAGTTTGTATTTAAAGCTCTAGAAAAGGTATGGAGAAGGGCAACAGGGCTAATCCTAGGATTAAAAGGAGTGAGTTATGAGGACAGGTTAAAAAAAAACCTGCCACAAACACATGGAGCTTAGAAAAACCTACATTGGCAAAGGAAATATTCTTGAAACTTTAAATGGCAGCTCTGGCTGTGCTTCATGATCTTTTGGGGGCTGGAGAAGGGTGCAAGGGGTCAGCAGAATACTCCTCAGCTGTAGGGGGTCAGCAGGATGCTCTTCTCCAGGAAGGCTTAACATTGCATGAGGACTTGCCTCATAGTGCAGCAGAAGCAGGAGAGCTGCTCCAGTGCCGTGTTCCTCTGGCTATCTTTATACAGTTCTATGCTAATACCAAGGCTGTTCAGGTTTTCTTTCTCCAAAGCTGAACTCTTCAAAACACCAGAGCAAACAAAGCCCGCGGAGCAATGTTTGGTAGTCTTATTGCAAACTGTAAGCTGATGGAGCAGCAGACCTTGACGCTTGCCTCCAGTGATCGTTTTACCGTGTTCTGCTGATTTATTTTCTTCACTTGGACTTTATTTGTTCTTAAAGTAGGTTTTGTTTGCCCTGGCTACATATTAAAGATCTTGTGGTACTTCCATGGTTTTCCTTGGTTTTGTTAATCAAAATATCCCCTCCCTTACTGCTGTGTGAGTTGGCTTTCATCCTCAGATAGAGCCACACCTGGATTTCAGTAGCATATGCCTGGGTTTTTATTAGTCCAAAAGCACTGCCTAAATGCAAAGTGGATTTCTGCCTGTCGGTTCTGCTCTGAATAAGATTACTATCTGCAGCCCTCTCCTTGGGAGCGCTTGAGCGGCTCCATCAAGAATTGTCACAAAGGTTTTCTAGAAATCCTCGGTCGTGTTCTCTGCTGCGCTCGGGGTGTAAATGGGCGAAAAGTATCTGGATCTCTCTGGCCAAGGGATTCTTCCAAGGCGAGGAGTTCCTAGCTGGCAGATGAGAGGCAGAGCTGGGTCATGGGCTGCTCCTGCCAGCAGCAGGAGAGTGTTGCGCTGGGAGTTTGTTTTCTGACAGCACTGATCTAGCAGATGTCCCTCTAGACTGTGAGGCAGTGTCAGCTTCCCTGGGTGTTCGCAGCAGTGGCAGTGGGCTAGCCAGGGGGGCTCCCTTGGAGCATCACGCTGGGTGGGACCGTGCTGTCACTCCTCTCCTTCGTTCTGACGTGCCCTCGACACCTGGTGATGGAGGTTTATGGTGACGGAGTTTTATGGTGACAGTGCTAAATGGTGCCGGATTTCTAGGCAAAACTCTTGCTTATAGCAGCTGAGCTCTGTCTCGAAGAGTGTGTGAAATGGACTTGGGTCCAGTGGTACGCATGTTTAGATGCACTGAAGTGTTTGCACAGGTACAGGTTTCACAACCGCTGTGGTGCAAAAACCTTACCGGCTTCTGCTGGCCTTTTTACCCTAAACCTCTCTGTGAACTTTGTTAATGAAGTCAAGGGGAAAAAAAGCTTTTCTTCGTTTTAAGCCAGCGTTTCTGTCCAAACTAAGACTAAGGAAGCCTGCTTTTCTTTGTATTTGTTTCAACTCTGAAGGTATTGGTGTCAGTTCACAGTGCAGCTTTTCATATGTGTGCCCCCCTGCCCTGGTGTTTTCACAAACAAGGAAGATAACTCCAGAGACCTCTGCCTCTGTCAAGCTTGCGTGAAACTTGCCAACTGGCTTGGCTGCAGCGTGGTTGCATAAGCCTTCTTCTGTAGGAAAGCAGGCTAAGAAGTTAGGATTGTTTTTGTTGGAAACTGGACCTGCTCCTGGGCATGTCCAGAATATACCAGTTGTGGCTCTTCACCTAGGGAGATCTAGGAAGGAAGATCCTTTTCCTAAAAGGTGAAACTCCACAATTGTTTTAGGAATTATGAGGAATGAGGTTGCCAAGGAATCCCTTGTCTAAGCATTGAACTTTCCTTACTGGTTTGCTATCCTTACGCTGCCTGCTGGGTCAGGAGAGTGCTTTGCACTCTAGCTTGGATGTTGCAAAGTCGTCTTGCCTCCCATCACTTTTTCTTCTAAACCACTGGTTGTTATGAAACATAATATTATTGAGAAAACAGGTATCACCTCATTGAATGTTCGTTCTCTACACTTCTTGAGCTGTCTGAACCAGTCCTGTGCCAGGTCTTTCCTGTTCTCATGCCATCAGTTGAATGGGATGATCTTTTTGGACAGCAGTTCTCCCAGTAGCTCGATACGGCTCCTCTGTTGCGTTGTGGGTGTGGAGAGGGCTAGCTAAGGAAGCCAGATTCCACTGTGAGTGCAGCACAGAAGAAAACTGTTGATCAGTATGAGACATCCTGTCTATGGACTGTTAATCTCTTCAGTGATGGAACAACCAGAACAGCCAAACTTTGAGATCTGCTTGGATACACCCTGCAGTCCCTGTCCTGGCATGCTTTATCCCCTGAGTACTGTCTCTTCAGCAGATACCTGAAGTGAGAAAGTGACAGATGGGTACTAAATTTTTCATGCAGGTCCGTTCATCTGAAAGTGGTGGTGTTTGGGGGTTCTAGCAGCTTTTGGATTTAAAATGTACGTAGAAGCACTGAAGATCGAGGAACTCATGTAGTGAGTCACCACCAGTGCCAAGTTATTCTGAAGCTCTAAGAGATCTTCACATTCACACTGACGTGCATCCATTGCACTGATTTCCTCCTTTGTTTTCCTAAGGTCTCTTGTAAGTCACAGATGGATCAGTTTGTGCAGAGCAAACGGATGTGGCTATCAGGACTGAAGGCACTGGAAGTTCAAACCCTACTTTAGAGTAGTGCCCTTGTGAACAGTTTTGTCTTTCCTGATCTCTGTAACAGAAATGACAAGCAATTTCTGTTTAATGGTGAGGAGTCAGTGCTGCCTGTGAACTTGAAAACTTGTTGGAAGCCACTTCTGAAAGCTTGATGTTTTGAGTTGTGAGTCACTTTCTGTAAGGAGAAGGTGGTGGTGGTGTTAGCTGTGTGGCTCCTCGGGTTTTTACCAGCAAATGACCTGTAGTGGAAAGGACCAGAGACTCAGGTGTGGATTCAGCAAATGTATAGGCAGATTGAATCCCATAGGTTCTTCAAAACCCAACATTAATGCTCATTTACAAGCCAGGAGAGCTTTTAATGAAATCTGCTAATTGCATCCCAATTAGTTAACCCATGGGGAGATGCAGATTACTACTCCTGAGTGGCCACAGCAGAAGCTGGCTGTCATGAAGATTGGTTGTTTTAAGTCTTTTTAGCAGAGCAGGAGACCACCTACAGCAGCATGTGACTAATACTCTAAGTTAGTGTGAGGCATCTTTTCCTTCCCAAAGCCTTTCAGAAACCTTTGATAAGTCATTTTTGCTAAGTAGTCATATCTCTGGGTATCAAATGATAACAGACTTGGCTTATACTTTCCTGAAGTGAGAATCGAGGAGAGCCACAAGTCTTAATTGTACTGTGCAGTGTATTTCTGAAAAGAGCTTTGGAACTATGGTGATGGTCGTGGTCCTTGTGTGCAGAGGTGGTGAGTGCCCTAAACCGCTGTCTCTGCATTCTCTTCTCGTGGGCAGATACTGTAGAGCATCTGAGAAAGAAACACGGTGCCCTATTTCTGTTGTATTCTTTTGTTGGACAAGGGGGAAGACTGCGAGAGGTTTTACCATTATCTTACCCTCCTGCTGCTGGGCTGTCATCCTTTGGCCAACAGCAACAAGTTAAGCAGCTATGTTGATCTTAATGCCTAACAGTTGCATTAATGATTACAGTATGAACTATTGGGCAGTACTGTGCAGACAGTGTATTACTTAGTGAGTCTGTCGCAGCTTTTTTGGAGGCCAAACTTAAGGAACATGAGCAAATTCCAAAAAAGCAGTTTGATACAGGCGAGTCATGATGAATGGGGTAATTGTAAATACATGTTTGGTTAAACCACTCGTAAACTGGCCTCTGGTCCTTCCCAGCCTTCATCAATGCCAGCTTCTACTAGTTCTCAACAGGACAAAAATAGGAAATGACTTTCCTGGCAGGCAAATGATAGAGGAAATGCCATGCCATCCTATCGGAATAAACCTGTAGCCCAGCGGGAAGGAACTCTTGCTGAGCAGTGGTGGGGAGTTCTGCATTTGTTCACAGAGTAAACTTCAGCTCGTGGTCCTTCTGCTCCCTTCGTGCTTACTGCTGCAGCATTTGTGCCAACAGAGAAACTAGAGAAACCAAGGGGCTGCTGTGAAGCCTGTGGTCGTCGAAGGCTGCAGATAAGTTAGGGTGGATAATGCTCCGTGACACCACTATCATTCTTCCATCACGCATCCCTGGTGAGAAAATCAATAAGCAGGGAGAATCTCTTAAGTCCGAGACTCTTTTCATGGTGGAGATTAGCGTTTGATGAACACTTGGAAACTTCTCTTAGTGCCTGGGATCTAAATTCTGCCTTTCTGATGACTTGATCAAGTGGCTGTGGCTCTTGTCTGAACTCATACTGTTGGTCTGTAGCACAGACTAAGTTTTCAGAAGCTCTTTTTCCTCTGATTAGCTTTATTTCTAGGTCATCTGCAGGTGCTAATTATGGGTTTGAAACTGTGGGGAAGGGAATCCTTGAAACGTCACCCAAATCTTTCATTGCAGATGCTCCTGTCACAGAATGGTTTGACACTTCAGTGCATTCATCGCTCAGGGAGATGTAGCCGGACTCTGTGTCTGTGCATGCTTCCTATGTCTGTAGATTGCTTCAGATTTCAAACCTTAATGGCAGCACAGATTTGGATCCTTTTCTAAAGGAGAAACTCTTGGAAAATTTTCCCAGATCTTGATTTTAATGGAGGATGGTAGGACAAGATAGTTGTATATGAGAAAGGATTAAAGCAGAAGCTTTCAAGAGATGAAATAGTAAGTGTTTTATGTTGAATTTTTTTTTCCATCCCCCTCCATCCCCCCCCCACGTTCTTCTTTCCTGTTTTTTCATGATGTTCATCTCTGCCAAACAGCTAGGTACAGACAGGAGAATGTTCTCTCCCCTTACATGGAATAGGGAAAGGGGATGAGGAGGACTGTGGGAAGGTAAAATCTGTAGGTTGGTCTTGCTCAGTGTACTGTTCAAGCTCTGAGCATCCTTGGAAAGGAACAAGGAGCTTTTATTATATCGAAGCACAAGTGTGGAATTAAACTTAAAGGATCTGGAAAAGCTAAAAATTCAGAAGTTTGTGATATCTTTGTCTTGTGCCAGAGCCTTTTTTAAAAGGCCTGCTTTCCCTTCTGGCTCAAATGTATTAAAGTCCATTTAGGAGGATGTTAAGGGAGAAATATGTATTGCAAGGCCATTGATTCTTCCTGAATTAATGTCTTGTGGGTGATCATTCTTCATTCTAATAGCTGGTTGTGCTGACATCACCCGAGCTGTCAGGGGATTCTGGCAGAATTCAGGCCTTGATATTTTGCAGAACAATGGCTCAAGTGCTGGTGGACTCTTTCTCATGGGTCAGGTTGCTTTTGTTTTTCCCGTGCAACTCTTAACCGTGATGTTCCAGTTACTGTACACAGTCACGGCAGGGAATATAGTAAATAACTGCCAAGAGAAGGATACCTGTGCAGCACAATTTTGAGGACAAAGTGCTGCTAAATCTTATGCTAGAGGCAGATTTGCCATCAGCATCTATAGATGTCTAGACACAGAATCCATGCATTTTTAACTCTTTATGGAAAAGTTCGCTAGCTTCAGCGTTATGTCCTCTTTTGTTTTGTGTTAGGATGGAGTATTTCATTCCACAAAGCTTGAAGTCAAAAATGTTGATGCCAAAATGGGGGTTTTGTTTCTTTCTTTGGGATTGTTGTTGTTGCAGTTTGTTGCTCTTTTGGTTTTCCTCTCTCGCTGCTGGGCACTCAGCTTTAATTTTTGTTTTTAAATGATGGTTCTTCATGAAAGCCCCATAAGGGCATAAGGGCAATCAAAATAGCCCATTACTGTGTTCTGGAAATGAATAGAATGTCACAGGTTCTGCATGATTTTCATGAACAGGTAGCTTTTGATATTCTTTACTGGTAGGCTATTATAACATTATCTGTAGTCATTACATTTAACATCTGAAAGGTTTCAGAAGAGGCTTTGTTTTTGCTGTGTATTTTTTTGGTGCTTTTTCTTTTGGGTTTTTTTGGGGGGGGGGGGGGGGTTTTTTTTTTGGGGGGTGGGGTAGAGGTTTTTTTTTTTCCTTAAAGGGCTTCAGGAAAATTGAGCAAGGAGTCTACAAGATGAACCGTAGGAGTGCAGAGCAAATGCTGTTTGGGTTGATGGCATCTCTGATGTATGCTCAGGCTTGGTTTACATTTGGCATGCATTTCTTTTGTTCTAGAGCTGATGCTAAAAAGGTCAGTAAAAATGTCTGTGGAGTTCCTAGGCAGCAAAGGTCTATTATATCGTTAACCCATGGAAAGTCAGAAGAGCATTGCAAAGAATGTTGCAGATGATGCTGTGCAGGACAGGATTGGTTTAGGTGTGCGATGAAGCTTGCAACATGTGGTTGAGTTGTTGTAGGTAACTTCTCTCCCCGGTGTTCTTTGGGAACTGCTGGTACAACCTTTGGAGGAGAATGGCATTGCAAGATGTCTTGCTAGTCTTAGCTGTAGCTAATTTTGGTAAATTTGTCCTGGTTTACTTCCAAATGGTTCAACTGGAGCAGGAGGAGTTCTCATGTGTGTGGAAAATGGGCCATTTGGGAAAGTGGAGTCCTGTGCTGTAACAGTCTGGCTTTTAGTTTTGTCTCTGAGAACTTCCTGAGCTCTTCATGTCCAACAGTCCCAACTCTTCCTTACAAGGTGTGTACCTTGAGTCTCCCTCACTTAAAATCCGATGAGCTAAGGTGACCTTTCTGTAAGGTGATGTGAAGTGGCCTATCAGGTCCATTTGGCAGTACTTGGTAGAGTTTCAGGGAGAGAGCTGGCGTGCAGATCGCAGTGACACAAGTCACTTTTTCCTTTTCTAGAGTGCTGAAATACAAATTTTGCACAGTACAAATTGTTGTGAAAACTCTGCAGTGTGAAGAGGTGAAGAAGTGTTTCGCTTGGAAGAGAGGCACTATCAAAAGATAGGGGCCATAATAAGAGCTCACTGCTACCCAAGGATGATGTTGCTTTTGTCAGAGGGTTTGGTCTCTTCTCAGGCTACCTTGGTTGTTCTCAACACATTAACCAGTTAGAAAGCTGTCCTGGGTACTTGTGTTTTCTGGATTGGGTTTCTTCTGGATTGTTCGATGGGGTCAGCTGTTGGAAGCATGTGATGATGCAGCCAAGGTGAGGTTCTTCCAGGGAAAGGAACAGAAAGAAATGGGAAGGAAAAGAATGGGTCCTCTCTCCATTCACTGGTAGCAAACTGCTGGGCCAGCTTGGCCAGGGAAGCCTTCTGATTTTCCTGAAGACCAAACACGGGTGGTTTTTTTGTGTGTTATGGTTGGTTTGTTTTGTTTCTTTTTTTCTTCCTCCCCTCTGTGAATTCAGACAAACGTGATGGAGCTACACAAGCAAAAAAAAAGCTAAAGACCAGACCTGGCTTTGCAGAGCATCTCCAGAGCTTGCCAGTATTTGCAAGGTTTATTGTTTGAAGGGGATTTTATGCAATGTGTGTGGGGGAGTTAGGGAAAAGAACTTTGTGTTAACCTCGTGTCTGACCCATGTGCTGCAATGTGAGTCTGAGCGGTGATGTCTCGATTCGTGTGTTTATAGAAAACGGTCACGTGCTGTGGTTTAGGATGTGTGATCTGTGTCCGTGCTAGGCGGGGTTTTTCACCCAGCAGCTCAGCCGTAGCAAAAATGTTACTTGTATGTTTAAAGAGCATAAAAATAGCATCTTCACCATTTGAGAGGATTATGTAAGGTATGTGTAGCTGTGTCTTATTATGTGATGGTCATAAACCAGAGCAACTGAGGAAGTAGCTGGTAATAAATCCATCGTTATTCGTATTATGAGAAATATCAAGTGTAATAGCTGTTCATACTTAAGACAGTGCTGTGAGGAGCACTGGAGATCTCGTTGACTTGCCC
The DNA here is from genome assembly GCA_025345505.1 of Todiramphus chloris collaris. Lineage (NCBI taxonomy): Eukaryota > Metazoa > Chordata > Aves > Coraciiformes > Alcedinidae > Todiramphus > Todiramphus chloris. The sequence continues at coordinate 8,068,587 of JANVCC010000319.1, forward strand.
TGAAACGCTGTGGTGAACCATACTTGTTCCATGCCAGTTACCAGATGAAATGTTTTTTTCCTGGAACTCTCATCTGTTCACAGTCTGATGGTCCCAGAGCTGCCCGTGAGCTGGTTCAGCCGCTCCACTCTGGCCGAGAAGGGTTTTTATAGCCGAAGTCCAATAAAGACATTAGAGGTGACTGCTCTTGTGTCTTCTGGGAAGTAGCCTTGGTGACTGTAGGGCAGATCTTGCTCAGAAACTCCCGTGATTCTTGAGGATGCCTTGGAGAGAGCTGCAGATGTCTCAGCCTTGCTAAGGCTGGTATGCTTTAGCCTGGAAGAAAAAACCAACCCACCCTGCAAACTGAAAACCAAAATAAGTTCTGTAGTAATTTCATTCTTATTCCTGCTGTGGTAAATGTGGGATCATTCTTGGGGCAAGGTGACATATGGGTTTCCTTTGTTTTGCCAAACAGAGCTTGGGAAAGATCTGGAGTTCGGATTGTTGGGTTCTGGATGGGACAGCAGTGACTGGTGTTGCTTTTCAGAAACGTTTCCGGTTGGCTTTTTCCATAATTTTAATACAAAAAAAAGGGTTGAACTGACTAGCTCAGTCTTTCTGGCTGGGCACCAACATGAACTCTTGGATGGTCTAAAGGGAGGAGATCTTTTCTGAGCCTTAGCAAGCCATTACAGGGGTTTGCCTCTGGCTAAAATCAGCGTGTGTCTTTTGCAAAGTCATGTGCAAAGTGCCCAAACTCGTGCTAAATGTTCACTCTGTACCCTATTTTTTTCTTCGAGCACTCTGTACCAGCTGCTGAGTGAAGTGCAGGTTTTATCAAAGATGCTGCTCATAATGCTTCAGCTGCTTTGTGTAGCTGTGTTAGGGTTTTGGCTATCGAGATAAAGGAAGTGATGAATGGGAAATCCTTTTATGGGCACAGTACCATCAATACCAAGTTTCTTCTTCTCAGAATATCTGACCAACTTGTATGCTTGACTTCAGTCGTGTTACATGTGCTGACTTTGGCAGTGATTCAGACAAGATTCATCCAGCAAGAGAAGCATCCATGGACTTCTTAATTTATTTATTACAGTTTGTAGGTACTTCCTGCGTGCCACTGTCTCTTGTGAAAAGTCAGTGTTGGAGTATGGGTCTACGTTCAGGCTGTGTGGTCAGAGTGAATTTGACCTAAAGCTACGATTGAGCCATCAATTGTTGCGCTGTGGGGGCAATGATGGTTTCATCCAGTAGCTGGTCTTGGTTCACCTCCTCCTGCCAGTATCCTCCAATTCTCCAATCTTAACTGGGAAGACAAGCGAGGAAGCGTGTGCTTTGTGACAGGAGCTTGCAGACTCTTCGAAAGCCTCCTTGCTGTGCAGAAAGACCGGAGGCTTTCGAAGCATCTTTCTCCACTCCCCCTGCTGCCAGGGCAGCCTTCCTGTAGCTTGCTCCCCAGAGTACCACCTTCTGCTCCCAGCGTACCACCTTCTGCTCCCAGCAGCACTGTGGCCGTGCTGCATCCCCTCCCCTGCCCAAATACCCCCTTTCTCTCTCGGGAGCGGGTGGGGTGTATGCATCTCAAGGCTGTGACAGCTACCAGAAGAGCCCAGTGGGTACAGGGAGCTGGAGCTGGTGGTGAGCACCAGTACTGGAAAGCAGAAAAGGAAGCACCTTGAAAAGGTGTGCCAAGAAGGTGGTGATACTGCAGTAGGACCAGTTTGCTGCTTGTGCCCTGCACTGTCTTAATGTGCTGTGCCAGTGTTGTGAGTTGAAGTAGGTTTTCGTGATAGAGACTGTGTGTATGGTACAGAAATTCTGCAGTATCTTATGGGTATTGGAGACCAGGGGTATGCTGGAGTTTGGTACAGGCCTTATAACCGATCCACAGAGAAATCTGACTGTTCACTTGGGGTGGGAAGGTGAAAGGAAGAAGGTGTTGCTTCTTATGGTCAGGATGACAATGTCCATCTGCAAGTCAGGATTAGGGCATTGTCACTGATGACTGAATGTATTAGTTCAGTGTATATTTATTCACTATATTTACTGTATTATGCAGACTCTCTGTGGTGTTAGAGGGGTGTATCTCCTCTGCAGGTCAATGCTTGCTGCATCCCACAGGCATTCAATGCTGCTTTGGTACTCCTGGGACCTTAAAACAGAGCCTTTCAGCAACGTGATGTATGCAGGGCTGGTTCACGTCGGAGTGTGCAGTGGGAACTGTAGTTCCAGGCTGGACTGGGGGGTCGTTGGCCTCCAGTAGTGTGGAAGCTTCTCGGGGCTGTGCCCATGTGCGGAGCTGGGGTTCCTGGAGGAGAGAGTTTCATGGTATGTCTTCCTATGGTCTTCTGGGATCCTTTTCAAAGTACAGCTGTAACGGGATAACTTGTGCTGCCTGACACCCGAGCCACATCAGATGAGGTCCCAGAAAACCAGTGCACTGAAAGGTTTGTAGTAAAAGCAACTTTCACCCGAGATGCTGCCTCTGAATTCCATTAGCACTTTAGAATTAACTAAATACTTTAGGTAGCTTCAAGGAACCTTAATGACTTTCTGCCATTTTTATTAGAGTCTCTTTACAGCCTCGTTGCCTCAGTGCAGCCTGGATTGCAAAGGTGAGGTTTTTATCGGTGAAGAGGATTTTGCAGCATGGCTGTAAATCGCCCTAATAATTGTCTGTCAATGAAGCAATAGCAGGATTTGTATAAAACCAATCACAGCAGCCCAGAGTGGCTATATCCTCAACCAGACCTAACCTATAAAGCTTGGAATTATGTCATCTTCCACCAGGGAGCACTGCAAAGTGTCCCTGCTTTTTTGCATCTTCTGAGAAAGGACTGAGCCATCCCATTGGTAGGGAGGAAAATTTGAATACAGACTAAAGACCGAAAATTTAACAAAGAATGTAAATTTAACCTGGATTTTGGATGTAAACGAACACCAACTAAAAATGGTTGTTTGGTTTTGGGTTTTACTGTGATACTTACTATAAAAGAAAGGTTAGGAAACCATTCCAGTCTGTTTTTGAGGATTTGATTGTCAGTTCCTAAGTGATCTCTCTGCTCATACGTATGCCTTGCAGTAGTGGAAGGGGGAAGGAGAAGGAGAGAGCTGGGGAGATGTGGTGAGAGCCTAGAAGAGGGGGCACAAAGAAGGACAATATTGACACAACTCTGAATGTTTTAATTCACTTGATTTTCTTATTGTACTTTTTTTTCCCTTCCCAATGCACCCATGTCTCAGGAATGTGAGAGGAGAAGGAATGGGCTTGAATTCCATAGTCATGTAGTGTGCTGGAGAGAAAAGGCAGAGCAGGCTGTCCCCCCCCAGTCCCTCAGGTGACGATGGTGTGATGGGTGGGGGAATGTTTTAGCTCATGGCTCTGAAAATGATTATTTTATGATTATCTCTTCAGGCTAATGCTTTCTTGGAGCTGCTGTCAGGTGTCTGTATGAGGAAAGCCTGCTATTTCTGGAGGCCGTGTTTTGCCTGTGCGATGGCTGCTTTGCTCTTGTGTTCGCTTCCACGTCCTGGCTCATCGTAGTTAAATTCTCAAAGGTGGCAGTTGCCTCTTGAGAGGTGGAGTGAGCGTTAGGGAGAAGGAAAAAAAATCGGGAGAGGACAAGTATTTGTACCACAATACATAGTAAACATCCCACTTGTGATACAGGTAGCTTATTCCTGTCTGAAACTTGGCCTGACTTCAGTCCTGGTCTAAACCACAAGTGTCCCTTTGGAGTGTGTGTTTATTTGCCATGTCCTGTGGTCTGGTGGCCACTTGGACAGCCAGAGCTTCCAGGGTTTCCCACGTAGTGCGAGGTGCCTGAGCAAAAACGCTGCTGCTCTGAATGCAAGTGGTGGCACTCCGTGAAATGGCAATGCCTGCTCCACTACCTTGACTTAAAATGTTTACATCTGGTGGTTCTGTTTTTTAAAAAAAGTATTTTTCCTTTTTTTTTTTTTTTTTTTTTCATTTTCCAACCCTGTCACTCTTAGAAGTGACAAGCGCATTGCCTTTGCAGGCTGTTAGTCTCCTGCTCTAAGATCCTGGAGTCTGGACCTGTAAAGATGCAGAGCAGGGGGTGGATGGCCATCCCTGATAGGGAGGGAAGGGCACTGGTGCTGATCCTCTAAATCCTCAGCTGGTCCCTCCTGGGCATGGAAACCTGATCGTAACTCTTAGATACTCCTAGCTGCTGTTGCAATATTTACCCAATTCCTACCCCTTAAAACAAGAGGAGGTTGAGTCTAGTCAGATTTGAGGAAAGCTATGTGAACGAGCCTTTTATTTATCCCTGCGTCAGCATCTTGCTCTGGGATACTCGAGCAAAGAAGGCATGGGACTGTCTCTTTGACACTCGACGACACAAAGCAAGTGCAGTTCCAAAGCCTGCTTTAAGCCTCTGTGGCACGCTTAGATAGCTTCCAGTTGCTTGGCTCAAGGCTAAAGTCAGTCTTGGACCCAGGAGTAGTGGATTTGGGAGATGTGTGGAAAGCCAGCCTGTCCCCAGCTCCTTGCAGTGATGGAAGGGGTGGATACCAAGCTGTGGGGTGTGTGGAGAGGCACTGCAGAGAGAAGATGGCTAAATGAGTTGGTAATGCTTGCAGCGCTGTCTGACCAGAGTTCGTTTCCTGGTAATTCTTCGAGAGGCTTTACATAGTGAGAACAAATGGAGATACATTTTGGAACATGCTGGTGGGTACAGCTCAATAGTCACCATCCAGGAGCCAGAAAAAAATGTCAAGGGATTGAGTTTGTTTGGTTTGTGTTGTTTTTGTTTGGTTTTGGGTTTGTTTGTTTTTTGATGGGGTGGTTTGTTTTTTCTTGGTGGCGTTTTGTTTTGGTTTTTTTTTCCCCTTCCAAACCTCCAGAGATGCTCCTGAGTAAGTGTTCATGCTCAGCTGTGGAACGATAGGGTTGCACCCACAGTACTGACTCCAGTTAACTGTGCTGGGGTAACCATCTACAGATGATTCTTCTGGAAGAAGAAATTTCTGCACTCCTTGTACCTTTCAAAACCCCATCAGCCAATGAAACCTTAAGCTTTTGATCTATAGCTCATAGGCTGTGGCTGAGCATAGGAAATACTTAAGACGCTGGAGTCAAAGTGATGTTCCTGTTATTTTTCCTCCAGAGTGAGACTGGAGAGCAAAATTCCCAGCGCTGCTCTCCACAGGGTGTTGGCCACGTGCCTCTCTGCCAGGCTCCGCTTTGTTTGTAGCGCTAGGATGCAGTCGGATCCTTGTATCAACAGGGGCAAGTACATGGATTAGACTTGGAAAAAGCATATTTTAAACATGTGAGGTTTACAGTGGCTTGTGTTGTGTTTTTTATTGGGTTTTCTTTCCTAAGGCTTTACGGCTCTGAAGGATGCAGTTGGCGTGCAGCTCGCTGGCATCCTCACTTTGGGTGATGTGCTTAGAGAGGCGACAGCGCATCCGTGTGAATCTTTTTGTAGCACGGCTCTAGATCTGGAGAGGAGACTAGAGGTCAGCTGGTCAATGAGAAGCTGGAGCGTAGTTGTATTTTTGATGGCAGTTTGGTCACAGCAATGGGGAAACTCCACATACTCTCCAAACAGTCTCTCTGTTGACTCATTGGGGTTTTTTTTTTTCCTTCCTTTTAGCAATTTTAACTTGGTGTTTTCCTTTCCTCTTTCCCCACTTCCCTCACACCACACCCTCCCTGACACTCCACCCAGAATTGTTTTCCTAAGTCATCTTTGTTGCTTTTTAAACCTTTCTGTTTCTGCTTCTGAAAGTTGTGGCCATGGAGAACAGACTCTTCCCTCTCTCTCTGCAGCAGGCTTTCAGATATTTGAAAGATACCCTCATGACCCATACTTTCTCCTTTTGTCTGAGCTCCATTCATTCTGGCTTTTTCTTTTCCTCGCAGAAGTCATGTTTTTCTAATTCTGTGATGTTCCCTCTTGCTTCTGCTTGGATTCTTTCCTGTTGATCTTCTCTGAAATTTGCTGCAGACTAGATCCAGTGTCACGCCAGCAGCTTTCAGCCAGGAGTGGAACAGAACTCTTGCTTCACAATTCTCACACACACCTCTATACATTCCTATACGGCATTTGTCGTTTCCTCAACAAAGGATTTTTCAGTTCCTGAAACCTCCTTTGACTTCAGTCTTCCAGCAAGTTGGCAGCAGCGTCCCATGGTTTAATGAGTGTCACTTTCTCCTTCGTTATCTAGATCATTAGTATTGGAGCAGCGCGGAACCGGGGCAGATCTCTGCAGAGGTTATTCAGTATGTCACGCTGTCACTCCTCTGATTTTTCCAGCTTTGAGCAAATGATGTTGGTGCTGTTATCCAGTCCCTTTCAAATCTGCCTTAAGATAACTGTTTGCATTGATAACGTTATGACAAAGGTGACTTAACTTGTCCTAAGAATGGGATTTGAATCTCAACGTGGTTTTGCTGATGTCAGGATTCAGTGTCTACTGCTTCTATCTTCCTAAAGTATATTGTTCTGCCATAGTAGGAAGTTGAGATGGTTTGATCTGACTTATCATGAATAATAGTTTTTGTTGACCTCAGTCTTTTATTTTGTTCTTCATGGCAGCAGGTGAGAGTAATGAAGATCCACACGCAAATAAGCAACAACTACCATTCTCCCAGGTTCTTCTTACCATTCCTTCCCCTCCCAGTTCTCTAGGGTACCACTGTTTGCCATTCTCCAGCCTCTCTTGCCTTGTTAATATGTTATGAACTCTCAAAAATAACTGCTAATGGTTTGAAGCTTTAAGAGACAAGGCATTCAGCACGTTCATGAGAAAATTTCATAAAACCTAGCGAATTTGAGAGAAAGCTGATTAATTTCTGTTGATTCCACCTATTTTTTTTTCTCCCTCTTAGCTGTCCTATCATCACTACTACTAGGGCTTGTTTGTTTTTTGTTTTAGCCTTGTTACCTGTAGCTTTCTGCAAGTGATGAGTGGATTGACCTTTCCCTTAATCATTAGTGTACGGCTGTAGAATTATAGAATCAGCTTTTGTTATTTTTGATGTCTTTTGCTTCACCTTTAGTTATGCTGGTATTGTAGTAATTGTCTTCAGGCAGTTGCTCTTCCAGCAGAGTGCAGGTAAATGGACTTTGCTTGACCTCTTCAGCTAGAAAGGGAGGAGAACTAGCTGTTGCTTGCTTTTGGTCATGTATGGCTAACATCAAAACTTAAATCTTGAGTCTGAGGATTAACTGGAAGCCAATTAAAAACTGCAGATGAGAGCAAACAGGCAGTGGCAGAAGAGCATCTTCAAATACAGTTCTTTCATTTGGAATTAACCTGTTGAAATGGTTAATGGGCAAATGCCAAAAAGCTGAACCTTCACCTCAGCTGGTCTCGTCGGGTTTGGGGTTGAGAACATTATTTAGCTGGTGCTGCCGTCAGCGCAGCCATGATTCGAAAGCCATGTAAGGTTTTACATACGGTGCTTCTGCCGCTGTCTGAAATTAGAATAGTTTAAAATAGAAAGTACTGAAGTATACTGATGAACCCAAAACGGCTTGATAATCGTAGGAGAAACTAGAGGCATGGTCCTGTGTCCCCACTAGATCTCGGAGCGTGGTGGATGAGCGGATGCTCACAGAGCTGAGACAGTGATCAATGCTAATACTGTTCACAAAATAAGAACCCTTCTGAAAAGGAACGTACAGTTTCAGGAACAGATGGGCTAGTGGTAATAGCGACTAACAAATTTTTGTTGGCTGGCAGCCATATTTCAGGTTAGGATCTTGTCTTGAAAGCTCTTTCATAGAGTTGACTTCCTCCTGCCAAGTACTTGAAGGGGCAGAGTAAATTCCTCACGAGAACTTGTTCTTCCTGGTCTAACAAAAACAAGCTTACGATGAAAGCATAAGGTAAGGGGCAGTAAGCTCTTGGAGGCAGGTAGGCTTTGTTAGAGCAGCCTGTGGCTATTTCAGGCTTTGTTCTGCTCTCTGTGCTCCAGAATTAGCATGCTGCAGGACGGTTGTCACCCTGTTGATGGAAGGTGGGAAGACTGACTTGGAAACATGCACAAGTTTTGCTTTGATCATCTCATTTCTCCTGCAGAAGCAGCATATTGTTTGAGAGACAGAGCTTACATAACCCTCCTTCTGTATGTGTGTGTAAACATATTTAACAGAGGCCTTTTGTTTCTTGACTAGTTTAAATTTATCCATAGTGTGTGTGCAGTGTGGAAGGGGATGAGTTACAGGATGCATTTCGACTTCTTCTCTCCTCCAGAGCCCTCGAACTTGTATAGACTCATAACAAGCAAAACGGAGGTGAAATAATCCCAGTCTTATCTTCTATCCATGCCCTACCTTGCTAAGATCAAGCTGACTGTCTCTTTCTTTAACTTAGCAGTCGTACTAAGTAACAGTCATATCTCAACCCTTGCTCTTTCCTTGCTGGATTGATTCTCCCATCTCATAGTAGTTGGTAGAGAGGCTTTAAATGCAAAATTAACATATAAGCTTGTGCCATTTTTTTAGCTGGCTGTTAGTGTTCAAAGCCTTTCAAGTCACCCACTAAAGACAACGCAGAAGAACAAAAGTTGGCCTGGATATGTGGCATGTGTGTTCTTGTTTAATATCGGAATTCCTGGTATGGCCAGGGACGCGTGCCAGCTTTGGCAGTACAGGGCACGGTTCAAATACTTAAGTACTATACTAAAAATAACAGGACTATTTTAGACCGGGACCCAATTAGGGAGAGAATAACTTGTTGCTCTGCAATCAGTAATCTGAGGTAGGAGGCAGGCTGCAATGCAGGAGTAAACTCGCCTCTTCTGCTTGCAGAGTTTCCAGTTTCGATGCTGGTTTCCTCTGTGTCCCTCAGATGCTTTTTCAGAGGTTAAAAAAACGTAAAAAACAGAAAAAAAACCCCAAAAAATCTCCTCTCTTAAAACAGACTTTGTGTGCTCCAGTTTGGGTTTTGATATCGCAGTGTTTAATAGCATTACAGCTCCTGAGGCTCCAGCGGTGGCTTGGGCAGTTCCTAGAAGGCAGGCAGCGAGAGGCGAGGAGCTCTGCGCTGTCCCTGCCACTGCCAGCTTGGCAGTGGGCAGCAGGGTCAACGGGGGCAGCCGAGGAGCAGAGGGGCTGCTTTGAAGGCTGTCGCTTTCCCCCCCGGTTTGCCTGCTGGGGATGGAGGAGAGGAGGTCACGGTTCCAGAAATGTGGTGTTGCTGCTTGCTTTCCTGTGTTGAGAAGTACAGTTGGAAATAACTCACACCTTCGAGCCCCTGAAACAAGGCTCTACCTTACACTTCAGTCATCTCTCTCCCATAGTTTTATTTCTGGTGATGTTGCTTGCTGCCACCTTCTATTGGATCACTCAGTGAAGTGGGTTAGAGGAATCTGAATTTCTCTGAGTACAGGGCGTGTGGGGTAGGAGCAAGCACGCTCCAGTATCCAAATCCTCTGGTCTTGGAGGGCTTTCGAGCGGTCGGCTGCATTCGGTCCCCATTCTCTGCTGCTCAGCAGAGCAGGGCTGTGGCTGGGGGGAGACTTTATGGAACCGTATGCAAATGCTGTGTTGGATAGACTTGTGCTGATGCTGGAGATGAAAGCTAAATGCACCTAAATCTTCTATTTTTGTAGACGTCTTTTTAGCGTGCTATTTCGAGAACATGAAAAAGCTAGAATCTCTTTGGTGTTGTGACTCTCATGCTATTTTGAAAGTAGCTTTTCGTTTTCTTCAGAACAAGAAGCTGATAAGAGGCATTCAAGGCCTTGTTCAGCTGTGGTCTCTCAACAGCTTTCAGTACTGCGTTGGGCTCATGTTTTGATTCTAGGAGGGGTTAGATTTGCGCAGGAACCTTCGCGTCCTTTCAAATCTTAGATTGCATTTCAGGCCAGGCCAAGAGCAAATCGAAAAGGAAGAGGTTTCCTGGATGTCTGTTATGAAAACAGCACCTTTCCTATTTGGTGCCGAAGTGTATCTTCTCCTGGATGCAGTGAATTCCCGTGGGAGAGGCGTCCCGGTGAAGCGTGCCGTGTTCTGCGTGGTAGAGAGCCAGCGTTCAGGCACGCGCTTGTCAGCTCGAGCTGCGTGCGTTCTACCCTCCGCGTACCGCAGCAGCCTGCTTGGAAGGAACCCTTCCGTGGAGGATGCCTAGCAACTGGAGTTCTTAGGTCTGTGCCAGATGGTGAAAGGTGCAGATCTGTTACATCGCTGCTCTGCTTCCTGGAGGATATGGTGTGGTGCTGCTGGCTGTGCCTCTGGGACGTGGCTGTCCCTCTAGCTCCCCTTCTCCATCCCTGTTTGGTCGCGCACCCACAGTTCACAGCCAGGAATAGTACTGTTTTAAATAATTGGCGTTAATGTAAATAGCCACCTCGGTCTGTGTGGAAGGGCTGTATTAATGAGCCTAGCTGAGGGGCGAGTCACCAACCCCCTGGCTGCCTCAGGTGGTGGATGCGACCTGGAGAAGAGGTACCCAGGACCAGGAGCTGTCAGTGGTGATGGCTGAGATGCAGAGCTCGTGGCTCAAAAGCTCACCTTCTGCTAGTGCCTGTGCTTGGAGCCTGTGGGGTCACCTCAAAACCCATTCTGCCTGTCTCTGTTTGAAAATGGAGTTGGCGTGGGGCTCCTGTGGGGAAGAAGGGCAATAATCTGAGTGAGCATGGTTTTCACTGTTTCTTTGAGCAAGTGTTGCTGTGTGATCAGACCACACACTAACCCAGAACAGTTTTGCGTGTCGCTGGGCCATTTGTAGCAGATGCTTAGGTAGAAAGCCTGCAAAGGGTTTTCATCTGCTTTTAGGCCCCTCTGCTTTGTGCTGAGCTGTGCTGCAGTCCCCTGAAGTCTGTTCTCTCCACTACTATAGTAGCCATCCCTTGAGGAACACTGCAGTGCTTAGCCTAAATGGTTATTTTAACACATTGATAGGTCCAGTCACCCCACGGAGATATTTTCATGTTTCCTATCCACTTCAGATAGGATAGGAAGCACTTTCTTTTGCGAGGGAGTGGTCATTCTCGGGGTGCTTTCTGCATGTCCTCTGTAGCTGACTAGCTGTCTGTCCTCCTCCCCCTCAGCTCTTTTTCTTTCCCACACTGAGTGATTCAGGTCTGTACGTTTCTGCTTTAGGAATTCCTCTTGTCTCTGACTCTTTCTATTTTACCCTTCTAGTGTCATAACAGCCCACAGTTTGCAAGAAGTGGGTGTGCCCTGGGTTTAATGACTTGTCATAATTTTGCTTTGCTTGTGGCAGTTCCTTAATTCTTAATACTAGATTTCCTTGTGTGAGGTATCATCTGCTTTTTTTTTTTCCTAAGATGGTACTTTCAAACAAGACTGCAGACTCCTGATGCTTACTTCAGCAATACACGCACAGCACCCGGGGTCATTTTGTCTTTTTTGCACGTTGGGTTGAGTTTGTGGAAATTAAATCGGCGTTAACCTTTTTTGGTTGCCCATTTGCTTGCGATCATGAGATGCTTCCACTGTGATCTGCATGAAACTGCAGCTCTGGCTGAACACATCGTTCTGCCAGCCAGCTTTGTCGCCTCCCTGTTGGTCAAGTTTCTGAGAGCTTATGGGTATGTTGAAAAGAAAGGCTACTGCAGTCATTCTTGAGACTTGTACAGAAAAAATTCTCTGTCTTCCTACCTTCAGTTCTTCTCTTCTAGCTGGGTGGGGGAAGGGAGAACCAGTCCTGCAGACTACAGCAGCTCAGCTCCTTTTAAGAGTCCGTAGCTGGGGATGATGTCCAAATGCATCTGTGTCCCCATGGTATTATAAACCTTGGGTAGGTTTGAGTTGTAACCTGCAAAAGCTGTGCTGACTCTTCCTCATGCCATCTTCTTTATAATTCGTGTCTATGGTATCTAATTTTAACAATTTCTTTTGGTAAAGAATTCCCTTTTTGATTTCTCAGTTTCCTGGATTTACCTTGCACTCACTTGTGAGAACTGATCTGACTTGCATCTCTCATGCCATGTCCAAATGAATTGAGGTGTGACAGGGTATGTACAGCAGTTGATGGCTTGGCAGTTGGGATGTTTTCCTTCAGAAATCTTGGCCAAATTCTTTTCTGTTCTAGCAAATTATTAGTCTCCTAATGCTTTGAAAATGTCACCTGTCAGCAGTTGTTCAGTATCTGTGTCGCCTGGTGAACTTTCCTCTTTCTGACTTATTTTATTTTTAATGAACAAACATAGCATCTCCTAAGGAACTAAACCAAAAATGGTCCTTCTCTTTTCTTGCAGTCAAGAAACCTTGAAGAAGTTTGCAGCTAAGGCCCATTTTGAGGTGCAGGGGGGGGAAGACTTGATTTTCTGCACGTTGTAGTAGCAGATGCCGTTCTAGGCGGGTCTTTGGGTTTACCCTTCTGTCCAAGTTCACTCTGGGCAGTTGTTTGAAGGTAACCATAAACATGAAACTGATCTTCGCTATCTGGACTTCTGGGGCTTTTGCCTTAGGTTATAGGGAGTGTCTGTTGCAGCATCAGTACATCCTGTGTTTCATTTCTGAACTCCGGTGTCCCTCCTCTGCGTTGCCGGTTCTCAAGTTACTGGGACACCGAGTTAATGTCTTTGAGTACACTTGGCAGAACAAAGTCTGAGGAATGTGCTTCTCGGTTAGAAAACTCAGTCTACAAATCCTGCAGCAGAAGGATGAAGACAAAATTTCCGTGTCTGAGCAAGAAGTCTCAGGCAAGCCTGCCACTAGCAAAGGAAAAGACCTGGGAAGCTCCTGTGCCTTTCGCAGTGTTCCTAGCGCCTAACGAAATGCTGCCTTCTTGTCCGGTCCGAGAACTTGTTTATGAAACCTGATATTGCCCTGTGAAACTCAAAGCTTCACCTCTTACAGTCTGTGCGATGCTCAGGGAGGTGGATCAGCTGTTTCGGGCATCGCCAAGCCTAAATACAGTGCTTCCTTAGGTGGCACTTCACCCGCCCCCAGGGAGGGGAAAGAAATTCTGGTGTCACAGTGCAACCCCGTAGCAGATACATCCTCCAAAGAACGAACCACACCACCCCCATCCCCCCCGGTAAAAACCCCACAACAACAAAAAAACCCCAAACAACAAAAACCAGCTGAGTCATTCGTTCATTCTTTGTCTTCCATGCTGCTGGCCAATGCCGATACCCCTGTGTTTCGGTCGGGAGGGGGAAGGCACGCTCTACTGTCTTCTGTTACTCATACCCACAGGACACTATCGTCACAAAATAGGGGTGGCGGCCGTCTGTCTGTCTCCAGTTCATGGGAAAGATGACCAACAATTAAAGCCCAACAATTAAGGTTGTGAAAACCTTCAAATAACTGCAACATCTGCTCTTATGCTACAATAAATAAAATAAAGCTGGAGCTCTTAATTGCCAGCAAAGCACTTGCTCATATCTGTTTTGTAACTGCGGGCTTGTGAAATTCATCCTGTTAACTGGTCCGCTGCTGACCGGTGCCAGTGACAAGGAGCTGGTGCGAGGAGTGGTTTGGCCAAGAGCTATGTGCTGAAACAGGTTGGAGGATGAGAAGTGGGAATCCTGTGTCAAATCTGGGCGTTGCGAGCCTTCCCATGGCAGAGGTGGTCAGACGGCTCACGAGGTGGCTGTGGGATGTAGTCATCCCCTCGCTTCAGGCATGGCACTTCACCCCCTGAACTTCCCACTCCATTTCAATGTCGAGTAAAACTGGTTTTCCTAAACTGCTGTCGGCTCTAACTGGTTTTATTCTCGCTTTGAGTCAGAACAGGGTTGTTACAGGGTCACTTACTGTGTTTCAACTGCCTTTTTTTTTTTGCTTCCTATAAGCTCCTTAAGTTTGATGGCAAGAGAGTACCTGTGTTCTGAAAGGGGCATTTCTAGAAGGAGGCATTGACGCAGAGCTGGAAATAACTAACTTACAATGCACGTGGACATTTCCTGCTGCTGACACAGCAGGAAGAATTCACAAATTAAAGAGAATTCCCCCAACTTCTCTTCAGGAGCGTTCGTTCAGATAAAGCCATTTTAGCAGAAAAGTGTTCTCCTATGTATCAACCGTTCGTGTTCAGTTGGAAGGGCCTACAGTGATCACCTAGTCCAACTGCCTGAGCACTTCGGGGCTGACAAAGCTTAAAGCACGTTATTAAGGGCATCGTCCAAACGCCTCTTGGACGCCGGCAGGCTTGGGGCACCAACCACCTCTTTAGGAAGCCTCTTTGAGCATCTGAGCCCCATCTCAGTAAAGGAAACATTGCTGCTTACCTAGTCTGAACCTCTCCTGGAGCAGCTTTGAACCGCTTCCTCACATCCCATCACTGGATACCAGGGGAAAGGTTTCCAGTAAGCAGGAATCGCATATTTACTTGATTTTTGTCTGACTATACAGGATGATTTCTTAACTTTGCTGATTGTTTGCTCTGCAGACTTGTGCTACCTTCCTTACAGCTTCAGTGCTGCTCAAGCAGTGGGAGCTGGAGCCTTGTCCTTCTTGGCACACGCGTCCTCTGCAGAGGGAAGGAATGGTTTGTGTTCTGACTTGTCGCAGAAGTGGAATGATTCTGATTTTTTTTTTTTTTTCCCCAGGCTGATTTTTTTTGTTTTGTTTAAAAATGTATCTTGTGAGGCATTAAGCCTTAACTTGGTAGATGGAGATCTGTGTGAAAAGACCGCTGGGAATCTGTCAATCAAAATTTGGTAGAAAGCAGCCCTGCCTTCCCATCCTTCAAGTGACGGGAGAAATTCACGCGTGGTGTTGCTTGTCTTCCTCAGTATTTCTCATCTATTGGCCGTGGTTTTCTGCTACCCTGCATTCCTTTATCCTAGCTGCGAGATCTCTTCTGGCAGAGCTGCTGCATGAGGAAAACGATATCCATGTTATTCCTGCCACTTGCTTCACTCCTCTGAGCATTCTCCCCGAGACTGACTGGTGTTGCTGTAGTGGGCAACGTGTTGTGCTTCAGCCAGAGCGGACTGTGAGGGTACGCCTGTGGTTCAGGAGGCAGCACTGGGAAGGCTTGTAGCTGGGAGCTTCCCTGGAAACCACGGTGACCTTCCCTGGCACAGAGGAGAGCACTTGGGGCCTGTGGCACAGCCTTCTCAAACGCTGCTCTTGAGATGCATCCAGCTTCAGTGGACTTCTGTTTCTGTCGTGTGCTTTGGGGGAAGGCTTTTTGGTTTTCTATCGGGACGAGGTTCTCATTCAGTTAAATTAGTTCTTGTGAAAATTGTGCTGCTCATTTTAGGCTATTGCCTTACATGAGTTATTCGGCTAGAAACAATGCGTAAATAAAGGTGTTGCAGTAAAAAAAGTGATAGTTTCCAAGCCTTAATGTAACTTACCTGAGACCAGCAATGCCATAAAGAGGGGAGAGTGTCAGGCATTGGTGGCAGCTTCTGTGGCACTGCTGCCCGTTTAAGGGAAGGGAGTATTGCAAGCTAGGGATCGCAGAGATCTGTGAGCATCAGTGCCTCAGGTGAAAGAAACATTCACCCTCTTCCAGGGATAGAAAGTAGCATGAAAGCTTGTGGTAAGCATTTGTGTAACGCGGGCAGATGTGTGATGCTGTGTCCTCTTGGAGAACTGGGTTTAGTAAAATAGGACTGCTGATTTCCCAAGGCTGAAATGAAAATAGAGTTTTCTGATGCATTGGTGAAATTAATTGTATCAGTGACGAGTGAATGCTTTTATAGATAAAAAATAAGGAACAAAAAGGAAATGTTGGAATTTTTATTTCATTAATTAACAGTAACAATTAGGAATTTAAAACTTCTGATATTCAGAGCCTTTTGCAAGAGAGATTATCTACTGCTCTTTTGAGAAATCTTTTGCTTTACTGCACTGCAGTGTATTTTGGAAGGGGGAGAGCATTTTGAAAAGCAGAACATGAGTAAAATCTCTGTCTCAAACAGAAAAGGAAATTCAGAGAAGAGAACCCACCTAATTTTTGGGGTTTTTTGTGAGTTGGAGCATTCACATCACTGAGTTCTGCTGTGGTGGCTGAAGGAGTTCTCGTGCGTTCCATACTGCTGCTGAAGAAGCTCTTCACGTGCTATTGAGTTCACATGCATGTGTGCAAGTGTACGTGGGCTCTTCTAGCCCAGAGGGCTGATCCTGTCCTGGGCTGCATCAGGAGAAGCGTGGCCAGCAGGGCGAGGGAGGGGATTCTCCCCTCTGCTCCACTCTGCTGAGACCTCACCTGCAGCACTGCGTCCAGTTCTGGAGCCCCTGTCACAGGAAGGCTGTGGCTGTGCTGGAACGTGGCCAGAGAAGGGCCACCAGGATGCTCAGAGGGCTGGGGCACCTCTGCTATGGGGACAGACTGGGAGAGTTGGGGTTGTTCAGGCTGGAGAAGAGAAGGCTCTGGGGAGACCTTACTGTGGCCTCCCAGCATCTGAAGGGGCTACAAGAAAGCTGGGCAGGGACTTGTTAGGCTGTGGGGCAGGGACAGGACTGGAGGGGATGGATTAAAACTAGAGAGAGGTCGGTTCAGGTTGGACAGTAGGAAGAATTTCTTCCCCATGAGGGTGGTGAGACACTGGACCAGGCTGCCCAGAGAGGTGGGGGAAGCCCCATCCTTGGAAGTGTTGAAGCCCAGGCTGGCTGGGGCTGTGAGCACCCTGCTCTAGTGGGAGGGGTCCCTGCCATGGCAGGGGGGTTGGAACTGGATGAGCTTTAAGGTCCCTTCCAACCCTGACAATTCTGTGTCTACACACACAGATTGAAGTTAAACCTTAAAAGCTGCTGGGAGAAGCTGAAGGTTTGTCAGACAGGCTTCTGCAGAACAGATTGGCCAGAGGTGCTGAGAGCTTGAAGTCACTGCTGTGCACTGGGGAGGGGTTCCCTTGGCTGCTTTTGTGCCTTTAGGTGATGGATGTCTACATCCGAGTCAGTTTTCTCAGCTCCCTTTGTAGTGGATGCAGAGAAGAAGGTGCTCCAGTAGCGTGCACGTTGGAAGGGGCCTCTCGTGATCATCATCCAGTGCAAACCTCAGCTTTCTCCCAGCTCTTCTAGATAGCTGCCATGGGATGAGATGAACTGCGTGTAAGGAGTGCTTGTTTCTGTTCACTGACCGGTGAGACAGTGCAGGGGGGGGTGTTTCCTCTGTACCCTATACACGGAGCACCATGCAGGGTATGTGACTTTCTTCATGTCCTCTAATAGAGTTGTGGTCAGATCCGTGTGTGTGTGTATGTATGTGTATATATATATATCCTGGATGTTGACTTGTTCCTGTGGGCAGTGTTGTGCAGGCCTGTGAAGTGATGTTCCATCTGGGGATGCTTCTGTGCTGTTTTCTCTCTCCTTTCTACTGCTGCCAGTACCAGTTGGACAACCTCGGGGGTGGGAGAATGCAGATGGGACCTGTGTGTGGGTTCCAGGCTTGGAGTACAGGTGTTTTGTGGGTTAAAATACATTAGCACAAAGGGAAGGCACTTCAGCTACATCTGGAGCCTACACCCTTAGAGAACAAACGTTCCTCTTCGGTCTGAAGGTTAACTCGGGATGTTTCTCCTCTAATGCCTATCTAGTTAACCTTCAGCGCTGGTGCCACTCGCTGTTTCGTGCCTCTGGTAAATAGTCTTATTAGTTAAATAAGGCCTGAAACAACAGATTTCCTTTATGGTACCCTGAAAGAACAGGGAAGTAGCTCTTAATGTAGGTGGCTTGGCAAAATATTCTAGTCAAGTATTTGGCCTGCTACCCAGCCTTCGATATGTAATCTTTGGGTGCTGCCAAAATACCATTCTAATTAAGCTGACATAGTCTATGAAGCCTGGGTGGTATTACTTCAGTTTTCTTTCCTGTGCTTTCCAGCGCTGCATTTTTAAAGGGTTGATGGATGCTGTGACTCTTGGAGCCTCACCAGAGTCTTCACTAAGCTGGGATTTCGGTCACCTTGTGACCCTTAGGATCAAAGGCAGGAATATTCTCTTCCTCTCTCTGCAGGTGCAAGCTAATAACAATAAAAAAATGTACACTAATGCACGTGGAACATGTGAGCAGTTGGCCAGACTTCAGCTTTCTGTTGAACCTTAACACATTAACCCTTCTATGAAATATTAACCTATTCTGTTATTTTCTGGTTTGTTTACACCTAGTTGGAAAAGCTGTGCCCCGTTTGTCCCAGGGTGGTATATTTGCAAGTAGGTCAACATGCTTGCTGTTGAGATGGCAGCTTGAAACTGGTTTTCAGGGGCTGAAAAGCATAAGGGAGTAAGAAAGATTTTTGTGTTTCCTATCTCCTTTATTTATTTGAGAAATTCCCAGCCCGTGCTCAAGGATAGAGCAGCAGTAACGTCCTAGCTGTGTCCTGAGAAGTCAGGCAGTGCAGCAGTGCTGATTGCCCGCTGCTAACTGTAAGCCAGCCGTGGATTTGGAGCTTGCATAATACCAGCAAATGCATCTGAGATTACAAAACGGTCTCTTTGCACTAAGAGGAGATTGCTGTGATTTGTTAGGAGGGCAGCACTGCAGTACACATGAGGTATCTGTGATACCAGTGTCTTAAAACAGCCAGTAGTGCTTTTGCAGCTGAGTGTACTCCGGGGCTGCACTGCACGGGAGTGAAGGAGCGCAGCATCCAAACTGTCCTGCACGATGGGCTGGCACAGTTCATGTTCCAGTTAATCAAGGGTGCATGCATTTCTCTAGGTTTCTTTGGGCTAGCCTTTGCTCCTCTTGCACTTCTTTACTACCTCTCTCTTGAACAGATGAGATTCTCTGTTTTTCTCTAGAGCCACACAGTGTTTTTGGAGTCGTCTCTTCGCGGCTAGAGGCAGAGGTGGCCTTCGTTTGCTTGCTTGGGGCTGACATAGTCCAGAGTTGAGTTAGTCAGGGCTTTCATGAGTTATTGCTCACCAGCTATACTGTGGTAGCTTCTACCCTGCTGTGCAGGAGAGGTAAAATTGGGTTTGCTTGTTTATTTTTACTGCTTGCTGCTATGGCTTTGCTGCGTTTCAGCTGATTTGTGGTGTCTTTATCTTAGATGTTTGAACAGTTGAATTCTTTTGGATAAATAGTATTTGGGAATACGTCTCCACAGAATTCTCTGAAGGGTGAATTACTGTACTGTTGATGCTGGGGAATATGCCTCTGCCCACAGCATGTAATTTTTTTTTCAGACACTAAGCAGAAAGGCTTTCTTTTGAGTGTTTCAACTGCGTGAACAAGAGGTATATTGAGAATAACCCGTGCAGTTAAGTGTACCTCTTACGGTATCTCAGAGATACCATCTCGGTGAGTAGCCTGCTGTTTGAATTGAAATGTCTAAACTTGCCTTCCAGCTTCAACTCTTTATATGGCAACGGACAATCTAAATGGTGCTGATTCACAGACATAAATTACAGATAACTGTAAAAGCCTCTTTCGGTCAGTTTGCTTTAAAAACATAAACCTTGCTATTTAAATAAAGCTTTTGATAATAGTTAATAACTCTTAAACAAAAAAAATATCTTGTACTAAGACAACAGTAAGTGACACATGTACGCTTACTGTGCTAGCTGTGACTATTAAACCCTGGAAATCATCGAAGTTAAACACCGGTCTAACATCCTTGCTCCCCAGTGATGATTTTTGTTTTTGAATCCAGGAAAATTACTTGAAGCTACCCAAAAACTTGAGAAGGTAGGAGAGATGGAAGGAGGAATGTGGATGGCATCGATAGACACCTGCCCGTAGCTGCCCACGTGCAAACGTGGGCTTTAATTCGGAGGTCAGCACCCTGTAGCCAGCACTGTTGGGAAAACCAGCAGGTTTGGTGAGAAGCTTTACTGAGCCCCCTGCCTTAAATATTCATGAGAAGGAAACTGCCTTGTAAAAAGCGTCCAAGCAAAGAAAAAGAGGCTGTGAAGAAATAATTGTAGTGGTTGATGAATGGATCTTTTGGATGAAACAGACTTAAAATGCCTGGAAAACTGATCAGTGATAAGATTGCCTTTTGTTCTTTGCTTGGTCTTTTACATACAATCTGTGTCTTTTTCATCATTCAGGAGGGGAGGAGAGGCTTCTGCATGCTCTGAAAGGCTCTCCTCCGAAAGGAAGGAGCATTGCAGAGGAAAGAGGGAACAGAGCAGGGGACTGTAGCGTGGTACTCTGCGTGTGAGAATCCCCCTCTCACACCCGGTGTCTGTGTTCTTCAGCTAGATGCTCTCCTAACTTCCACTGTCAGGAGGCTGTAAGGGTTCCCAGCGGTGGGGAGCATCCTACCATCTTGTCACCTTCCTAAAGGGAAGTTGAGGGAGTTGGGGAAATAATTCCAGTGTAATGCTTTGGGGATAGGCATGTAGATGAAGCTGTCCTTTCAACCTAAATCTGTAATGCTCTGACTTTCATTAGCCTCTGCACAGTGCATTTTTGTTGAAGAACTCTGTTCAAGTCAGAGCTGGGTAGGAAAATGTCTTGTGTATAGTTTGGTCTCTAGGTTGGGGGTCTAGCGACACTGGCTCATGCTCTCCTGCCGTTCGCGTTGTGCCAGCCGAGCTGCTTGTCAGATCTAAGTTTATTGCTCCTGCTTCCTTAGCAGAAAACTAACCCAGCAAAACAAGTGAGTAATTAACACAAGCCGAGCTCATTAGGGACCATACAGGGTACAAGAGGTGGAGAAGGAGGGAGTGCCGTGATGCTGCTAGAGCTGGAGGAAGAAAGCAAAGCAAGGGCTGATGAAGAGTGGGGTGTCTGTCCTGTTCTTGGCAGTAACGAGGCATTAAATCATCTTCACTTGTATAACTTCACTCTGAGTCAAGCTGGGTAATAAAAGCCTGAAATAACAGAAGGAAATAATTATTTAGACTATTTCCCAAAATTATTATTACTTTGATTCTGTGTTATGAGTAATGTGACTAGATTGTGGGGAAGAAAAAAAAAGGACAGGAGATTGACAACACAGATGATACTGGCATTCTTTTTTGGTTATCTGGAAGCAGAGAATGTAGTGAGGAAGTGTCCATACAAATTAGAGACCATCAGTCGCAGCATTTTCAGCTGAAGGTGTTTCTTGGGCTGCCTCACTATGTATCTCTTGTCCCAGTCATGCATTTATGGACCTGCCCTACTTCTGCAGATGGCTTGCTGCTGGGATTGTCTGCTGTAGACTACACAGTTCTTTATTTCAGTTTCCATCTAATTAACATTTCGTTTAGGCTCAGGTACAGTCTGTTTGGTTGTCAAAGTTCCTGCTTCAAAGCTATGGATTTTAAGAGGCAGAAGAGAATTTTCAGTGATCAAGGGAGATGGGGACACTGCAGGGCTTCATAAATATTTCCAAAGTTCATTATAGGCTTGTCTTTTTTAGCTGGAATACTTTCTTCAGGGACCAGGGGAAAAATCCATACTGAAATGGTCTAGGTGCAAAGGAACTGTTTTTCTCCCAGGACTTTGTCCTTGCTGTCAGTGAAGCTGCTTTGTCAGGAGATGAACGTGAGTTCACAAGCTGTGAGTCTTGAGGAACCTTTGCAGAATTTTAGGCAGCTTCAGGAAACCAAAAAATGCTGAACTGCATATATTTTATTTAATTTTATTTGGCAAGGCTTGAAGTGGGATGGCATCAGCTCTTCTGCGCTTCTTCTGAAGTATGTATCTGTTTTGGCTTTCAAAAGCCTGAATAGCTGTTGCCAAGATTCTTCACTTTCTGGCAAAATTACAATGGCAAATGGCTTCCTTTACAAGGTGTAATATTTAGACTAACAGCTTTGCAATTAAGAATGGCAAAGAGAATTATATTCCCTTTTTTTTTTGAAGACCAGATTTTTTAGTATGGAATCGTGGGAGTGTTTGGACGTAGCTGAAGTGCTTTTGATTGATGATTTATATTTTGAACAGTGCTTTTCATTTTAGTGTGCAACACCCGCTTGAAATTTTAACTAGAACAATACTTTGTTTTCAAAGAATTTTCAAAGTATTATTCTGGTTAGGCAGTTGCTCTGTGTCACAGACTTGCAAATGCCTGTTGGGTACGTATGCGTAACAACGCGTGCGTGCGAACTCGTGCGAGGGAAGGGGGAAGAAATTGGGAAATCTGGAAGTATTCTTAAATATTACCTGCTGCTGATCTCAGGAGTCCATCGGGATGTGAACAGTCAGGTGATTGAATCTTCCGTGGTTGCAGAGTAATGGCATTTGAGTGTTTTGGGGAGGTGATTCGGAGGCAAAAGAACGTGTTTGAAGGAAAGTTGCCCAAGTATTAGTTTTAGCATAGGGAAACTGGAGACTTCAGGTATGGGGAGGGTTGCTCAGAGCTGGGAGGAGAAGCAAGCATGCATTCAGAGTAAAATGGAAAAGTGAACGATAAAAGGTTTGAGGTGATGAATCCAGTTCCTGAATGCCTAACAGAGCACTGATGTGTTGTTCCTTGCACAGCAAGCTGCTGATTCTGGTTCCAATTCAGAATCTTTTGGTTGTATTTATTTGGCAGTCTGCACTGATGAACCTTTTAAGTCCTGACCAAATGATCACCCTTGAGGTGGAAGGCATCCTCAGTCTTGTAAAACAGTCTCTACCTGAAATCACCACTGAAAGATGGGAAATGACTTTAGAAAGCCTTACATGTACTGACTGCTCAAGTTGTGATGGCAAATGCATGTGCTGCCAGGGCTCCAGCCAGTTAGGGGATCTGGTGGCACTTTCTTTACAGCCCATAAAGTCAGACTTTGTTCTTGTGAGAAGTTGTGTGGGTCTTGTCCTTGCATGGAAAAGCCCATCTGGGTCCCACAGTTTAAATACAGCTGGGGACTTGGTAGCTGTCAGGTCTTTCAACTACAGAATATTCACTGGCATGCCTCATGCTGCTCATAAATCAAAAAAAAAACCCCAACACGCCAAATCCCAACCAAGACACTTTCCTAGGTGCTGTGAAGTACTGGAGAGCTTGGAGACGGGTGGGCGGACAGTTGAGATCTTGAAGATTGCTCTTTGTGTGGACCAAGAAGATGAGGTCTTTTCCATAGCTCTTCAAGATGTTAAACTGTGAGTCCAGTAGCTCTGACCCAGACTGCCCTGAAGATGACTTAGGAGAGAATATTAGATCAACTTTTTCTTTTTTTTTTAAGACTTTGTTCTAGTTGCTTATAAATATCCAGGTTTGATCTGCTAAGCCTCATACTGCAATGTGTGGAGAAGTAGTGCTGACATTGAATGTCTGAGACAGTAAAAATATTACTCAAAAGAGAGAGGGAAAATATTTTGAATCTGGATGATAAACCTGAGGTCGTGGAGCAACATCTTCAGGTAGGTCAAAATTCAAGGCTAGGTTGAATCTTTTTCCTTCCTTCCCCCTTCCATAGTACAGTTACAGAAAGCAGAACATTACAGAAGGAAAAGTATCAAAATTCACAAGACTTGTAAAGGGGATTGTATCTGACAAATAAAGGGGATTGTATTTGACAAACTTAAGTTACCTTTCTTAAAAGAGCAAAACTCCAGGTTTCAAGAGCTATGGAGCTTGTCTTGTAACTCTGCCAGGTTAAAATTTTTTTTTTTTTTACTCCTTCCTCCTGTTCTTAACTGATCCGTAAGCGATTGTGTTTTTAAAATTATTTTTCTCTTGAATTTAAAGACTTTGACAGATGGAACATGTAGAACCTGGAAAACTTCCTGAATTGGCAGAGTGACCATAGCCTTGCCATCTTCCTAGCGCGGTATCTGCAGGTGCGTGGGCTGGGTGCGCTTCCCGAGATGCCGCTTCCTCCGCTGGGGATGCGAGAGGTGAATCAAACATGCGTACCTGGTGGCAGGCTTAATTTGCACTCAATAGATAACTTCATCTGCTGTTCAGGTGGGTAATTTGTGCCTAGAAACAATGCGTTCAGAGCAGCGGTAATCTCCAGGCTGCGTACGTGCAGCGCTTTCGCTGTGGGATGGATATTGATCTGTAGATGATGCGAGTTGGTGTAACGCTTCGAAGAGACCGAGATGTCAAAGCTGCGCCTTCATGGCAGACTGTTCTTCAAGCTAGAAAACGTCATGCCAGAAATGAATCTTGGGACCTTTGAAACGTGGTTTATTGTGACTGCCCTTCTCTCAGGGGCTCTGTCCAAGGAAGACCTCTTAAGCCAATAAAGGCATCTGAAGTTGCTGGGTTCTGAAGGTGCACAGCTGTCCGGATCGATGCTGCACAGCCGTTGTTTTTGCCACTGAACGCCCTGAGTTTTGGAACAGGGATTGCCTGCATAGCTTGTTTTCTATTTACAGCCCTTTGAAGTTTCCCTGCCCCATCTAAGGCATTTTAGGAAAAGGAGAGTAACCTGGCACTTAAGTATCTCTTAGCAATTGGTTTTAACTGGCATGGAAGGAGCATGTAAGTCTGTAGGCATCTATGGTCTCTGAAGAGAACTGACATGCTAAAACTTAAAGGCATGATAGCAGAGAAAAAGTTGATTTTTTTTCTTTTAAAATTGTTAATCTGCTGAACACATGAATTGATACAGAGTTTTGTCCTTATATAAAAAAAATAAATCAGTTGTTGATGTGGTACAAGGCCTTTTGTATTCCTAGGGTTAGGACTACCTTGATAAACTGCTTTTAGACAGACAAAAGAGATGCGATCTTAAATCAGTGTTAATGTGCGACTGACCAGGAATGATATCATCTAGAGATTATTGCTGGCCTCTGTTTCTGCGGTGTTAACAAATGAATACTCAAGAATGTAGCAGTGGAGCAAATGGGTCTTGATAAATTATGCAGTCTTGACTCCAACTATTGTTCGGGGTAATTTATGATCTTCCATTGGCATAATGGGGCTGTGGCATAAACTGCAGCATGCCCTAGAGTAGACAAATTGGTCTGGTATTGTTTAGGAACGTATTTAATCTATCTTGCTAAAACTGAACTGGCGCCGTTCGCTGAAACATCGAGAGAAAGAGCAGTATTTTGATATTCGGCCCTAAATAACCTACACTTGGACTTGGAGCAGTCATGCCTTTTCCTGCTAAGTTCTGAAGCGATAATAAACGTAGAACTGTTGCAATGTAAGACTCAATTTCCCTTCTCTCCGTACCTAAACTTTCTGCAGTCTTCGTGGGTTTATAGGTTAATTAAACACTGCAGGCTTGGTACCATGCATCGAGAACGGAATTCAGAACATCTCTTCTAGTAACTTGCCTACTAATTTCTCTTCAGATGTACAGAAAGCTGTACTCTCCAAAGTGAAAAGCTTTCTCTTTTCTCCTCTCATCTTCTTTTCTCCTCTCTCCTCATACATCAGCCAAGAGCCTTCCATAAATCTGTGCTTCATTCTCCCAGAGCAAGCTGGTCGAATGAGGCACATCTTGCTCTTAAAATGCAATCTTCAGGTCTGTCCTCAAAACTTTTTGACCACAAACTTGGGTGTGGAGTGGGAGTTAGATGGCTGTTGGTATGTTTAAAGCCTGGAAACAGTCTGAGTTTGGTATCATGCCTACAGAGTTTGATGTTTGAGGTGGTCTTCACACCCTTCCCTTGCGATGTGAATCCTGTAAGATTTTGGTTGTAAACTGAAGTAAATGCTTTAGGGGGAAAAAACCTACCTAGAATAAACAATTTATGCATATTGGGTTAGATAGGTTTCCAAACTTGCTGCTGCCAACAAGTTTCCTCCCAAGGTAACTGGCATATGAATTGATCCCAGACGGTTGCTCCGTCAGGAAGAGTGCAGAAGCCCAGTAACTCATTCCTGGAAAGAAGCTCCCGGGAGTTTGCCTGCCTTTCTGGTAGAGGAGGCAGCTACCATACCTCAGCCAAACTTGTCCTGGAACTGGATAAAATAAAGCTTCCTTGAGGAATGCATGGCTAATGTGGGCCATAGGCTGCAGCTCCTCCGGGAGCACTTTTTCCAAGACTTCTTTTACCCTTGTCCATGACTTAACTGCCCCGTAAATCTTGCTGGGAGCTTTGGTTTGCTGACAGCTCACGCCTCCTAGAGAGCAGTGGGTAGCCTGTTTAAAGCTTGGACTTTTTATTTTGAATACATAATTGATAATTAAGGGAACAAGACAGGAGTTTGCTTGTTGCAGGAGTGAAAGTCCTGGCTTTACTGTGCAGTGTGCGCTCTCCCCGTCAGTCGCCCCTTTTTTTCCCCGTGCTTGGAGGTGGCATCACTTGTCTTACACTGCAAGGATGTCTCCAGCTGGATGCCACTGGTTTGGAGAAATGCTTTATATATTTTTATGTGCTCTCATTTAGTGGGTTTGGTTTTTTTTTGTTTGTTATGAAGCAGCAGTTAAAAACAGTTCCTCGACATGGGCATAATACTGCCTTCTCTCGGCATTTTTAGTTCTTTAGCATTTCTAACTCTGCTTTCAGTAGATTTCTTTTCAAGGTCTAACTGATCCTGGGAGCAGTGCTCAACAGAAGCACTGCTTACCTTCCGAAGTTGCTGCTAATAATCACTCGGGAGAGGAAATGCAAGCTAGGAGGGCAGATGTGCGTGGTGTGCTCCGTTTGATATATTGTGTGAGAATAAAGCCCTAAGAGAAAAGGCAGATGGGAAAGGGGAAAGGGAAGGAGTTGTGTAACTAGATGGTGAAGGTTAATGCTGCATGATGATCTTGATCTTACGGAGTCTGTTCCAACTGCAATGATTCCATGGTAAGTGGCTGTCATCTTCATTAACTCCCAGGCTGTAGTCTTTTCTTGACACAATCGAAAGCATAGCCTTAGCTTGTGAGAGCATCTCTTCAAATCCGTTGTGTCTAGGTGTGAAGAGAGGCTTTACTTTTTGCCTCAACTGTGGAAATAAAGAAGGGGCCATCCATTCCGAGATAGTTATGCTGGGCTTTTGAGTGAACTGTTGGGCTGACCATGTTTTCTAGGCTACAGACAGCAAATGTGCGCATTTATTTCAAGTTGATGCAAATCCTTGTCGCCTCATCTCCGTCTTCCCCCTCCCAACTGTTTTCAATAATAAGCTGATGAAATGTCTTCAGTATGGTTTCTGACAGTTTGTTTGTACTCTGCAGGTCCTGTGAAGCAGTAGATGTAATTTGAAGAAAATTTGGAGGAACAAATGGCTTTAGCTGGCTGCCCAGACTCCTTTTTACATCTTCCTTATCGGATAGTAAGTTACGAAATTGCACGTTCCTGTCAGCTCTTAGCACCTTATTGCCCTCTGTCTGTGATTGATTGTGCATTCAAACTTTTCATCAACCTCTGAAGAGATGTCTGGCACTTCTCTGAGTTTTGCTGATGTTTGGGAAAAGAGCCTTCGTTACTTCAAAATAGCCGGCTCCTAGCTGGGAGAAGGCACTTTTTTCAAAAACAAGATTAAAAAAAGGGGGGGAGGGGGAGTGGCAAACTGTGATATTGGTGAAATGCCTTGCACGAGAAAGTATCAGTGTTTGCTGAATCCTGGATTTGTCAGAACAAAGGCAGACACTGCATCTAACCAAGTGTGAAAACGTTTGTCAAGTCATTGTGCTCTACTGAAGCAGCCAGTATAGCATATTGCAAAGAATACATGGAAAAAATCCTCAGCTCAGTTTGAAGGTGCTAGGCAAAAATGCACTTGGTTCTCTTCTCCCTCCCTCCCCTCAGGCAGCTGTGTTTGACATAATGCATGCTTTGTATATTTATTTTTTTTCATGGAACTGTAAATTTGTTATTTTGGATGTGGCCTGTTTTTTTGCCCCTACCTTTTTTTTTTCCTGTTTTCAAAGTGTGCTTATCACCCTGAGGATTCAGTTATGATTTTGGGCCCTGCAGATACACAAATAATTAAACATACAACGTTGAAGCCTTTTTCTCATTCTCCCAAGAGAAACATTACTACTAGTGGTTACTGCAGTCATGCTACTCATTCTGAAAGAAAAGCAAAAATAACCAAGCAGAGCCAACAAGAACAAAATCCCCAACCAGCTCTATAGGATTATACATCTGTTTTGTAATGCCAACTTAATTTTTTCCCTTCAACAGGAAACTTCAAATTAGTTAAGACTAATGTTAGTATATGCTGAGTTGTCAGTTGAATGTACCTGGAATGCTTTTACTGATAACAGGGAGAACATAACAGTTCCTTTATAACTGCTTTTGCAGCTATAAAAATAGAACGGACCTTGAGAAACTGGGTGTCCTGAACATCTGTTACTTTACTTGGTTCTATGATTTTAAAAGAATATGTGAATAGATATGCCTGGACGTCATAGTTTTGAAGCCCTGTGAAATGGTGCTTCAGATTCATTTAGAGCATCATCTGAGTCATGATAGAGAGCTGTGGAAGAGAAACTTGACATTGTAGGCGGTCATTTTGGAGCAGCAGACTCTGCACCGCGTGTCAGTCTTTCTCAGGAAAGTAGTGTCTCCAGTGCTTCATAAGCAGTAAGGACGTGAATTTTGCTTGGTATTTCTCCATGTTCTTAGGAGCCCTGTAGATAATTTGCTTTAGTATGGGGCAGTCAACAGAGTAGAAGTGGCAAAGCAACATGAGTGACTGAAGGGGGTGGGAAAGTGCTTCCCCGTTAATTAATTATTTTTGGACCTAGCTTAGAGTGTGTTAACCATCCTAAGTGCTTGTGAACAGTTTAAAGACTAGCTTTGGAAGCCCATTCACAACTACTGTGCCTTCTGTCAGAAGTGAAGTTTGCATTAAAAAAAAAAAAAAAAAAAGCAAACCCTGAACATCTGTTTTTCCACCTCTACTAAATCTGACTTGGAAGCTTTCATCAACTTGTCTTTCAAATTTGGCTGCAGTGCCGGTATTGTGTTGGTAAAGGGCTGAAAGAAGGTTAAACTAAATATCATCTAGATTAGTGTGAAGAAGTATTCTATTTTTTTTAGTACATTTTCTGATGGAAATGCTGTATGATGGAAGGCTATAGAGAACATTCCCCCAGAGTCCCCAAGGCTGGGACCTTAGTGCTGTAACTTCAGTGTTTAGAAGGAGTTGTCACGTTGGAGTTTGGGGTGACGTTCAAAGCAGACAGCAAGAGAAATGAGAACCTGGGTAATTGCATATGCACTACAAAATATCCTCTAGGGTGCCTCGTTGCCAACCCCCCTCTGCCCTTCTTTTTTCTGTGTTTGGGGGGGGATGAGCAAGGTGCAGATCTCTGCCAACAGAGCCCAGTAGAAGTCAATGTTTGCTGCTTTCAGGTCTTGTTAAGGAGCCTGGTTTTAAAACAAACAAACGACTTTCTTGGGACTCGGGACATAAACCAGTCACACTGAGTGCATTCTCCTAGAAACAATCTCTAGCTTTGTGGGGAAAAAAATCAATACTACCTTTTAGTGGCTTTTAGGAGCCCTCTCCGAATTCTCCAACTCTTCAATAAAAATCCGGCAGCGAGAATTGGCAGTGTTTGTCTTCTGTTCCTGGAAATTCAGAACATAGTCCCAGAATTTCTCAGAAAAAATGGGATGATTTACTGTGTTTCCGTTCTTTTGCAATCTGTAGTCACAACAGCATTTATGCACAGTGACTTGAACTCTGGGGAAGATTTAGTTCTTTAACCCTTCGCTGCATGAATGCGAGAAGTCTCAGTGACACAAATAACGAAAGGACGTGGGTTTTTTCCCTCCTTTCCTGAAGATAAAATTCTGGGCATGCGGGAATGTTCTGTTCGTCTTCTATTTCCTGCCTTCTGTTTATTTTCTCATAACCAAGGTGCAGGCATGACTTTGAAAACAAACTCTATTAATTATTAATAGAGAGCTGTATTTGTGTTAGAGAAAGGACTTGCTCGCTTCATACTTGTCATCTAACTTTGGCATAGAATGCACTGCAAACCCTTGGTTGCAAACCAGAGAAACAGAAATTGCTTTCTGCTACATGCACAGAGCTGTGGATTTCAGGATTGCTAATAGTCCTCTTGACCAGATAAGAGAGCAGAACATTGCACATCATGCTTCAGAAGCTTTGTGTGCTTCAAGAGTAGAGAAGTAAATACCTAAGTGAATTAAGGAGTTGGAGGCTAGCTACAGTAATAAAAGCCTCCTTTAATGAGGTCGGATTTGTGGATGTGAAGATGATATACTGCTGTTACTACAACAGTCACATTTCTTTGCCTTCATCTGGAGCAGGTTCTCCAGGGTTTAATATGGTAGCTTTTATCCTTGTTTTACATAAAATGATGCAGTAAATTAGAATATGCCTTTGGAGGTCATCTGGTTGAAGTCCATGACACATTGAGTTTATAGTTGTTTTCCTAGGGTGCTCATCTTGGTGAACATGGGTTTTTGGGAGACCTGGTTTTTACATTTTCAAGGGTTGTTTTCTTTGGGTAGTTAGAAAGGGTTTCTGTTTTAGCAGGAGGAAAAAAAAAAAGATGCTTATATCTCTAATTGAGAGTTACCTTGGTGGATGCCATTATCCTCATCCTTATGAAATCCAGATGTCATCGTTGTGACTTAGTCTTATCTCTGCCACTTAGGAATTGAACATTCTGATAGTCAGTGTTGATATAGGTGTGCATGCTGCTGTCTGGGTTTGTGTGAATAAAATGTCTTTTTTCATGCCATATTTTTTTAGGACAAAAACGGATTGCAGAACTTGTGTCCAAGTAGACTGACAACCTGTGTGAGAAGGGCTGTCAAGACCTGTGGTTTGGCCATCCTTGTCTGAGTGACACTGCTTTGAAAGCTTTATTCACTTAGCTGTTGATAGGTGTTTATTGAGACTGGGAATCTTAAGATCCTTGACTGGATACCAGCTGCCAAACAAAGCTACTCTGTCACTCAGCCAGGTAGGGGAGAGACAATACAATGAAAGGTTCATGAGTCAGGATAAGGATGGGGAAAGATCACTCACCAGTTACTGTCTTGGGCAAAACAGACTCAACTTGGGGAGATTAATTTATTACCAGTTCAAATTAGAGTAGGGTAATGAGAACTGAAATGAAACCTTAAAACTCCTGCCTACACCTCCCTTTCTCCCGCATTCAACTCCACTCCTGATTTCTCTACCTTCCCCCCCCCCCCCCCAAGTGGTGCAGGGGGACAGGGAATGGGGGTTGTGGTCAGTTCATCACATGTCTGTGCCACTCCTTCCTCCTCACTCTGTCCCTCCCATGGGAGACAGTCTTCCGTGAACTTCCACAGGCTACAGTTGTTCATGAACTGCTCTAGCTTGGGTCCCTTCCGTGGGGTGCAGTCCTTCAGGAACAGCCTGCTCCGGTGTGGGTCCCCCCCAGGGTCACAAGTCCTGCCAGCAAACCTACTCCAGCGTGGGCTTTTCTCTCTCCATAGGGTCAAAGGTCCTGAAAGGAGTCTTCTCCTGTATGGGCTTCTCCTGGGGTCACAGCCTCCTTTGGGCATCCACCTGCTCTGGCGTGGGGTCCTCCATGGGCTGCAGGTAGATGTTTGCTCCATTCTTCAGCTCTGTGGGCTGCGGGGAGACACCCTGCCTCACCATGGTCTCTGCTCTCGTGGCTGGAGCACCTTCTCCCCATCGTTCTTCAATGACCGTGGTGTCTGTAGAGTTTTTTCTCACTTATTCTCACTCCTCTCTCTGGCTGCAGTTGTGCAGTTGTTTGTTTCCTCCCTTCTTAAATATGTTATCACAGAGGCACTATCACAGCCATGAATGGACCCAGCCTTGGCCAGCAGTTGGTCCATTTTGGAGCAAGATGGCATTTGCCCTGTCAGACGAGGGGAAAGCTTCTAGCAGCTTCTTACAGAAGCCAGTAGCCCCACTGCTACCAAAACCTTGCCACACAAGCTCAGTACACTACTTTTAAGATTCAAAATAAACAGCAGCTTGATTTCATTCGGCATAGATGTACAAGGATGCTGCTTGTGTAGAATTTGGCCTGGAGTTTGGTTTTTTCATGCTCATGGGGCAGTGTGGAAGGATCAGAGTGCACAGCAGGCTCGCAGAAGTCCTGGGACATAGCTGAGTGAAAAAACACACCAGAGGCGTTACTGCGTTACATCATCGCTCTACATATTGTATGAAGAAATGAAGCTGAAATGTTGCTACTGCCAATGCAGAAAGTCATCAGATTTGTGAAATATGGTGTCAGTCAACAGATAGTTCGTTCATGATGCTCTTGTTTTAACAGTTTACATGTATGTGGTATAGAGGGTTGATGGACTGCAGCAGACAAAGTACAAAGCAGTGAGAACATTAGTGAATGTTTTTACGAGACATGCTGCCTCCAATATAAAGTTAAGAAATCTGTCTCCCGGAGTGCAGACTGCAGTTTTGGGTTTTTTTTACAGTTGATGCTGCTTGGTAGTTTTTGTTTAAGAGCAAGTCGAGCTGCAGTTCTAGCCTTTGTCTATTTTTCTTGGAAAGAAATCTGTTGAAAAATGTGTCCCAAAAGCAGTGATTTTCACGAGCATCGCAGCAAGCGTGGTGCTTGCCTCTTCAGAGGCTGTTGGATGTGTACTTGCCCCCACTATTGCCCATTGACAAATTATTGTATATGAAGCAAAATAAGGGCAAAGAACTCCGGATCTCACTCTAAGCTTTTATAGGCTTGATTATGGTTTCCCTTCTTACAAAAAGTAGCCATCAATTACTTTTTTGGCTATACTACTTTACCTTTCTACAGTTTCAGTTGGAGGTTTGTACTCGCCTGTTTGCATTTTTGTATGCTGTTGCACACACAAGTTGGTTGGCAAAACGTGAAGTACTTCCAAAGGTGGATGTGAGCAAGAAACTTCAAGTGGCTAATCCTACATTTTTCAGCTCTGTCAGAGTCATAGGACTTCCGGAGTCATAGAATGGTTTGGGTTGGAGGGAACACTCCAGATCTGTTCCCCCTGCCATGGGCAGGGACGGCTTCCACCGAACCAAGCTGCTCAAAGCCTCCTCCAGCCTGGCACTGAACTATGTAGGGAGCAACAATTCGCAGCTTCTCTGGGCAACCTCTTGCTGTGTCCCACCAACCTCGCAGAAAAAATTGATTTCTTATATATAATCTAAAGCTACTCTTTTTCAGTTTAAAGCCATTACCCCTTATCCTATCACTACACTGCCTGATAAAGACCTTACAGATTGTAGAATGGGTAGGGGTTGGAAGATACATCCGGGGATTGTCTTATCCAATCCCTCTGCTGCAGAAAGTTCACCTAGACCACGTTGCACAGGAAAGTGTCCAGGGGTGTTTTGAAAGTCTCTAGAGAAGGAGACTTCACAACCTCTCTGGGTAGCCCCTTCCAGGGCTCTCTGACCCTCCCAGTGAAGTTTTTCCTTATGTTTAGGTGGAACTTGCTGTGTCCTAGTTTGTCCCCTTGTCCTATCACTGGGCATCAATGAAAGAGACTGGCCATTTAAATACTGATAAGCATTAAGATCCCCTCTCAGCCTTCTCTTCATGCTACATGGCCCCAGGTCTCTCAGCCTTTCCTCGTAAGTGATGCTCCAGTTCCCCAGTCATCTTTGTAGCCTTCCGCTGGACTCTCTTCACTGGTTCCCTGCCTCATTTGAACTGGAGTGCCCAGAACTGGATACGGTACTCCAGATGTGGCTTCACTAGGGCAGAGGAGAGAGGGGAGGACATCCTCCCTCAGCCTGCTGGCCACACTCTTCCTAATGCATCCCAGAGTACCATTGGCCTTCTTGGCCCCAAGGGCACGCTGCTGGCTCGTGCTTAACTTCTGTCTGTGAGAACTCTTGACCAAGGGAAAGTCTTCCTTTCTCCAGCCTTTCACCTCCAGGGTCTGGGATTCCCAAGGGCTGATCTTAGCAGTGAAGACTCGAGCAAAGAAAGCATTTGGTAACTGCCTTCTCTGCATCCTCTGTCCCCAGGGGACCCACCTCATTCAGCAGTGGACCCACATTTTCCCTAGTTTTTCTTCTCCTGCTGACATCCTTGAAGGAGCCCTTCTTGATGTCTTTTACATGATTTGCCAGATATAATTGTAAGAGGGCCTTGGCCTTCCTTGTTGCATCCCTACGTACCCTGACAAAGTTCCTCATTTCCTCCCAAGTCATCAGTACCTCTTTCCACATACTGTAAACTTTTTTCGTCTGTTTGAGGTTTATTCAAGTACCTGAAAAGGAGATGTGGTGCTCTAAGGCAGGACAAGGGGCAGCAGGCACAAACTGAAGCATAAGTAGTACCCTTTGAGATATCAGGCAACACTTTCACCGTGAGGGTGACCGAGTGCTAGCACAGCTTGCTTACAGAGGTGATGGAATCTCCATCCTCAGAGATACTCAAAAGCCATCTGGACACAGTTCCAGGCAACTGGCTGTATGTGGCTCTGCTTGAGTAGTGGGATGGACCAGATGACCTCCAGAGGTCCCTTCCAATCTCAATCACTCAGTGATCCTGTGAAATTCAAAAGCAAGAGATTTTTTTTAGGCTCTGACTTGTGTGCAACTTTAAAGATGCTGCTTCCAGATTGTCAGAACACCCACATTGATAAAACCAGATCATTTTGTGGTGTTTGCTCACAAAACTTCATGAGACCGTTCTGAAGTAATGGTACCAATCAGCTTAGCAGACTATAGCAACAAACTAAGTCCTGTATGGTTTTTTTTATGAATGGGATCTTTTCCAAGTGAGTAAATATTTAACAAGCTGTTTACCAACTGGTTATTTTGGAGAACGACCAGTATGAGTGTTAGTAACAGCTTTCGCTTAACAGAAGAGAGAAGTTGATGTACCAGTCCTAAGACAGCTTCATACTTCAAAGATCTGTGTAAATACAAGAGTGTAGAAACCTGACACACAAGACAATGCAAACTTTTAAAAAACTTTCTTTGTTGTAGTCAACTGGAATTATGCTAATGATAGTTTAAAGAATCTTCCTCCTACAGATGTTCTGTGCTCTACATGTGAGTAAATAACCACAGGAGAAGATTATTTTGTTTTTTAAGAGGAAGATAAGATTGCTGTGCATTTGGAGCTGTCACTTTTCAAGAAAGTATTGTGGCTCGGCTCATCCTTAGTGTTCGTGTCCATGCCAGCTGGCTCAGGCCACTTCTGTCCTTAGGAAAGAACAGCGATATAATGGCTCGTGCTTAAGTATTTCCAAGAAATTTATCTGGATATGGACCTTGCTAAATGTCCAGTTGATGTTCTTGCCTTACGCAGTCTAATGGGAGACTAATCAAAGGAAAGGCAGTATTTCATAAGCACTTAATGATTTCTTCTTCTTAAGTTAAAAAAAGGAGGAAAAAACCCCCACGAAAACCAAACAGTAATGACACAGCCGGAACGCTGTGATTCTGCATGAAGTGGGTTTGAGTGTGATCAGCTCGAAGAGGAGAGCTTTTCAGTTTGTGGGGACAGCTTCCAAAATGTGGTGTTCACGTGATGGCTTCGGTGGTGGATGTGCCACTTTGCAACGCTAGGGATGAACGTAGCAAGGCCACCTAGCGCTAGCTGTGACTGAAAAGCATCTCCCTCCACTTTTGCATGCTCTTGAGACATTTTTTTTTTCCCTTTCAGTTTCTAATATAACATAGTCTGAAATACTCTTGTAAAAGTTTTCCCTAGATTCCCACAACACTCTGGTGCTTTTCAGCTGTATCTTTCGTTCTTAGCATCGCAGGTACCTTGCCTTCCTGGAGATGTGGGATGGAGAGCGTGGTATAGAACAAAGACTTGGTCCTTGAAGGATCGGCTTTGCTTTTTCAGGATGGAATTTTACCAAATTGATCAGCTCTCAGGAATCCTTCGTGTAGAAAGGGCCAGATGATGGGTATTAATGGCCTTTGGTGCTAGGTAGTATTGATATTTTAATCGGAGGCATTAAGATACAGTGTGTTTCTTTCTGTTTTTCAAAGAACACCGGGCAATCAAAGGTAGAACACAAGTGCCCAGCGAAGGTCTCGGGCATGACTGCTGTTTTAAGATGCCTTTGGCTCGCGTACTGGTAAGACCAGTGTGTGTATTTGGAATTCTGGCCTCTCCAGTGAAAAGACAAGCCCTCGGAAACAGCTCGTGGTTTTGGAGCATGCTTGTACTTTTCAAGTTGAATGTTAAACAATGACTTAAGACTCCACTACACACTGGCTGTAGCTCTTGATGTCTTATACACTGGCTCCATTTTTTGACATAATTTTGGCAAGTGGGGGAACCTGGCAATCCTCCTTGCTAGAGGCCTTAGCTCTAATAAAGCGCTTTAGTTATTAGCACAAGTAAATAGTTGTCCATTTGTGCTTCATTAATGCATATTAGTCATATGGTAAATACTGTCATGCTGGCAAGTTCCCCAGAATACTGAATACTTCTGCACAGTTCAGGAGGGGGTTTCTGACAAAGTAACGTTGGCACCTTTCTTGAAGAAGTTCTTGAAGCTATTAGTGTAGGAAAGTGGAAGACCATTACTTCAGCTCACATGGGTTTTTGTGAAGCTGGTAGTTCAGCGGAGGCAAAGAAGTATTTTCCATTCATTTCATGCTGTTGCAGTGGGTCCTTCTCAAGTTTGCAGCTAACTTTTCCATAGTCTTTAGCTCAGAGGTAGATTGCTTTGTGCTCTGGGGAGTGCAAATAGGTGTCTACTTTTCTAATGAGACTAAGATATTCTAAAATCCCATAAGATGGTCCCATATTGTAAAATTTCACCAGTGTATTTGAAGAACCTAGCATGTGCAGCAGCATGAGGACATCAAAAGGTAGTACACTGATCCATGATCTGTGTGTTTTGGTTTCTTGAGAGGTAAGACCCTTGATATAAATGCTATGAAACTGTGAGCTGAAATGTCAGGTATGACTTGTGCTTTGGAACAACCAGCACAGATTTACCAATTGCTTTTTTGTCCTTTGTGTGCTTGGCAATGACTTCCAGAAGGACTTGCTCCACAATCTTGCCGGAAACTAGGTAAGGCTGACCCAGCTTCTCGTTCCTCATATTCTCATCCTTGCCCATTTTGACATTGAAAGTGAGTTGTGCCTCTGCAGTCATCAGGGTCCTACTCTGATCAGTGACTTACTTTTTAAAGATAAGGGGGAGTAGCCTCACAATGGTATCGGCCAGCTTCCTTAGCACCTTCTAATGCATCTCATCTGGTCCCAGGGACTTGGTCCAGTTAGTTGTGTGATCCATAACCTTCCTTTGCTATGAGTAATGGTTCAGTCCCCCAGATGCTGACACTATGCCTAAAGAACTGGGAGATGGAAGGATGAACTTTACTAGGAAAATCTGAGGCCAAGAAATCTTTGTTCTTTAGCTGCTGGGTCCCATGCACAACTGAGCACTAACTAGAGTAGTATTAGCCATCCTTTTGCCCTTGGTTACTTGTAGTAACATTGCTTTCTTTTTTCTTTCTTGGCATCCTTAGCTTGCTCCAGCCCATCTGCTTGGGCAGTATCTCCATATTCTTTCTGCATAACTTCTTCCTGCTTTGACCTTCTTTGCATTTCAGCGTTTGAGCTGAATGCCTGTCCATTCACTCTGGCTTTCTGCCATTCCTTTGTGACTTTCTGCATGCCAAAATGGACCATTCTTGAGCTTTGAGGAGGCTGTTTTGGGAGACCAGCTTATTGTCCTGGGCCCCCTGGTCCTTCTGAGCAGTCTCCCATGGGAACCTGGCAAGCAGATCCTTGCACAAGCCAAAAATCTGCTTTCCCACGGTGCAGGACTGTAATTCTGCTAGTAGTCCTGGTCCCTTTGCTTACTCTTGTTACCTTCATCGCAGCATGGCATCAGGCTGCCACCAGCTTCTACCTCCCCAACTGTTCTTTTTAGTCCATGAGTTGGATTTGCTATCTTGTTGGTCAAGCAGAGTACTTCCCCAGTTGGCTCACAGGTCACTTTTGATAGGAAGTTATGTTCAGCCTACTCCAGAAACCTTTGTAATATACAGTGCTGGCTGCAGCTGGAACTGCACCGTTTGCTTGTGAGTGGCTAAAATGTGATTTAGCTGATTTGCCTCCAGTTTCTCCCATCCCATGCACATGGCTGGGAAAATGGACTCGTTTGGCCTGGGCAAGAAATCTCCTGGAGCTTTGTCTCCTCCAGGATGATGGGTGCCTCCTTTGGAAACAATTATTGAGGTGGAAAACAAGGGACTTGAGTGTGATAGAAGCAAAGGAGAACCTAGGGGTGCTAACCAGTAGCCCAGGTGGTCTCCTGGCCCACCTCTGTCCTTTGTGGCTTCGATGATGTCAGGAAACCCATGGGCTCTCTTTCCTAATAAGCCTCTATGGCCTCTGGGTCTCCTTCCACCTAGTTGAGTGAAGCCCTTTAGTCCTGCACAGTCCTTCTTTGTGCTCTTATCCTGTTCCCCCTCTTCATATCCTTCTTCCAGAGCCCTTCTCTTGGGTTTATCCTTCCTTGACTAGCAGGGAAGCAGGAATTGCTTGGCAAGCCAGCAGTGGTTGCCGTGGTCACACCCCCATGACCACTTGTCATGACCTGTTTGAAAGGCTTCTGCAGAGGGTAACTCTAGGTTCACACGTTACGTACACGTTCTTCAGTGTCTCGTGTTATTTGTACTTGTTGGATCACTTCAGTAACTCTCTTGAATGTAGCAGATACCTGTTTATTAAAGCAACTTGGAGCACGTTTACTCACCCACACAAGCACACCCAGTTTACATGAATTATTTTTTTCCTTTCCTTTTTTCTGACAGAGTCAGAATTTTTCAAACCAAATATTGATGTCAACACTTGAGGTGGTCCCACTTTGTAGCTTCAGTCACTTTTAGAGGCTGTCCTCTGAGGTGAATCTGAATGAAGAGTGCCCATTTCTCTACTTCTGACCCTACGGAAGTGTAGGGTGTTGCATTGCACGTTTGATGAGAAGAATGCCTTCCAGATGAAATTTCTGCATGAAATATATACTTTTTTTTTTCTGACCCGAGCAAACGGTTAACTAAGTGTGCCAAAGATGTTCTGAAAAAGGCATCTCTTGCAATCTTGTTTTTTCTGGAGTCCTTTACGTCCTCAAAATTATGACAAACTGCTGGCTGTTGAACATGAATTGACTGGATGGTTTAGTCACAAACCATAACTGCTATGCTGGATGAGAGCAGGTTGGAAAAATAGTTTTCTGACAGCATATCTTTTAGAGCATGACTTGCCCTGAAGATTAAAATAAACCCAAACCCACAAGATCAGAAACTTCTCATCTACTGTCCCACTAGCATCTTCTGGAACAGGGATGCTGACAGAATAACATGCAAGATTACACACGTGATGTCAGTGTTGCTAATGAACTCACAGGTAATTTGCCACAGTTAATTTTCTTGTTTTAGCTAGATGTAATAGTCTTCGGTTCAACTGTATCCAGAAGGTGGCTTGTTCTCTCACTTGCAGCTTGCTTCTGAAACCAAGTTCAAAGTTTTTTCTTCCTCATCCTGCAATTTCTTGGTTTTTGATCTCTGGTTTGACTTTAATCTCAGCAGGAATCTTTTCCACTACCTTTATTCCATAGATCTGCATTTTTGGGTTAGAAAGAATAGCTCAAAACTAGAGGAAGCAGTATAATAAATATTGATTGTGCTGTAAAAGTTCCCAACCTGAACGCTGGAATTAATCGCCATCTCAGCCAAGTGTGGTAGCTGCTCATGTGCGAGCCGCCAGCCCCTTGAACTGCAAAGCAAACAAGCCATATATTCATTTCTGCCCTCCCCACTACCCCATCTTCAGCGGTGGTTTCAGAGAAGAGAAAAGAAGAAAAAGACATTTTAAAACCACTTTAATACTGATTGAAGAGCAAGTCCTCTGATCGCATCCTCTCTCCATGGGAGTGAAGAGTAGCAATGCCTGTGCAGAAGTGTTCTCGTGGTCAGCAGCTGTAGCGTTCCAGCGTTGCTAAAGCCAGCAGCATCCAATGTTGTGCACATGCAAGTATTCTAGCCGTGGGATTTCTTGAATTTTTCTTCTGGCTGACCAGCTTTGCAGTCTCTGAAATCTCTCCCCATGTGGAGACCCTGTATTAGGGTGGGTTGGTTCGGTTCTTTTGACAGCTTGCAACTTCGCATGTAATTTGTTACTGTGGAAATGCAAACTGCAGCACTTTTGTGAATTTTCTTCCTTTAGAGAATGTTGAGTCGATAAAGATTTTCTGATAAAGCCATCACCTTGATGCAAGGGAACTGGTAGAGTTACATGCAATTAGCTCCCTTTCCTCAAGGAAAGGAAAACATAGCCACCACATTGAGATGGAGATAAATAAAAGATATCTATTTATTCATAGTAGAACAAGTGTAGCAATTAAGCACATTTCGTATTGTACCTAGATTTTTGAAAATCAGTTACAGATAGGTGGAATATCTAAAGCACTGAGAGAAGTTCTCAGGCTAAAAAAATACCTTTGAGCTGCTTGGGTTTTACTATAGTCAAATGGATAACTTCTTTTTCATATTCTGCTAAGGACTCTGAAGATGTAGAAAATCCTGCAGGTTTCTTTCATTTTGAGAAACGGGGCTAAGACACTGGCACACTGAAGTGTGCAGGATGATGACCAGTGTTGTTAGTCTTGGTTTAATGTTCGTTTTCTTTCCAGCTGTAGTGAGTTGGCAGTTTGTATGTAGGCAGCACTGCAGCGTGGTTTCTGTTGGAAATATTGCCCAGCCATTGCTAACACTTGGGGGCAGTGACTTTATGAAGTGTAATAGAGCATCACTGTTGAGGATTTCTAAAAATATGTTTTTTCTTTTTGTAGGAAGAATGTTTTGAACATCAGTATGAAGCGTGCAGTGACGTAATGTCTTAGAACTGTGAAGGTCAAATGAGGCACAAACATGATTAAAGAAAGGCAGAAATACAGGAATCTTGTTTTATTGGTGATAGTGGAGGGTTTCTGTTTTTTATTTCTGAGGGCTTGCAAAGTAACCTATTACTGCAATGTAAGCAGTACAAAAGAGCTGGGTTTTTAAGTACCCATATATTGTAGACTATTACACTCCATCATTTCCTTTGCATAAATTACATTACCAATTTGTTTGAGAGAGTGGAACCCTGCCATTTGGTTAGGGTAGAGCACAAGGGTCTGTTCCAATACAAGATCCAATGCTGGGTTGCTAATCATGAAAAGGCACCATCGTTGTGCTTTAGGGATGAGTCTGATTGATCTCTGTGGGTGTCTTTTAATAGGTCACAGAGCTGTCAGCTGAGGTGTAAAAACCTTTACCTCATAGCTGAGATTCTTAAATATCTTGTTATTTGTAAGGCTGCTGTTGTGGAGATGTATAAAGAGTTGGTTCTCTAGCTGAAAACAAGTCACCTGAGCTCCAGATGTCCTTGTCTGAGGTGTGCAATTACATCTGGGACAGACTGCACCGTCTAACAGGTAAATGGTTCTTTATCTAAGCAGAAAGGTGTGTGGTCAATGTAATTAGGTTCATAGGTTTAATCAGATGGAACAGCCATTAATCAGATGGAACAGACCTAGTTAATTACTTACCTAGTGCCAGGGATCACTCAGGGAAGGCAAGGGGGGGTATCAAGCACACCCTAAACTGCAGCAACTGAGAAAATTGGCTAGAAATTAGAGAGATAAGGTCCGTGTCACTGATAGTTGAAGCAAGTGAGATAGCAAAGTAGTGTTGTATGAAGTTGTTCAACATGACACTCGAAATTAATCAGATTCAAAAGAACAATTTCTTTAGAAATCTGAAAGTTACTTCGCTCACTGGCATCTGGTGAATTTTAATGATCTATGTGAGCACAGTGGCTCTTGCCCCATGGGAGGTTTACCTTTTTATCAGCTCTGCCAAGGGCTTTGGGGAATCAAATCTTGACCTGTGGAACCCTCAGTTTGAACCTGAACCATCAAGAAGACAAAGGGGATATCATTATTGCCTTTAAGAAAGCCAACCTGTATTCAGATGGGATATATTCCTGTGCTCTGTTTCATGCTACGTTCATTGCTTTGTTAGAGTTTTATCAGTCTTGAGTTAACTCATCAGGGCTGCTTAACTGAAAAGGTGCATACACTTAAATGTAAGTTAGGCTATCTGGCTGTGGTTGCCATTTCCCAAAGTGCAGAGGTTTGAATATCTGTTCTTAAAGGGAATGCACTGGTACAAAAACAGTGGTTCCTGCAACCTGGGTAGCATCTTCTCTTCTCCTTCCCCCCAGCCTGCTGGCTCAGTGCTGAATCCCTGGGTCCACCAGGTCATCCTTGCAGGCATCGAGCCTTTCAGGGTTAGCGTAGCGCAGGGCATCATTAGTCTGCAGCTTGCAGAACATCTCCCATCCCCTTGGTGCAAGGGTGCTGTCAAAACCTGACTCCCAAAACCAGTGTTCTTGGAAGAAGCTGGTCAGCAGTGCTGCTCCAACCAGAGCTGTGGCAGAACAGACGAGCGACCTTGTGTTTCACAGGTTTGAGCACAGGGAAGGAAGGAAGTTGGAAAGGATCAAGTATCCTGTACCTCCTTTCTGTGTGTTACCACCTTCCTGGAGAGAATATGTGAAGATTTTTGTTTTTCTGTAGTGCAAACTGAAAGAAAATAATTCTGGAGGCACTTTGTGAGAACGGACAGGTCTGTTAGCAGGTGTGTGATGGGCTGGCACTTCCATAGCACCTGGATACAAATACTCCCATGATATTTCTTTTCATCTTTCTGATGAGGAAGGAATATAGTATGACCATGCGCTTCAGAAACTTGGCCAAAAGATAGTGACGCTGATAAGGATTCTTGAATAGGCTAAAGTTTTATGAGCATCGTGTTATTATGGATTATTAGATTGCATGAGCACCATCCAGAATAGTGGTGAACACGTGTGGATCACTACGTTCATCAGAGCCTTGCTGTGCTTTTAACTCAGTTTCACTATTAGTCTGTTAAGTATCAGCTCTTTGGTAAGAGAATGATGCAAAATCTCACCAAAAAGCCTCTTTAGAAAGAAGAAGAATATAACACAGGAGTTTACTTTATACTTTCTCAAGGTAACAAAACTATTTATTTTTTTCTGTTTAATTCTTATTAGTAAATAGAATTCTCTCTCACTTTAGAAAACAGGTATTTCAGGGACTTTTTTGGTGGAGTCAGTATTGTCCAAAACCAAAGACCTTGGAACATGCAGTAAGTTTGGGTTGTGGTATCTTTGTCGGTTGCAGAGTTGCTTCGGAGGCAAAGCTAATTTACAATTAAGTGCAAACTAAAGGTGCAATACCAGGATCTGCGAGCACCAGCGGAAGAAACAGTCTCCAGATCAGCATGTCATTTTCTACTGTGAATTTCCTGATATAAATTTCACTTATTCAGTGGTGTTTTGTTAGAAATGAAAAGGAACCTAGTTTGCTTTTTAAAATAAGAAAAGGAAGCAGAAAGACACTTTATCAGAAAGGGACTGCTTTGTTTTTGTAAGTGCTTTCTAGCTGGAGACAGCTTTTAAGGAGTGATTGCTTTCCCTGAGAACCTTGTGTGTTTGTTTCCCTTCTGTATTTCAAGACTTTATTTTAGCTGTAAACTATATCAACTGTCTCTAACAGCCACAGTGGTTTTGGTCTCATTAAAAATAGAACAAAGCTTTTAGCATTTCTGAGCCTGTCAGTTGGGTTCTGTCCTTGCTAGCTGATAAAAAGACAGCAACCATGATGCAGTGAATTTTCTGCCGTAATAAATAGCAGCCTGCTCCAAAAAGTACATGCTGTGGAATGTACTATCCCTTTTCTCCGCGCAGGGTGCCGCGAGACAGCAGAATTCTTGCAGAAGCAGTTAGTTTCTACCAAGAGAGGACTGCATCTAGTGAGAGAAATTTGATTTTACACAGTCCTTGCCAAACTCTGGGCTCGGTAGCGTTGGGAACCCCGCTAACGCCAGCCTTGCGAAGAGCAGCCTGGAGGAGCGGATCTGTAGTGCTAGCGTGTATGCGTGCCATCAAAGTGCCCTGCTGAAGCTGTCGGCTAGCGTGGCATGCTCGCTCCTGCCTTGCTGCAGAAAAGCCTTTAGAAGCCTTGTGTGAATAAACTACTGGACCAGATACTGCTGGAGATCACTAATCACGGTCCAGCTCTTGACAGAGCAGACTGCATTTATTTACTTATTTTCCTAAGGGAGGCACTTCTTTTTGGAAATAAAAAATAAAATATATTAAAAAAAAAAAAAGCAAACAACCCACATAAAAAAAATAAAAAGGAAGCAGCTGACTGGTAGGTAACAGTAGTTTTTTGGTGTGAAACAATCCTGCCTGTCCTGATAGCAGTGGCAGTGCAGGTAATGAGAAGTCATACATAACTGGTAAAACTCCTTAAAATAAATCTGAAACACCTCCAGAAAGATAACATTTTGGCTCAGCTGTAGCGGTATATTGTATAACTTTATCAGTTCATGTATTTCAGACAGAGTGTTTTTGTTGTTGTTTTTATTTTGGTGTGGGAGAAGAAACACTTTGCTG
Source organism: Todiramphus chloris collaris (assembly GCA_025345505.1). Taxonomy (NCBI): domain Eukaryota; kingdom Metazoa; phylum Chordata; class Aves; order Coraciiformes; family Alcedinidae; genus Todiramphus; species Todiramphus chloris. The sequence continues at coordinate 8,112,646 of JANVCC010000319.1, forward strand.
ACTTGGGGTGGGATTTTGGTATTGACAAAAGGATCCAAACCCCCAGGTTCTTTCTGAATAGAAGGACTTTCTGGTCAGTGGGTTATTGAATTCCATGTGGGGGTCGGGAGAGAAGTTCCTCCAAGGTCAGACTGGCAAGCCTTTCTGCCTTCCCCTGTATCATGGGATGTAATATAATTCCTGTGATTCACTTAACGAAGTCCCTGCCACTGCAGACATAGAACGTGGACGCAGGTCTGGCTTTTCTGTCAGTCTGTTTCCTTTTTTCTTTGGTAATTCCTGGTAAGTTGTGTTTCTCCTAGCCTTAGTGTATGTTGCATGGTGTGCTGGTAAGTCTGCTGAGGATTGTGTCAACGTATGGCTAGCAAAAAGTCTGTCCCTCCTGCCAGGTTATTGCATGTTTTCTGTGAGCTGTGGCACTGGAGGAGCCGTGGTGTGTTGGGAGGAACGTGCTGCTACCTTTGCTGCTCCTGTGATCCTCAGCTGGGCTTGTTTGTCCCTGGGCTCCAGGGTTATCGCTCCGTCTTGACAGCCAGTACTGTACAATTAGGATTCCTGCACTCAGTGGCTTTGCTACTTCAGAAGAGAGCCTGACTTTTGACAAAGCTAAGTGGCTTTATTTTAAGCCCTTGTTTGTACAAGCTCTCTTAGCAATGGGAATGCTAAAATTCTAGGTTCATGGTTACTCTGTTGACTTACTAAGCCTTTCACTTGGCTTTTACCTAGTCAAATGACTATAGTTAAGGGGCAGGAAACCTAGTTACAGGTCTTTAATTATGTAATATGTGGGTTGTCTGCGAATGCGCTTTAAAGTTTTTTGCCTAGTGTGCAAAGCCTGGTTGTTGTTGTTTTTTCTCTGATTTCTATGACATGTTAAGCACTGTCCCAGGAAAGATATGGCTGCATCTCTGGCAGAAGATGGTAAAGAAATATGAACTGTGTTTGAATAAACCTGAAATAATTTGCAAAGCAGAGACTTTAAACAAACCCAAAAGCCTTGCTCTTCCTTCACAACTGTACTAGGGACAAGTTTCCTCGAGCTCTAGGGTGTTAGCAGGCTGCAAATCTGCTGCACCAAACGGCTAGCTGGTAGGGGACTCTGCTGCTGTATTTAGCGACTAAGAAGCCCAGTGACTTAAATCTTTTAAGAAAGGAGTGTCACATGCATTACTAATTGATCCAGACTGTGGAGTTTGGATTAGAGCTTGAACATTGGTCTGGATGTGTCAGGTGGATTTCTTCCTGTAATAGCCTATGTGTTTGCCTGCACAGGGCTAAGAGTAAAATTGAATGACAGAACAGAAACTCTGTGGATACCAGTGATAGGAAAGTTTACTTGGATCAATAGCTTGGCACTCACCGTAATCTAGTCTATTTTCCTTGTACATTTGATGCTTTAAGTAAACCAAAGCTGCGAAGTCATGCTGTAAGCAAGAAGCGTAACTTCGAAAACAATGCAGAAAGTTAATTTACCTAAGTGCAAATAAATAGTCTTTTGTTTGGGATGTGAAGGATCATATGAAGCAGACCTCAGAAGAAATGCTGCCCAATCAGTTTATTGCTCGAGGAAACACCAGAAGCGTGTTAAGAGTGGCAGTACTGGGTCAGATCAAGAAATGTTTGCCTACCTCTGTGTCCTTTGGCAAAGAGCAGCAAGTTGCAGATAAAAAGAGTGTGATTTCTCAGAGCATCCCCTTCTTGTTTGTGGAGCCTGCAGCTGTGTCCAGCCTTTCACAGCCCCAGATGCTCACCTCCTCAGTGAACTTCAATAGCTGTGGTGCTTGCTATGAACAGAGCACTTACCCTTGAACGCTTTTCAATAGTCTCCTCGGGCTGTGCTAGCAGAAGGTGCTGCTCTGTGAGCAGAGTAAAGCTAAGGTGGCTCAGGTGAATGACTGGGCTGACCTTCCCTTTCCACTGGGCTGGCTCGAAGACATCCATCGCCGTGTGGTCCAGCAGCACCGCCAGGTAGGCAGAGACCTTCTGGTGCCGCAGCAGCGGCTCCGTGCAAACTGAGGCCCGTCTGCCTCCAGTCTCCTAAACCACAGCGGGACCCATCGGCACATCCGACTTGACTTTGTGTCGTGCTGGACGGTGTACAAACATCAGAAGCATGTCATGATCTTCATTTGTCGCCGTGGGACTGCTGGCATGCGTACGCGTGGCTCTTGCTCAATCGAACCTTTTGTTCCGGGGCACGGCTGCGTGGGTTCGCAGGCAGCTACAGGAAATCCAAACCCAGGGACCGTCCTCTTGGTGGTCTGGACGTCCTCGGTCTGGCCGTGCTCCCAGGAGCTTCCGAGAAGCTGTGCTGCCACTCGTAGCCTTCCTTCATCTTGTAAACTTCCAGTGATTGCTGGAGTTGGAAATAAGCTGGAGCCTTCAGGAGAAGGGGATTTCCAGAACTCTTCAGAAAGCTGATTGTCTGCTAATGTCAGGCCCCTCTTTGCAAAGAAGAGAGGGAGAAGGGAAATACAGATGATACTTCATTATTTGTACTTTCAAATCTGCTTCCTTAGTTCTCTAAGCCCTATTTACCTGTAAGATTATCCCTAATGACTGACTGGATAACCTTTGCTGAAGGAACCAGGCTGAGAGGAGCAGCAAGAGAGTAGCAGCAACACACTGGTCAGTCTAATATTGCTTTCTCGTACTGATAAAAACTCCTCTGAGCTAAACTGCAGGTGGAAAGAGCAGCACTTGGAACCAAAGAAGTGATTGAAGAGCACACGCGCAGACAGCAGAGCTGCTGTAGTTCTGATTCTCCAGTTAAAAGACCAGATCTAATGTTTTCTTTGATAACTGAAACGCCTATCATGCTAGCACAAACAGCAGCAAACATTTTATGTCATAGCTGAAGGAGTGCAACTTGAAAGGCTGGGTTATAGATTGAAAAATAAATCCAGATTGTCCTGGTTACTGATACGTAGAGATAACGCTGTCCACGAGTCGACTTTGGCTCTTAATGCGATGCAAGCGTGCCACATTCCGCGCTGTGCAATATAGCTTTGCAAAAGGACACTGGAATCTAACCTGGAGTGACGGCAGTGAGTTTGGCCGTATGAAATGCTAATGCTTTAGAGGACTCTGTAAAATAGAAACCCTGCTTCAGATCTTGCTGGCACTCTTGCTAGTCACTCGATTAATTCATCCTTGGTCCCAGATGCTGACTAACAGAGAAAATAGTACATGCAAACACGGCAGCGAGGGCTAATGCTCAGCTAGCTTCTAAAAATACTACAATAGCTGGATGGCACAGTAAGTTAAGTAACATGCTTTAATTTCATATTGAGAGCATTTATTGGAAGAGGAGGGAGAGCTGGGGATTAAAACATGGAGCAGACACGATTTACCCGGTTGCAGCAGCAGCGGGGGGGGATGGTGATGGACCAAAGCAGGTGCCCACCTTGCCGAGGGCATTGCCCATGGCCCAGCAACGAGGCCACTAGCATGGGGCAATTATTTAACTCCCCTCCCCCCTCCCCGTCCTTTCTTCTTTTAACCTCGTTCCGGTGCCTGTCTGATCTCTGCTGCAGCTGGCCAAGTGCCACCGTTTGTCCGTGCACAAGGGACACGGGCAGATTCTGGAGGGTCATGTGGAACTACCCCGAGCTCTTTAAATCACACCGCCCTTACCTTTCCTCCTCGGCTGCCCGCATTGCTCTGGCAGGTGTGGCTTTGTTTATGCACGGCTCTGGATTTACTTTAGCACCCGGGCTGTGCTGTGCTGGCCCTCTGTGCCCGGAGGAAACCTTTGCTTCCATGCCTTGCTTAAGCTGCAGACCTCCCGAGTAGGTTTCCACCTAACAAAACAGGTAGGGTTGTCAGCTCTGGAAGGGCAACACCAGCAGTCATTGGTCATTAGAACCTCTGCTAATGAAAACTTTGATAGATCTTACCGTGACTTTGGCTTAAGCTTTGCAAGCGAGGCTCTGGTACAGCTGTAAGGTAATTCCAGAGAAGATGAATCTTACTCCTTTAAATTACTGGGAATTGCTAGTTAACAAAAAAAATCTGCTTTAATTGAAGAGTGATGGGCTTGCAGCCAGCTTTGTGCCTCAAGCAAGGGCTTCTCAGGTGTTACTGCTGTGGGAAATGCAAAGGTAAAAAGATGCATCTTGGCCACATCTCATCCTCTGTCACTACATGCTACTGCACAAATCTTCCCTTCCACTAGGCACTTTCCTGTCCTGGGACAACTGCAAACACCTTTAGGTGTGTAACGAGTAGCTTATAACTGTTTTTCCTGATCCAGTTTTCGTTTCTGTCGGGTTGCCCTGTTGCTCTTCCCAGGTGAGACACAATATGGAACTGCATCCAGATGTCTGGACTTGCTCCCGGGAGGGAGGTGGAACTGATGCTGCTAAACTGTGTCAGTGAGGTTTTGGCTACCTTACCAAAAACTATGTGATGTTGGATAGCATGGGGGGGAACACACAAGTGAAGCTCTGCACTAGGAGGAAGGATGTTCTGCTGCTTTATTCTCCATGCCTGCAATATTCACCTCTCAACTAGGTTTGAAATAAAGCTGAAGTTGATTACTTTTCAGTTAAGTTTTGACTGAAAATTTTCCTAGATAAACATCTCCTTGCCCCTTATGTCCTTGGAGCATTTGAAAGAATACTGCTAAACTTTCTGGGGAGCAGACTTTTAGTTGTGCTTTTAGTATGTGCTTTTTCTGCTTCCTGCCGTGGCCTGCTCATGCTGCAAGTCACAGATTTCCTGCCTGAAAATTAAACTGGAGATGATGTGGGCTGGGTCGGTGCTGGATGTGTGGTATCCCAGAGAAGATGAGGTGGAAGCAGTGAAAACTGCTAGCCCTCCAAAAGCAGTAATAGTGTTAGGATGCGATACCCTGCGGTTGCAAGGGATTTGACAGAGACAGGAACTCATGAGTTGCTCATTCCTAATGTGTTTGGTTGGCTCCAGTGAAGGAGCTAACAAATATTCCCATGTTTCGAGTAAGGAAATCCAAATACAGTCATGCTGATGGGAGGTCTGATTTTTTTTATTCTTCATTCTTAAGAAGAGAGATTAGTTAGATACGGCTCATGAAACAACAGCCAGTGTCATGAACATCAGCAGGAAGTATGTAAAGAGCTATAGGGGGAAGTAGCCAATACAGAGGCAGAAAGCTGAGTGGTCCCAGTTGTATCTGGCAAAAATAGATGGGCACCATATGTACCTTATATACTGTTTACTCATTAAAACCTCCCTTAGTCACACTGCTGCTGGCAGTTGCTGTCAGGCTCCTGGATGGATTGATCCCCGATGGTGATGGCACTCAGGAGTGCTGCTGCAGCACTTGAATCAAGCCTCAAGTATCTGCTGTTTGAGGCAGTCTCTCCTTGATAATACAGTTTATTTCATATCTGATATAACTGCATACAGCTCTTATACCCAAACACCACATCCATTGCGGTTTTGAATGCCAGCTTTTATTCTTTAAGCTGGAGACGTTGAGCCCAGAGTTGCTCCTGGTTGCACATAGCTGAGTTGCTGCTCACTGCGTGGATGCCGCTGCTCTGCCGTAACTACGATGTCACCTGCTGTGGAGATGATCCCTGTGCTTGCACATAAAGGCAGGCCATGTTGTCACGTGTTTATGCCCAGTTTGGGCACAGCAGGAACGTGTATACAGTCATGTCTATTGCTGCAGCACAGTTTATGGGTAGAGATGTATATTGATGTAGTCAGCTTTAAGCACTTGCTTCTGGTTTTCCATACCCACCTGTAACTTGTATAGGCAAAGGTGTGCCAACTTGGGAAAGCTGTGTACCTGTTCTAAATTTCCTCATACTTCTAAAACTCAGTAACTTAATCATGCTTTTCTTATTATATTTTTCTGCTTTCTCCTAGTTGTCTTTGTTGGCAAGTTCCGTGAGAAACTGTGGCGTTTTAGACTTGGCCAAATTCAGTCTGTGTTAAAACTTTCTGAAACATTATCTTCTGAGAGCTCTGGTATGAAAAAAAAACCAAAACAAAACTAAAGCAAACAAAACCAAACAAAAACCCAACAAAAAAAAAACAAACAAAACCCAGCACAAACAAACAACAAAACCCAAATAAACACAAATTTAAAAAAAAAAGAACCAGGTTGGCATCCAGAGCCATGGCTATTTATCTAAACTGAACTTCTGATTCCTCTCGAGGTCGGGTAGGTCACTACTGAATCTGTTTCACTCTAGTTAATCTGTTACAAACCCCTAAGCTACAGACTTTGAATTAAAGAAAACAAAGCCCCAAGCCTCCGCATAATTCGATGCAGGAAGAAAGTTTTGTTAACTGAAGAAGTGCATTACCTCACCTTTTCCCAGTTGGAAATGCCATGCTGATGTACAGAGGAGCCAGCAGCACAGTTAGTACTCCTGGATTCGTGCCTCCTGTATTAGTGTGATAGTCGGTGTCCCCCTGCCATCTCCCCTCTGCCCTCCCTCCCCAACTCAGCTTTCTCCTTTCAGAGGGTACAGCAGGGTTTTTTTTTGTATCAGTGCTTTGGTTCCGTGCAGGGTAGCTTACATGGGGTACAGATTGCATGTTTCTGATAAGATTTTCTGCTCTTCTGTTTTTAGGACAATGTAGATCAGACTTCGTCTCATGGTCGGCGGGATCTGGTGGAACCAGGTTTCCAAGAGCCCTCTAATCGCATCTCCCTGACTCACCAAGGTAAGGAATGCTGGCTGAGGAATCCAGGCTGCCTGGGGCAAAGCCAGGGCCATGCACATGCAGAGATCAATAGAGAAAAAGATAGTTCTGGATGGTTGGAAGAGGAGTACTGGGAAATAGTTTTTTTTTTGGTCACAACTGTCCTGTAAGCTATGGATGAAGAACTTGTGGTGCATCTCGAGCCTTGCAGGAGGAGGGTAGTACTGAAATTGAATTCAGTGTTTAATGTTCAAGTTCTGTTTGAAAAATCTTTGATTGCTATAAGAAGGGTTCAGGGCTCTGGCTCAACTTCTGCAGTAGGAGAAAAGTATGTTTGCTTGCTTTGCATTACAGAAACCAGCTCATTCAGGGAAAGGAGGTCCTGAGCTAGATACTGTAAAATAAATCTTAAAAGTCTTTGCCAGCTTTTGTCTGTCCAAATACCTGAAAAAAAGACAGTAAACTATTATAGGAGGAACTTTTAGCTCACCTTTGTTTTTTTGGCTTTGAAATAATAAATAAGAGAGTGCCACCTGAAGTCCTGAATCCCCTTACCCTCAAGGCTCACGATGGCTTAATTTGGAGCCGTGTCCTTGAAGGTCACTGTCTTTTTCCCCAACACTGGACCCTTGTAAGATTCAGCAGGACAGAGTGCTGGGCCATCTTGTCTAGACTATGCTTTTGCTGAGCAAGGTTGGAGTTGAGGTCCCTTCCAACCTGGTATTCTGTGATTCTTTGATTCTGTGATTCAGGTACAGTTTCTTCAGGGCAACAGTTGATAGTATTGCAGTCAGCCCAGGGCTACTGAAGCAAAAAAGACCACAAACATGTTACTTAAGCATCTTTGGAAAATATTTTAACTTTTCCTTTTAAAATCTAGCTTCTTCTGTTTTCCAAGGGCAGCAGGACTGGAATGTCATGACTTCAAGAGTATTTAAATTCCACAAACAAGTCCCAGAATGTAATGAGGACTGTATTTTATTTCACTCCCCCTTCTAAGTCTTCCAGTTGTTTAAAGCTTTGCTTTCAGTTGAAAATAGAAGATTCTGGGTTGCCATGTTACTCAGCCTAAAACTTCTAGGAGCACAGGCAGTGTATTGTTGTATGCTTGCACGCCTGTAAAAGAGAGTTCATAAACTCCATTTTTCATGTGTAATTACTACATTAGTAATTTCACCTACCTTGGGACACACAAATCCTGGAGAAGATCTATAGAGGTGCCTTCTTCTGAAGCTGCTAGTAAATATCCCCCTTTAACCAAGGGATTTTGGGGGGCAACACGTCCTGTGCAGTCTAAGTCAAGGCATTCAGAGTGAGAGTATGTGTGGATGCTGAACGTTGATTGGAGAGATGGGCAGTATGCATTCTGATGGCAGAATGCTAACTTTGTAAGGAAAATGTCAGGCTACAGAGTAATACTTTCTTTTTGGGTCCTCCTTTTCCTCTGTTAATAGTGAGGTACCGTAGAAGTATCCATACAGTGTCACCTGATGTGTGGCTCTGCTTCAGCTACTTTGGAACAAATGTCTGTATGCAAACGCGTCCAAAGTAATTTAGGAAACATCTTTGAAGAGAATGTTTTTCATAGAGTTACTGTCTGTTTAAGGCCTGTGCCGCGATTGAGAGACGGAGACCCTGCTAGGTGGAAGTTAGATCTCACTTTATTGTTTCTTACAAGCTTCTTTTATGGGGTTTCATATACAATCAAAAGGCAGCGTGCAAAAAGCTGATTGGTCACATCTTAACTACCTAATACATATTACAAAAGCTAAGCTCATTATTGGTTAGGCTATAAAAAGACAGCTATAAAGTCAGACCTACTCAGCTACTTATCTTCGTAGTCGTGCAGACGCCTTTGCAATTAGCACATCCTGCTCCCACGGTCAGCTTGTGTAGCTTCTGTATCTCTCCACTGCATACCTCAGTTTCACAGCTGCTGATAACACCAGTTCTAGCCGTATCTACATCTTGTTGCTGTATAATTGCAGGCCCCAAGGTCGCACTGCCCTGGGGGCTTAAACTTTTATCAGACATATTGTGTCCCGTCCTTTTTCTTGCAGCCCACGCTTCATGCGTTCCCACAGGTCCCCGTCAATCACTCGACCTTCTCTCGGAGTTCCTTCTGGATCAGGCAGATCATTCCCTTCAGGCCTGTGTACAAAGAAAAGACCCTGTTAATGGCTTTCCAGTAGTTTCTGAAGTAAAGGTCGCTTTTGCACCCACAAATCCTTTGGGATTTTTTCCTACATCAGCTGTATGACAGCAATCAAATCCAGGATTTCTAAACTCTCCCTGGTTTTGGTGCTGATGTAGGTATTCAGCACATTATTAATCTTGCCTAGCCCTGCAGCACGCTGTTACGTTGGTGGCATGGGTTAAGAACTGAACTCTGAATGCCCAGAGGTGGCTGTGCTGGGCTGTGGCACTTCTTTTTGCAGCGTTGGAGGGAAGGAACGTGCCTTACGGGTAGGACACCTGCTGCTTGGACACCTTTTTGGACATGGAAGTGGCCACAAGTGTGATATTGTCATGTCTTCTGCGTCTGTTCTGTCCAAGTGTGAGTGTCTGCACTCTTTCATGGCGTTTGAAATACGCCTTCCTGTCCAAGAACTTGAAAGTACAAGCATCTGAAGAGCTGCTACATATTCCAGTAACTGATTAATCAGCAGTACACAGAAAAAATGTAACGGGGAGAGCTTGCAGGGAGTTGTGGCATGGTCTGAACTAGCTCCCATGCAGTTGTGGTAGTCACACAATAAACAGGCAGACTGGATTATTAATATAAAGTGGTTTTTTAAGTTCTGTGGCAGCTGTTTGCTTTGGGTTTTTACTCTTACACTAGACTATATTATCCATTATTTTCTATTAAAGCTTTGCTGGCATTGACTTTGATGAAAAATTTCAGAGTAAAACCTGTATCCAGAAGTAACTTGCAGGACCACTGCTTGCATTTAATAAATGAGTCTGGTGGTATATCTTGATTGCATCAATGATAAAGATATTTCCAACAGACTGTGGCAAGTTTTGCTTCCAGTTATCTGCATTACTTACTGATTTTGACCTATACTGACTATCAGATCTAAAGTTTTTGTTGCTGTGTTTTTGCAAGAGTTAAAGGAAAACTGAAAAATGATAGGCTTGCAACAAAGCTGGTTTAATACACAGTTAACGTGAGCAGAAACTGGAAGGATTAGCATTGGCTAAAATATTCAATGTGTTAGATGCTCCCTGCCTTTTTCTCTTCAGTGTGCTGTGCCTTAAATGCTGCAGCTGAACTTTGAGTAACCATGCTTACTACGTTGTTTTATGTATACACTGCCAGTTCATACCTGACCGCATGGCTCAGTGAGCGCAGCAGATTTGCCAGTTTCTGTTGAACATTAACTTTGCTTTTCACTGGGAGAGCTTTGGTAGAAGCACTTGCAATTCCGAACCAGACCCTCCTTTCCACGGCCTATAAAAATGGTGATTAGCTTCCTCCCAGGGATCTGAATCCCTTCAACACAAGCTGGAAAAAGAGCATTCAAGTGGAGACCGAGATATCCCTGCCAACTGCCCCTGCGTGAATAAGCTCTTTCTTGTGAAGGGTATTTCAAGTACACGTTTCCTGCTGAATCACTCTTTTTACACAAGCAGATGCTTTATAACTGTTCAGCTTTTTACTTTAAAAGAATTATCTTGTAAAGATTGGGGAGCAGAAAATACTTTTTGTCAAGTGAAGAGTCTTGAAAATAGGCAGGTTTCATCTGAAACAGATGTTAGAGTCGAGTGCAGGTGGGACAGTATCTTTTCCTAGAAATAGTTCAATAACTGCTTACGTGCAGGTGTGCTGATAAACTTGCTTACTTAAACAATAAATATTTTTATATCTAAGTTATTATTTATATTCACTTTTCAGTGATTCTGGTAGTTGGGCAAATTTCCTAGAGGTAGCAAATGCAGAGAGCAGGAACTAGGGTCTCTTACCTCTGTTCCCCAAAAGCTACTGTGGAAATTAAATGCAACAGAAAAGAACAAGAGTCATCCAGCTGAACAATAATAATATTCCCTGATGGAAAGGAACAGATACACTTCAGCTACCTATTGGAAGTTATAGAAAGTTCACAACAGGATTTGGCATTTAATAAAAAGTCAATTATTTCTTGAATGGTTGTTCCGGAAGCTGCAGTAAAGTCTCTAGACCTGAAGAAGAAAATCGTGTCTAAACTATGTGGTATTTTCTGAAGAGTGAAGGAAGGAGGTGGAGAAACAATCAAAACAATTATTTACCATCTTTAAAAACACCAGGAAGTGAGAGCATGCTTAGAACGGGACAGGTATTGTTACTTTTCTCATCTTTTCCCTTTAGGAGTGGAGTGTGGAGATGAAGGAAACTGTAGCTTCCTCAGCCACATCTCGCTTTGCAAAACACTTATCACTCACAAATGTTCAGTATTTAGCAATGACAGGTTCTCTGCAGTGTGTAGCCAGCAGCGTTTGTACCCTGTCCAGTAGCAAGGGGCAGAGCTGGGGACCAGAGCAGTACTTTTAGTCAAAACAGTTGCCTTCACATGGGGATGCCATTTCGAGACCTTTCCTAGAGCCAGTGGGCTTCAGCACTCATTCTCCCTGTCCCATCCTAAAGGATGCTGCTGGCTCTCCTTTCTCCCCAGGCACCCTGGCAGTGCAGCCTCTGTTCCTCTTGGCTGAGTGTGCCACTGTGCAGTGCCACCAGAGAGGTATGAGAGCAAAATACACCATGCTACAGAGAACTGTGAGCTTGAAAAAATGAACCTGCCAGCCATGCCATTGTTGTTCCTCGTCTTGCTCGGTACTTCTCTGTTTTCCTTTGCTGAGGCGTGTTTCAGAGCTCATTTCTCTTAGCCAGCAGCAAATAGTACCAACTCCAGTCCCAGCTGTGAAGTTTATGGGCAGTCCCTTTTAGTGGTACCTGATATGTACTTCTCGAGACTGTGTAGCTACTTCTTATTCAGGATTTTGAAGCCAGGCATGAGTAAGATGCATTCTCTTACCTGGATTTTTAGTGGAAATATTAGATATGAAATTCTGGCACTTTTCATATGTGTTTGTGGGATGATTGTTGGTGTCTTACAAATGTGTTTTGCCACTGGGTCTGTGATCTTCCTTTTATTAATGCATTTGCACCTGACCTTCCTCTCCTGAGGCACTCTCGGCTCTTCTTGGAGATGCTTTTTGTCACAGCACTTGTTGTCAGCAGGATGCTTCTTGCTCTGTAGCCAGATGGCTTCGGCAGCAGAAAGAAAAGGGTGGTATGAGTTGTTTTACCCAGCTCTCCTTTTTCAACAGCCAGCTCATCCTTTCGTCTTTCTTGGTTGCTTGTGGTAGGAAATCTTGCCTTTAGTGAGACAACGAAGATGCCGTGGTTGAGGATCGGTGGGCTTTAGGTTTCCTGCATGTATGTACAGACAACTTGCTCCCACTGAAACTGGAGGGATCCAGAGCAGCTGCCAGCTTGCACTGCACTGCAGCCTGCTCTCCAGGGAGGGGGATGCATTCCTGAGCTCTCTGGCTAATAACTAATGCATTAACTTCGACAGAGATGCTGAACGTCAGTGGTGGTGGAAAGTACCCTTCTAGCACGCTGCCTGGGTCCAAAAAATACAAGCCTATGTAAATACTGACAGACTTTTGGATGAGTGTGGGCTTTGGTGAAGTATTACAATGCCTAAGATGTAGCCCAGTGAAAGGATCTTGTGTCGCACTCTCTCTCCACCACTGTTACTAGTACTTGCTTTTTATATCTGTTCTTTTGTACGTACCTTAGGGTAATCATTTGAGGTTGAGGTGATTCTGTTATTTGTTGTGTAGCGAAGGAGGAGCTTGTTCAGTACCAGCTGGTGTTACTTCTGATACGCTTGAGTTGTGGGATCCAAAGGGGATGAGTCTGTTATTTGGTGTACCAGAACTAGCCCGTGTTTTTGCAGAATCCAGCTGGTACTGCATTGGAAATGTAGAGCGAAAAACAGATCGTCTTGTTTGTATTGCAGAGACAATGCTGCCAGACATTCATGAATTCTCATGCTTTGTACAAATGTTGTTGTCGTTGTCCAGCCTTAGAGAAAAAACACCATTAGTGCCAAAAAGATTTACACTGACTACCCTTACACAGAGAGCGCAGCCCCTGCTCCCTGCCTAGCTCATTACAGTACCTTTGTCTTTTTTTGGAGAAGGCTTCCATTATGTTTGGTGATGAATCTTGTTAGCACAGCTACTAGGAGGGCACCCGGAATAGCTGTGTGGAAATTGGACTTTTCTCATTATATTACTTCCCAAAACCTTGGGCTGGCTGATTTCGGGGGGGGGGGGGGGAAGTATTGTAATAATAATAAAACATTAAAATGGAAGACAAAGTACGTTGTTATTTAGTACAGATCATTTGAGAAATCTGCAGCAAGCTACAGGAAGACAAAATAGACCAACTGATTTTAGCAGGAAGACTCTGTATGTAATAAGGCTGCTAGTGAAGATTGAGTGAAATCAGTGAAATGAGAAGAAACAGACCCAAAATGCCTTAAAACGTTGCGTGTTCGGGCGACTGATGGATTTGCTTTTCTTTTTAATGTATTTTTAATTGTCATTTTCTTTTTCATATATCAACTTTTTGGTATCAGCTTTTGAAATCATCAGTTTTGGACATACTTAAGATATGTTTCTTCAAACCCACCTGATATGAATAAAAAAAAGCTCAAATATCTCATTGTTGACAAGCATGAGACTTTAAGCCTATTTGTAATCTCTTGGGATTCAGTGCCCTTTGTGTAAACCTCTCTGTCCAGGTAGGAGTCAGTGCAGGGAAGGAGCACTCTTGGTCGTGTAGGGTGTAACGTGGTTTGCCTCGGGGCATTTATTCATTAGAACTTTTGCTAGTGAGGATGTAGAAAATACTGAGGATTTTAAAGTAAGCCCGAAGCAAGAAGTATTGCAATATTAAAAATTATTCTTCTCTATTTATATGACTGTCAACATAATTTTTAAGTCTGCTTTCTTCTGTGGCCCATGGGAAAACCAGTGAAGTTATTGCCAGGTTTGGAATGAATTTTCTGCCGTGTTGGAGGGGAGAAGATTGCTGGGGCAGAGCGGTTCTACTGGGAGCACAGGTGGAGCTGGGACGGGGAGTTGGATTCCTTGCTCCAGACCGTACTTGTCCAACGTCCAACTTGTGCATGTGGGGCTCACACTGAAGATGTGTGATGATGATTATGATCATCATCATGATCAACAATGAAGATGAAGAGGGAATGTGCTCTTCCATCTCTTTCAAGGTTGGAGGTCGGACAAGGCTCTGAGCAGCCTGGTGTAGGTGAGGGTCCCTGCTGGCTGCAGGGGCGCTGGGCTAGGTGACCTTGGCATCTCCCTTCCAGCCCTGGCCGTTCTAGGGTTCCGAGATTTGCGCTCCAGTTGCTATGGTGTGGAGGGGGAGTAGACTCACAGGGTGTGAATTTAGGGTGGAGAGATGCTCCTTTCTTGCTGTTACTGTTAAATGCTTGTCTAAGGCTTTGGGAGAGGAAGGTGTACACTGGGCACGCGGGTGCCGTGATCGGGTTGCTTCTTTGCAGATGCTTCTCAGAGCAAGAGGGCATTTACCTCCCTCATCCCTTACGTGTTACCTGTTGGAGACAAGGTAGAGTACTACTAGTAGTAGTCTACTGAGGGGCATTTCCATCCGCCACCGCAGCAGAGCTAACACTGTTGGAGCAGCTCTCATTCTGCATCCTTTGGCTGGGCAGCAGAAGGGATGAGGTGGGGATGGCCCCTCTCCTTGGCTGGGGGCTCGCACTCGGGCACCTTGTGGAAAGCCCCGTTCCTGTGGCGCGGCTCCGGCGCAGGATCAGGCTGAGTGGAGCCCTGGGGAGGGGCAGCGGTGCCGTGAGGTAGGAGCCATAAACAGATGGAGTCTGGGAGTGTCTGCCCTGTTGGCAGGAGGCAGGGGTTCGCACGGGGTGTGTTTGCTGCTGGCGCTGCCCCAGAGGTGTACCAGCTCGGCGGGTGATGCCGGCGGCACGGACGCTGTCTGCGCTGGGGTGGCTGCTCCGGTTGTGCCGGGCAGCTTGGCCGCTCGCCGAGCGCCCGTCCGCTGGCAGCCTGGGGCAGCGGCCCCGCCGGTGACCGCTGGGGAGCAACGGCACCTTGGGCGGGCTGAGAGGGGCCTCCCCGGGGAAACCGACGGAGGTCCTTCGTGGAGATGATGTTGGTTGGGCTGTTCGTTCTGGGGGTCCAGGTCGCGAATCCAGTGCTTCTGTTGGGAATGGTGTGTCTGGGGAAATCCAGACAGCGGAGGGAAAGCGGTGTCTCAGTGTCTACTCGCAGAATCATACATTGCCTGGGTTGGAGGGGACCTTAAAGCTCACCCAGTGCCATCCCCCCTGCCATGGGCAGGGACCCCTCCCACCAGAGCAGGTTGCTCACAGCCCCATCCAGCCTGGGCTTGAACACTCCCAAGGATGGAGCTTCCACCACCTCTCTGGGCAGCCTGTGCCAGTGTCTCACCACCCTCCTGGGGAAGAAATTCTTCCTCATGTCCAACCTGAATCGCCCTGTCTCTAGTTTTAATCCATCCCCTCCAGTCCTGTCCCTGCCCCACAGCCTAACAAGTCCCTCCCCAGCTTTCTTGTAGCCCCTTCAGATGCTGGAAGGCCACAATAAGGTCTCCAGAGCCTTCTCTTCTCCAGCCTGAACAACCCCACCTCTCCCAGTCTGTCCCCATAGCAGAGGTGCCCCAGCCCTCTGAGCATCCTGGTGGCCCTTCTCTGGCCACGTCCCAGCACAGCCACAGCCTTCCTGTGCCAGGGGCTCCAGAACTGGATGCAGTGCTGCAGGTGAGGTCTCAGCAGAGTGGAGCAGAGGGGAGAATCCCCTCCCTCGCCCTGCTGGCCACGCTTCTCCTGATGCAGCCCAGGACACGATCGGTCTCTGGGCTGCGAGAGCAACTGATGGCTCGTGGTGAGCTTCTCACCCACCAGCACTCCCAAGTCCCTTTCATCAGGGCTGCTCTCCAGCCAGTCCCTGCCCAGCCTCTACTGGTGCTTGGGATTGCTCCGACCCAGATGGAGGACCTTGCATTTGGCCTTGTTGAGCCTCATGAGGTTGGCATGGGACCACCTTTCCAGCCTGTCCAGGCCCCTCTGGATGGATCCCTTCCTTCCAGCTTTTATTGCCTTTATGTTTTCTTTTGCAATGTGACTAAATGCGTGCTGTCAACATGTCACAAGAGTGGGAAGATGGAAGTTAGTACTGTCTGCAGAGGCTCTGTTGATAGCTCCTGGATCATGCTTTTAACGTGGCTGAGTTGAACTCTTGCTGTGCTGCTCCACCCCTTCTCTGCATATTCTTCCTTGTTAGGGGTGTGTTTTAAGTGTATTTGCCTTTATGCAAGAAGCTCTTGAACCTTTCAGTGAAGATGTTACAACCAAATGACAAAACATGGCTGGGGGGACTTAGTCTCAGTACGAATGAGCTTTCTGGCTAGTTAAGTTGATCTTTTATATAGCCTTGTTTATAATCATGCCGTAACAGTGACAGTTTTTCAGTAAAACAATAATATCCCTGTCGCATCAGAATATTAACTTCAAATTCTGACACCTTAACCAAAATCCTACATTTCCAAGACAGCTCGACGTGCAAAGGGGGCAGGGTATGTTTGGAGATGGAAAGAACCCATGCTCACTGCAGCTCTGCTGCCTGTTACAAAGCACTGCTGGAAAGAATATTTGCGAGAGTGTAAGTATCTCTAATTTCTGAGATAAAAGAGCAATGTCAGCGTGCAAGGTCATCTTTAATGGAGAGAGAGCTGCCTTTCAGGATCTGATTACATGGAAAGCTCCAGGGCGCTAATCTGGTTTCACGACTCTTGTGTTCAAGTCTGAAATAAAGTTATTCTGCTTGTTCAGACATTTCAGAGTGTTACCTATAAATAGACCAGAAATCGATGGCCATTTATCTGCGATGTATGTAATGTTTGAAATTACTGTGACTTATGAAGGGGGGTGTTTTCTTTTTCCAACCTGTCTGCTGTGGTAAAATCTCTATCAAGAGCACAGTTACTGTACGTCTCTGTTGTCTGAAGGCGATGGGGGCAAACAGGCTCCCTTTCCTGTCAAACTTCTTTCCAGGAGTATGGTAGCAGTGGTGTGGCAAAGTGGAGGCAATTGTAATGCCCTGAATTCTTGAGGTTTGCAAGAAACCTTTTAGCAGCCTTAGCTCACCCGTGCATTTAGGAATTTGGGGACTGAATATATATTCTTGTGTCGTCCCCCCCCGCAGTCAAATCCATTTAACTTCTCCAGATAAAGCCCTGATTGACTCTCACCCCCATTTAAAGCACACTGAACTGATTTCTGTCCTGCCTCTAATCAGCCACGCACCTTTGATCTCTGCTGGGATGGCAGATAATTTCTAATAGCTGACACAGTGCAGCCCTCTCATCTGCAAACAATTCTGAGAGACGTGTATTCAATTTTTAGGTTTTTGTTTTCCCTTGACCTTCAAGGTTATATTTTTGGTCTCTATCAAAGTAGTGAGAGGGTGGAGAACAGGCAGTACAGCTCTTGGTTTCCTTCCATTGTTTGTCCTAACGATAAAAGTGTCCTAACCTTTGGTTGCTGTCTCTTCTTTCTAGTGCCTCAGGTGGAGCAAAATAGAAGTTAATTTACCTTTCTATGAGCTCCATCCTCTAAGCAGAGCTTTTATCATTTTAGGAATGAATAGAGAAAATCACTTTACCGCTCTTAAAAAAAAAAAAGGAAATAAAATAATTGGGCTATTTCTCTGAAGCAGTGTCTAAATCTGTAACATATCCAGGGGTAAGACTCTTTCTCAAGAGTGAAACGGGGCATATTTGTGATACAGCAATTCTGCTGGCAGAGGCTTCCCTTTCTTTAGGATTCCTTGTGAGCCAACAACTTGGTGCCCTGCCTTTGCAGTTATCTGCTCTTCATTAGAGGAAGGATTATAAAGGCTAAACAAAAGTTGGCTTTGTACGTAAAAATCAAAAGCTGACACTATTACAGGGAATTTAGTTTAAACAGTGTGGACAAGTATAGAATTAGTTTAAGGTTTTACTATCATTTTTTGCATATTAGAACAATTTTTGGGAGCTCGCATACTAGAAAACTGGGATTGTAACATAAAGATGTAACACATCTTACAGCTGAGAGGAAAATGCCCAACTCAAGTTACAGCTTAAGCATTGTCTTTCTAGAAAACGCCTTTTCTACTCTCTTTATGAAAGAGATTGGTTCTGACATGACAGGGAAGTTGAGGACAGTGGATTTGAAGATTTTTCCAGCATGGGAACATACTTCTTTTCGTCGAGACGAGTTGCACTGGAATGTACTCATGGTCTGTAGCAGCAAGTGTCGCTTAACTTAGTTATGTCGAGAAGTATATATACTGTGATCTGTCTGAAAAAATGGATGGTGCTAAAAACACCTGGCTAATAAATTGCTGCAGTGTTGGGGGAATGCAAAAGTAGGATTTCTTAGTGAAAAAGTTGTGTTGATTGAAGTGTCAACGTGATTTTCTACCTTGAAAAATTGATTAAAGATTAGTGTCTGAAGTCAGATAGCAAGCACGGTGTAAAACAGTACAAGGTTTTATTACAGCAGCATGCTGGTTCTTTCTGCAGGATCTCTGTAGAGCTGTGCTGCCTGTACCCACAGCCAGTCCTCACTGAGAGAAGGCAACGAGTGACCTCGGGCCAGCTGCTTGCTGTATTGGTAGCAGG
This sequence comes from Todiramphus chloris collaris, assembly GCA_025345505.1. Taxonomy (NCBI): domain Eukaryota; kingdom Metazoa; phylum Chordata; class Aves; order Coraciiformes; family Alcedinidae; genus Todiramphus; species Todiramphus chloris. Next base: position 8,131,034 of record JANVCC010000319.1, read on the forward strand.
GTCCTTCTGGGCAGGACAGTTCCTTTTTCCCTTACTTTAGAGGTTGCACGGAGTAACAAACCTCCAAAGTCTGTGCTGTAGGGCTGCACAGAGACTCTTGCACTCAGATGCAAGCCAGCAATTGCAAACTCTCTCAGCTAACCCGAGTCCCCTGTGTTGTTAGTTAACCATCAGTGCCTCGGGCAGCTATAAGCTGCTCACAGTAATTGAAGTCACCCATGGTTTTGGTGAAACTGGACCGTAGAAACCGTTGCAGGATGCTGCAGGATGTTTCTGTGAACACACAGAGGCAGTGATGGGCTCTCCACAGCTCCCCCCAGCAGGGGCTGGGAAATACTTGCTAGGGTTGACCACTGTGCCTATGCAGAGTAGGGCCAAGAGTTCACTCATTCAGTAAATCAGCTGCTACATGGGATGAATTGCATCACTGTAGATGCCTCCCTATGTTTTCCCCATCAGCAAAAGGAGACTATTGCTATCACAAAACCTCTATCGAGTACATGGGCCAGATCTGTTTTGTAGTGGGCACGCTGTTTTTGAAGGTGAAGTCCTGCTTTGTCCGTGGTATTGAGTTGAGAGCCAGTTCTGAAGAGAAGAAATCGAGACTGAATTTGTGTGAAATGGTATCCTAATATATAGGATAGACCATTGACTTGTTACGTTGACGTGGTGGGTAGCCTTTCTTCTGTAGATTGACTTGTTTGTATGCAGTGTATGACACGGACGTGATGAAAGATAATGCAGCTTCTTAAGTACTATAAATGTGCTTTGATTGAAGGTGCTAACTCTTGACTCACAGTAGGGAGGGGGTCAGTGAATTAAGCTGAAGTTGAAGCTTTCTCTTTGTGCGTATGGGGCTTAAAATCAAAGTTGAGAACAGTTACCAGCCTTTCAAGTTGACCTTGGAACATTTACTAGAAAGAAAAAAAGAAAAAAAATTGGCATTAAATGTGGGATAACGAGATAAGGGAAAAAACCACTCGAGGCATAAAGCTTGGTGAAAAGCCTTGGAGTTTCTTCAAGATGTTTTTAGTACGTAGCTGAAGTGAAACTATTGAAAGAGATGTAATTCGTTTTCATTATTGTCGGAGCCGAGATGTCTGCTAATACAGTATTTATGTTTGTGGTAATATCTCTCCACCATTGTGTATCTCTATAAACCTTCTGTTTAAAAAGCTGACCAAACAAGGCAAAACAAAATAAACCCTCTCAACCCTCCAATAGTTCTGAGCTGCTGGGGACAGGATACGTGTCTCCCGCTGTGTTAGGCTGGTGAAATACAAAACAGAGAGATCTCTTTGTGAAAAGCAAGTTTAGAAATTAATCTGGCAGATTGTTGGCTCCAAGGCAAGTTGAGACTATCGGGGAGAAATCTGTTGAAGGCATAGCTCTGGTGAATGCCTTCTTTCTTGCAGGGAGGGTGTTGGAGCAAGAGGACTCGGTGATCATCGCACTGATGACTTTGCCCTGAAAAAAGATGTCCTTTCAAGTAGGCTGTGTGTAGACACATTCCCCAGGGTCTGGTGTCTCCCAGGGGTTTGGTGCTACAGCTGTGCTGGCACACTTCCTAATGGACTTGTAATAGGAAAAAAACCACTTTTCCCAAAGGAAGTTGATTCCATTTTGACAAGTGAAATGAAAAGCGGCAGTAAAAGCATTCTAGACACTTATACTGGGCTAGAAATACAGGTATTTTAACGCAGAAGAGAGCTGAAATGTGCAGTGATTTCTACTGAACTGGTTGTGAGCAACCTTTCCTTGTATTTGAGGCAAGTGCGCAGACTTCTAGAGAGTGAGGGTAGTGAATTAAAGAAGTTACCATTGAATGTTGCATCTCCACTCCAGCCTGAAATTAGGCTTTTGATGGGAAAGGGAAAGGCTTAGTGCCCCACCAACTAATCTGACACAGGAGGACCAGGGAAGAATTGCTTTTGTGCTGCTAAGTTGCTGGTTTCAAATCTGTGAAGTGGATGTGAGATTTTTAGTGCCATGCGTTAAATAGCTCTAAAATAGTCTTGGCTATAAGATATAAGCTGATATAAGCAATGTGAGTGCTTTTTACACTTTAATGAATGCCAGCCTGAAAAACATTGGTCATAATACTTGCATCTCAGGCAGGCAGCTAGATTACTTGAAGATGCATTTTATTGAGAGCATGTGGGAAGAGAGAGTCTTCTAGTGCATCCTCAGTTTTGGAGGGACCAACAGACTAAGCCAGTGTGGACAGAACTGAGGGCTGTTGTTGACAGAGTGGGCACTACACACGGTAGGAAAGAGCCTAAGTGGATCCTGATGAAATGGTGCCAACTGTGGTGGAAGAGGAGGACAGGAAGAATCTAAAGTTTATTTGAATCAATAAACCAAGAGAAAGCGTTGCTTTTCAGCTGAGGCAAGATCACTCAAACTTAGCTCACTGGAAGTTGAAAGGAAGCCCCCGTGGGACGTTCACTCTGATGCAGGACTGTTGGGGATCCACGTGGGA
>JANVCC010000319.1:8133525-8203323 GCA_025345505.1 Todiramphus chloris collaris
TGGGGATCCACGTGGGACGTTCACTCTGATGCAGGACTGTTGGGGATGGAGAAAAGGTTGAAGCGTGTTCCAGTGCTTTATAGAGTGCAGAAGCTCTTAGTGCAGGTCTTTCCTGTTCTCAAACCATATGCTGGAGTTTTATCCATTTTATGATTAGGCAAAAAGCTATAGGTGCATTTCTGTCGGAAAACAGAAGGAACCTCCTCTTACTTTTTACTACTAAAATTTAAAAATACTTTTAGGTAATTGTACTTTCTGATGTTACGCTGCAGCTGCTGTGGCTTGTGCTTTAAGTTGTATATTTGTCAAATAACACACCAAAATCCGCGCTTGTTTGTTTCTTTTTCTAGTCAGATGGTCCTCAAGTTCATCTAATAAAAGCTTGAGGAACATCAGTGAAAATATGTTGCCAATCCAAAGGAAATTATTTTGAATTTTTTTAAGGAGGAGTAAAAAAGCAAAAGGTAATATTGTAGTGTTGCCTTATTTATGGTGCCTGTAGCTTTGAAAAAATCTCCGAGTATTGACTGCCTTAAAATGAGCTGGAACAAGACACTTCTGGAACTCTGATTTCTTGCATTGTCAGTACAGCAGAAATGCTAAGCTCGAGACTTGTATTAAGCTCACAAAAGAAGAGGGGGAGTAAAAAAAATAAATCCATGGAAAAACAACTCTGTTGTAATTTGATGTCAGTTGTGCACTAAAATTTTTCAGCGCGGCGTTGTAACAATAAACCTTAGTCATTGCTGTCTTGGAGTTTAACTGCCTGTGATAAGCAGTACAGTATTTATTTCTGCCTTTATGTAAACACCGTGCTGCAAGTGGTTCGTGACAGCACTTCAGCGTGGCAAGCTGTGTCATGTGAGGATACTTGAGACACGCAGAATTGCAAAGCAGCTGGCATTCTTGCCTTGAGGATGAAGAAGGTTGTGACACTTTTTGTAAAGCCAAGGAGCTTCAAGGGGGAGATCAACCTGAATTTGTTAATTTATTGAAGTCTGTTTGCGCCTATTAAAAAGGGCAAGATTCTGTCAAGCTAGTTGTATTTTCAGCTAAAAATCCAGACTTAAATGGGGCAAACCAGCTAAACAACAACCAAAAAAAATACAGCACGAGATGTAGCTAAAATTGGAGTTCTTAACAGCAAGCAGCTGCTTAAGTAATTGAAGTATATAGGGTGCTACTGACCAAGGCAATTAGTATGTCATTTCATTAATGGTATTAGGATTGCAGTAACAATATTTAAGTCTTTCTGTCCAAATCAAGATTGAGGGCAATCTGTGACACGTAGAACAGTGCAGCCTTACGGGAGGTTACAGCACTGCTGTCTGAGTGGAGTTGTGACTGTGCAAGGATGGATCTTCAGGTGGCTGTGTACCTCGTTAAGGCTCCTCGTTGTTTCACACTGCTTGCAAGTTTACACATACACGTAAATTTTTGTAAGCTTGCATGTTTGTAAGTTTATGTATGAAAAAGGGCTCGTGGGGGCTGCTAATTTTTTGTTCTCTTTGCAATTCAGTTAGGAGCTTGCTGCTATTCAACAGCAAAAGAGAATCACTCTTTCTGTATATGTTTTTTGTGGCTTGTCCCTAAGTGGCTGAAAAATCCTGGAGAGCTCAGGCATGTTCGAAGTCCCTCTGAAATCTCAAGTGCTGCAGATGACAGGTTTCTAAGCTACAAGGTCTGCAACTCAAAGGCAAGTGGATGATGTGTCCAGTGACCCCAGTTAGGTAGCTGCTGTCCTCAAGAATAACCGTAAATATCCTTCAGAAGATGACAACGAGTTCTGGAGACTAGGTAAAGAAAGAAAATGTGTATCAGAGAGAGAATCTGGAATATGCTAAAAGCCAAATACAGGTTGCCTCCAAGGCTGGGAGAGCATCACTGAAGAATCATTGAGTGAGGGAACGGAAGCAGTGGAAGCTTGCTGCTGGGACACCGGAGGATGTGCCTACCCCAGTGGCTAGCCTGGAGTTGCTGATGTAGTTAAAAAGCAACTGAGAGAAGTTCTTCAGAGTGGTCAGGCTTCACAGCCATGCTTTTGGCCCACCTTGGTCTGTCCTGTTCACGCATTGCCTCTTTCTGGGTCTGTACATACCTGGGTGTGCTTTTGGTGGAGGAACTGGTCTTCTGTGCTGTTCTGGGCTGTGTTTCAGATGTGAAATGGAGAGAGAGATGTCTAACCTCCTGCAAACACCAAACCCGTGCCCTGGGCACGTTTCTGGGACATCTTTCCTAAATAGAGCAGTAGGGGTGGTTTCAGGAGGCCAAGCAAGCTCATTTGAGCGCGCTGCCAACATCCTCGGCACGTGGGGTGAAGGAAATGGAGACTGCCTGAAGAAGTGATGGTTGTTAACAGAGTACCCTTGGGGGAAACGTCCTTGTGTCCTGCTTCAACTGTTCTGTGGGTGTGCAAGGAGGGGAGTGTAGGCAAGGCTGGAAACCAGCCAGGCAGGGAAGAGCAGCGGGCTGGCTTTCCAGAGTCATGGGGCACGCCGAGTACCTGAACTGGGAATTCACACTTGTAAAATCAGGCCTTACTGGGCGTAATGGGCGAGTTGGTTCTGACTCGGGTAAAGCTGCGATGAATCTTTTGTGTCGCTCACTTGCGGGTTTTGCTTTTGGGTGACCCCGTTCATGGCTTCCTTTAACCAGCGCAACTTAACCCGTGGGATGTTAAATCACAACGGACTGTGCTTCGAGTAGCTGATTTTAAAAAGATGTGATTTGGTGGGTCTGGGAGAAATATAAATTACACGGCTGTTTTTCTTAGGCCTGGATAAATTTCGGCTGATGTGATCGCTCTTCATTGAAGATTTGAGTGGTAAATTCAGGCTCCTTCGCCTTTTGCATCATTTCCAGTCTCAAGTGATTGACTGCAATGGCTTGGGTTTCATTTTTTCCCCCGAGGTTTGGTGAGGGGTTGTTTTGGTTTTTTCCCCAAGGTTTGTTTTTTTCCTTTAGTTCTTGGTGTGGTTTTTTGTTGCGTGGGTGATTTGTTTGGTTGTGGTGTTGTTGTTTTGGGAGTTTTTTGGTTGGTTTTTTGTTTGTGGTGTCTTGTTTTTTCGGCGGTCGTTGCTGGGTGTTTTTGTTACAGAGGCTGGCTAGCAGGAGGTCGTGGGGCAGGGTAATCCCGGGAGGGGAAGGCGTCGGGGAGCTCCTGCGCACGAGTCCCTTGGGCAGTGGCAGCGCGGGGTACGCGCGCCGGCAGCGCTGGCTGCGCTCCGCCAGTTGGGATGCGACGGCAGCAATATGCTCTGCCATCTGGGATCCCTGCCGCGGGACTCTGCCGTTCCCTTCCCGCTCGGCGGAGCTTTGCAGCAGTAATTCCTCGCAAATTATCTGCTCTTTGGCGGGGCCAGGGGGAGATCTTGTTCCTCACCCAAAAGGTCTACCTGATTTTCCGACAAGGCAGCTGGGCTTGTGTGAAAGGAGAGCTTAAAAGACAGCCAACTCAAGGATGGAGTATCCGCGTGCATATGAAACTAAATGCACGCCCCAAAATGTTCATCCTTTGGTAAGGCAAAGAAACGCACGGAGAGCTTTTATCTGGGTGCTGCTGGAGCAGTAAGAGGACCCCTGATGGCAGCTGCCTGCCTCTGTGAAGCAAAGCGAAGGTAGGCGAGCGTCGTCATTGCTGCTCAGGTACCAGCTTTGAAAGTCCCAGACTGAGGGCTCTTAGGGGGCTTTTTTTGATGCAATGTTGAAACTCCAAACAGCTCTCCCCCGGTTTAGTCTCTTGTTGATAATTTACCAGAATGACAGTCGGAGTTAATACTGAACTATTAAAGCAGCTAGTGAAATAAGCCCCAGTTACCCTGGTGGTATTTTACCTTTTCATATGACTTCAGTTAACAGAACTGACCAGAAGTACCTTAAATATGAAATATTCCTGTTGTCATCTTTGTAAGTACATCGGTCACAGCTAGGTAACTATTACATGCTGAAAATGCAATCTTTAATTAACTCAGAGGAATAGCTGATTCATTAATTGCCGTGTGGAACTTGTATTACATCCTCTTAAACATTTTCTGCGCCAGCAAGAAACCCGTTCAAAGCAAATTTTAAAAGCCATGGTTTAAAGTTAGTAGGATTAAAGGTTAGCCTGAGCATCAAGAAATGAGGTACATGTCTAACTTAATGTCGCAGCATCAGCTCTGAGGACGTGTCGCTTCTGGAGAGAAACACTAGCAGACTTTTTTGGGTTAGTCCGACCACTTTTCACTTGAGAAACATTATTTAATTTGCCTCAGAGCGGCTTTGAAATGAAACCCCTGGTGCAAGAAGGCTGAGGTTTGCTGGCTGCCAGGCAGGGAGTTCTCAGAGCCCACGGGCAGCGTTCTCCCCGAGCGGCTGGCAGCACGGGTGCCGGAGCAGGCAGGGTGTCAGAGGCTCGGGCTGGAGCTACGCAGCAGCAGCAGCAGCATTGAGAGGTTATGCACGATGATTCCCGGAGCGGGAATAAAGCTTGGGCTTTCTTGGCACGACCGGAGAGACTAATCCGTGCAGTGGTACTTATATTAATTTGTAAGGATTGTTCAACTGGGATTATTCGCTGGGTATTATGGTCTTTAATCAGGGAGGGAGAACACAAGTTCCTTAAACGAAAGCAATAGATGCTTTGACTGTGTTTTTAACTTCAGTAGCTTTAGGCTTGTAGGACGAGTGGTAGCTCTTCTCATCTGGCTAAATTTTTAACTCCTTTTTGAACTATGACTTCACTGTGCTGTTTATTTGGGCGTGTTTCACTTGCACTCTCATTATTTATTTTTTCTCTGACACGGGCAATAAGAAAAAGATACCAAAGTAAAACTTTAGAGAAGCATTATGCATAGAAATGAGTATATAGGAAATGGTTGAAAAAATGTTGAAGCATAGAATTTTCATTCATATTAGCATAAGGAAAACATATAGTATTTTAAAGCTTTTTATTGTTTCCCTAATGTAAAAGTCTATAATCCTAATAAATATGGAACTAAACCTGACCTTTGCTGTGTCAAATTGCAGCTCTCAGCAATACAGGATATCCTCTTAAAGCCATTCATCTGTAAACACGACTGTCTAATGTAAAGATGCAGTCTGCCAAGCATTTACCGTGTGGCCAGCAGGCAGTGTTTCAGTTCAGCTATCCATTGCCATCCCATCTCGTGCTTCCTGAGTTCTGATTTGGAAGAACCACAATGACTCAGTAGGTAAACACGGTTTTCCCCGTTATCTGGAAAGCTTCAGTGGGTTTTCTGTTTGGTTTTGTGTGGGCTGCACAGGCCAGAAGCAGTCCCGCTGGCCGGGTGTTACCCTGACCATGTCCTCTGGAAGGATGAGTGGTTGTCTTTCTGTAGCTTTCCTTTTGGGATGTATTGCCAGCGCTTTCCTTCCTGGTTTTGCTGCAGAGGTGATGCACCAGGATTGAAGTATCCAGGTAACGGTACCAGGAAGGGAAGACTTGAACAGAGAAGCCCTGGGTCAGTTGGTCAGGCTGCACCTCATGCGTTCCCTCGCGCTCACTCTCTTTTTACTTTCATTTTTGCACCGGGTAAAGGAAAGGCTGCAGTAAGGCTACAGATGCATGGCTGTTCCTTGCACGATTCTGAGTTAAGCTTTATATTTCCCTCTGTTAATATCTCCTTTTGGGTCAGAGGAGGTCAAAGGTCCCTTTGGCCTGCTCACCCCGGGGCGTGTTGCATCCTTCACTGATGCAACCGCTTCATCCTTCTCAAGGGTTTTTTAAAGATTAGTCTACTCTGACCCCAGGTTTGGCCTTGGAAAGAATGCCCCGTTCTGCCCTCTCTTGTGCTGCTTCTCACCTCAATTCATGTTATTTTCTATCCCCTGGGTAACTGAGGCTATTTTGGATTTTCTGCTGTCTGGATAAAGCCAACCAAACAAATGCATTCCCTTCAGTATCTTTCTCAGTCTTTTTCTTAAACTATTGAACTAATAGTAGATAACATGAGAAGATTGTGCAGGGGAGCCACCAAACCTAATATTCATAGAGGAAAGCTGCAGATGTTACCAGGTTTGTGAAAATGAACCTTCTGGCTGGATTTTGTCACCAGTTCAGCAATGACACTTTCCCAGAGGTGCACTTGACCTCGGGTTCTGCTGTAAGTGATCTGTTTACTCGGTGTTTACTATACGGCAGTGGTTTGGCAAGCACTGGCCTGCACAGAGGCACTGGAAAGGCTGGCACTGGAAAAGCACGTTATCAGGAGCTGGCTGGCCAAGGTGGTGTGGTGTGCTCGCCCAATGCCGGCACACTGCATCAGATGCTGGCCTGGGGGGCTTCGGGCTCAACCCTGCCAATGGTCAAAGTGACTTAGAAACCTCATGGATGGCTTCTTCAGTTTGTGCTTAGTGAAGCTGTGTGGAGAGCTGTCGCAAGGAGCATCCTGGATTACTTGGCAGGCTGAGACATCTGCTGGCACTCGGAGGGTGGCTGCAGCAGCGAGGGTTCCTACTGCAGCACGCTGAGATCTCTCCAAAACATAATGGCATTTAGGAGCAAACGCTATTGTACGGAGATGAAACCGTAGGAAATTCAAGATTGCAGACTTTGTCTTCAAAAAGCTTGCAGATCCGTGCTCCTGCAAAAGTTCCGTAGCGAGACTCAGAGCTATTATTAGCAGCGCTGCACCCGCAGAGAAAAGGAGCTGACAGAGGAGTGAAACCAGATTCTGGCCCTGAGTGCAACGTATTATTAGGAAAACTCTATATGCACCTTGTCAGTGCCTGTCCTGTTGCAAATTGAATTTAGATGTGTAATTGATATGCTTAAAAGCCTGCTAATGGTAATTCAGCGCTGTAAACTGCGTCCTTGGTTTGCTTAGCATTTTGCATGAAGGGCCTCATTTAATGCACGTTAGACTTCACGTTACACCATTGTGCCTACTCGATTATTCAGGGATAGCTTGAGTTGACTCGTAATCATTCCTCCCATGTTACAATCATCTGAAAACTTAGTGATCTTGCACACTAATAGCTTTGTCTGAGTTGTTAATAAATTAGCACCCTCGGGGACCAAGCCATACAGAATGGATGCCTTGACTTTCTTCCCTTTTCTGCTTTTCACCCTGCTGAACAATTCCTGTTAGTTGCTGTGATTTACTCCCTGACTCTGTGGCCAGGATTTCTCCTTTACGTCTCTTTCATCCAGCCCCTAAGCTTTCACTTGACATCCATTTGACACCGTGCAGCTTGGTCTTCTGGTACTTTAGATGGATGATAAAATTCAAAAGCCTCATAATTCAGCCTCTCCCTCTTTATACGCCTACTCCTGCGGTTCTCTGGTGATTGTTCAAGAAGTGGTTTTGATATGTCCTCTCCAAATAGGATAAGAATCTGGAGGATGGAATGAAATTTAAATTGCAACTCTATCTTGAGATCCCTAAAAATAGCAGGAAAATTATTGTAGGCTTTGTCCAAGGAAAGCAAAGCCTAGATTGTTGAAAATGCATGAACTAGCTGACAGACAGAGATGATGGTGTAGCCTGGTGTAGGTGAGTCTTAGTAGTAGGGTAGTAGCTGTTAAGGACAGAGACTGAGGAAAATAACCATTAAAGAACTGTAAGGAAGAAACTGGTTTCTGGGGTGATTTTTTTTTTTTTTTTTTGGGGCTGTTGTTTGTTTTTAACACATACTCAAACCCAGAAACCCTGTGAGTACATTTTCAGTACACTGCTGTGTCATTTTCCTTTAGAAAAGGGCCTGCCAAGTTTCAGTGAGAAGCATAGTATCTCCAGTCACTGAATGCAGCTCAGACATAGGTACATGACCAGCACCTATTTAATGCTGAGCAGATCTTTGGTTCATCCAATACCGAAACCTAAAGTTGTCATCACCCCAAACAAATAGTTGTGTAAAATGCCATGTTTGGATCCTGTTCTGGTTGCTGAGGTGTGCTGGTGATGGATGGAAATCGCGTGCTGGTGATGGATGGAAATCACGTGCTGGTGTTTTGGATTCTGTCCTCGAGAAAGGCGATGCTGGTGCAGAATTGTTTATGGTATCTTACAAAGCAGTGTCAGTGGTCACAAGCTGAATAGCTGCTCCTGGTGGTTCATTTACCTTAGAAAACATGCCAATAGGATGGGTGTCAGAAAGCACTGGTGGTGAAAAGCATATCTTAGCTGCACAGCACTGCGTGAACGTTCTGTAACTTCACTGCTTGGCTCTGCTTCCCATCTGTGTCACGAAGAGTCCTGCGAGCCTTGAGTCGCAGGAGCAGCAATGGTATATTTTACCAGGCCAACTGATCCAGCTGGAAAATAAGGGCACATTTTGGGAAGCTGCGTTTGGTCTGGAGCAGCTGCTCAGGCAGTGGCTGTGCAGTAACCAGAAGCAGCTCTCGATGTGTGTGTTCGGCAGCCCGCTGAACTCCTGATAGGGAGTGACGTAATTTGTGGCTGGGGAGTAATTACAGTGCTCTGCAATAGGAGTTCAGAGAGTGGTTACTGCAAAGGACGCGCCGAGCTCTGTTGTCTTACAGAGTAATTACGATCGTTAAGGAGGAACGAATGAGCACAAGTTACTTACTGTGAGGTAAGGTGGCATACATGGAAACGGTGGTGTGATTTTTAGGTGCTGACGTTCCTCTGGTGACCCACGCCACAGCCTTGCTTGATTTACTTTAAACTTTTTAAGGTAGGGGTCTCTGTCACATTGCAAGAGCAAGGAGACAGATCTTTTGGTGAAGCCCTTGGAGTGACAGTTAAAAGCATTGCCATTCAAACTGCAACGGCACAAAAATACGCAGAAATCTAGGGGATTTTTAACAAACTCTCACGCTTGCTTTCCAATGTGCACAGCAGGGGAATGGGTCTTCCACCTCTTGACCTCTGCAACACTGCCTGGTTTGCTTTTTCTCCTTCTAAATTATTTGATCTTGACAAGTGTTTATTACAGTGTTTAGTACGGTGTTTGGCAGCCTGGGCTTGATACACTGACAAGCTGAACGGGGGTATTTGTACCTTATATACTTCTGAAGCATATGTGAGTTTGTCAGTAAGCGAAGTGGTGCCTCACGTTAGCTTTGGCATTATTGAACATCCCACTGAATTTTTGTTTTCTGGTTTTATTTATGCAGATGTTAAAAAAATTTCATTCTGTGCCAGTGGCTTTTCACCAAGGAATACAAAAGAAGTGTCCATCGCTGGCTGCCATGAGCTGTGTTTTTCTGATCTCAAATAAATAAACTATTTCTGCGCTAAAAATTTTCACGGTGAAATTAGAACTATAAAATTAGTTGATAACTTCAGTGAAACTTAGTCTTTCCGGACTTCTTTTATCTGGGACTTCCAGATGCGTTACGCTGCCTTTATTTCATCTTTCAGATGACGACGTGGACCTAGAAGCTTTGGTAAATGACATGAACTCCTCGTTTGAAAGTTTGTACTCCACGTGCAGTATGCAGTCGGAAACCACTCCGCTTCTTCAGAACGGTCAGCTCAGCCGCAGCCAGCTGCCATCCTCAGGTTCTGGCCCTCTGCAGCCCATGTCCCCCAGGCAGAAGGTGCAGCGGTCTCAGCCGGTGCGCATTATGGCAGTCAGGTAGGAGCGAGGAACTTGCCTCCTTTTCTGTTCAAGTTGTCTTGAATTGGCTTCAAAAGATCTACAGTGTAAAATAGATCAACTTCAGTAGGGAGCTGGTGGTGTTAGGCTGGGCATTTGCATAAGAAAAAAAAGATGTACCAGGTAGGTGAAAGACACAGATCTTCCATTTATTTTGTAAAATGCAGAAATTCCACATTTTCACCCTTCTCTGAATCGACGCTTGATGTGCCCATAGTAGCAGGCAGATGCAGAAGCATAGAATTGGTAATAATCTGCAGAAGTGATTCCGTATTTGGATTTATTTCCAAACTGTTAAAAAATATTCTCGTGGGTGTGGTGCCTACTGACAGTTTCTTTTCTTCATAAAATGTAAGAGATCGTGTAGATAGATGAGGATGCATTCAGCTACTTTTGACATACAAAAAATACCCCTTTGTGAAGCTTTCCTGAACAGTCCAAGACAAACAAAGAAACAAAAAGGAGCATGTTGTAGTTATTTCACTGTTCTTCCTAGAACACTTTCAGCTCTTTCACTTGAGTGCATCATGTGAGTCATTATTAAAAAAATAATTACTGAAGTTTTCTCCTTGTTGTCAGTATGGGGGCTTGAACTGAAGCTTCAAGTGGAATACTCCTGGTGGTGATGGAAGGGTCTATAGGTGATGCTGAGGTTCTTAAAATCTTCTTTTTAGGCAGCAGGAGGAAAAGAGGTCCTGTCAGGATGAGTAGGTGAACTGTCTGAATCTGAGAGATTTGAAGTTTTGCTTTCGTTGCAGTTAGCAGTGTCTTCTCCAAAAGAAGTGAGAAGTAATAATGATAAAAGAAAAAACCCAGATGTGGAAAGGGTTGCTCCTAATTCTTTATGCTGGTGTGTTTCCTGTAGGAATGGTATTCTTGGGACAGGCAGCTTTTTGATACGAATGGGTGGTTGGCAGTAACTGCAGTACAACCAAACCAGCTAACAATGCAGTCAGTTTTACAAATATCTCATATTTAACCTTGAAAAGGTCTGTACTAGGAAATGCACTCTCTAGGGTACTCTGTTTTGTAAATACCTCAATCAAAACACTGTGTTGGTATTTCAATACTTAGCAACTCTTTTGAGAACACTCTGCCTTTCTGAACTTCATACTTCCATACACACAAGAACATTCTGTGTTTAACAGTGAAGAAAATAACGGTGAAACTTTTATTGAGGATTATCTAGACCCCTTTCCCTTAGAGGGTAATGACTGCATTATTTTTTCAGCCAGAACAGAGCGACTGACGGTGGCAGCTCTCTTAAGAGCACAGTTTTATGTGTGTGTCAGTCATGAAGTGTATGATGCACTGCAGCAGATCTCACCAGAGTGGATTCTCACTTCAGGAAAACCACACCTTACTAGTTGAGTCCAGTCTGTACTTCCACTTCTTACAGTGGAGGTCAGTCAGAAACTTCCAGTACAGAGCACTGTTGCAGAGCTGCTGATAGGGCAAGTCTGCTGGGCTGAAGAAATCTTAGCGCACACAGGTAGCACCAAAAAACAATAATGGAAAGAAATAAAAATCAAACAGCCTCAAGTAATTGTTTGCATGGCTCATAGTTATGGTTGGAACTCACTATTTATAGCAAACCCCCCAATCTGCAGGGCAGTTACCTGCGGAGGTTTCCCAGGAGCTGTTTTACCAGCCCTGGGGTTCTCGGGCGGGCAGGGCCAGCGGCCATGCCCAGCGGGGCACACGCTGCCAGCGGCCAGCCCAGCACTGGGCTGCCAGGCAGCTCTGGTGAGGAGGCTCTGCTTGCTGAAAGGCATGGGGGGATAAAAACACCAAGTGAGAGCAAACTGAGTTTGGAATAGGATTGGCATGTCAACCCCTGCAGCCAGCTGATGGTCCTGGAAGCGTGGCTGGTTGCCACTAGATGGTGCCTTCTGCAAAGGCTGCGCTGGCTGCTGAGTCCAGGGGGTTCCAGTCACAGGCTTGAGCCTTCCCTTGGCTGGTGTGGGCTCTGCGGCTGCATCATGAACTGGAACTGGGAAGCGGAGGTCCTGTGTAGGCTGCTGAGGCATATCTCATACGACTGTCGTAAGGTGGGAGGTTGTAATTGCAGTTTGTTGCTCAAGGTGAGGCTTTGCGTTTCCGTTTCTCCAGGAAAAGTAGAATCACAGAATCATTTAGGTTGGAAAAGATCCTTGTGATCTTGCCTAGCTCTACAAGTTCACCCCTAGACCATGTCCCCCAACGCCACATCTCAGCGATGCTTGAACACATGCGGGGATGGGGACTCAACCCCCTCCCTGGGCAGCCTAAGAAGAGTTGCTTGGAGATAAAATCTGGTATCACAGTGAGGTGACAACACTGCTTTCAGTCTCAGCTTGGAGACTTCACAGGGGTGCACCTTCATCTGCAGGTGCATGTAGAATTTGTCTCCAAGTGACTGCTGTTGTGTTCTCCTCTTTCACGTTGGTTTGGAAGAGCTTAACTGAGTTTCTGGCACACAGAATTTAGGGTTGTAAGCTAGTGCTTACAACAGTGATGACAGACAGCTATTTTTGTTTATTGCACAGTTACCTCAGTTACCCACATAATAAAGTTATAAGCAACAAAGCAAGCATAGATGCCTGACAGGTCATTTTTCATGCTCAGTCACCTACTTTGTGCTAGCAGTTGCTGTAACTGTATAGTAGTTGCTTAGAAGAAGAGTGGTGTCTTTAGTAACAGTATCATAAGTGGTGAGGCAGGACATCCAGGTCTAATGATGCCAGTTTGCTCCTCTTAATGCTTAGTGCTTTTGTGTTTATAGGCGTCTTCAAGAAGAAGAACAGCAGTTCAGAACATCGTCTTTGCCAGCCATCCCAAATCCCTTCCCAGAACTTTGTAGTCCTGCAAGCTCTCCAGTGCTGGCCCCTGGATCTTTACCTCAGAGTCAACCTGCTAGTAAGCATGTGAGTATGGGCTGAAGCTTTGGGTCATCCATTCGCATTCAAACCAGCAGTGGACTACTTCATTTTGAAGGCAGAAAGGTTCAAGATAAGTAGAAACGTTTGAAGGCTTTGTCTGTGGGTAGGGCAGCACTGGCTGAGACAGCATCTTCAAACAGGCTGCAGACCTTTCTTAAAAGATTTGTGAGACCAAAGTGTAAACATGAAGCAAGTCTCTTTCAGATATGTACAAACTGTGAATGAAGCAGTAAAGCCCAATATGTTTAGGATTTGGTTACCCAAGGTAATGACTTGATAATTCAGAAGTTAATTAGCTGAGAGTTTGAGGAGGATCTGTGCATGCTATACTGCATATTCCGGGTGCCACAAAGACACTGAACAGCTCTTCTCTTTAAAAACCTAGTGCTGCTTTGTTTTGCTGTTTTACACAAAGCTGCTCCAAAAGCAAAATAATGTTCTTGAAACGTGTAACTGGGCACAACTCCTTGTAACGGGACTGAAGCGGAGCACTGTCCCACACAAAGCTGGCTCTCTTGGTTCTTGGCAATGAAGATAGCATAGGATGAGCTCTCAGGTGGTCCAGAGCAATAACTGCAAGCAGTTTTTCTTCTTTCTCCTACTCCACTCTCTGAGAAGCAGCTGTCTTGCTTTATATTGGTCCCTGTGCACGTTTGAAGACTAAAGCTGGGCTTAAAAACTTTTATTTGTAAACTGTGCTGACTTGGCATGGGGATGAAAAGATGGCTTACTCTTACTGGCTGTTGGCTTAGAACAGTTCTGTGCCTAAGTACCCCAAAATATGATGGTGTTCTTTATCACTGCTCAGTTAGTTTGTAAGTAGCTCCTACATCTGCTCTGACTGATAAAAGGATTTGTGTGGACAGTTCATCGACAAGCGGTAGCCTCTGATGTACACCCTCACATCTTCTGTGATGCTTTATGTTGCCATAAACAGCTGTCTTCTTTCTTGAAAGACATGATGCATCTTCTGTGGTTTTACTGCATTTCTTGCAACACAGACAGATAAGCAGATGATGCCCTAGATAAAAATGGAGTCATCCCATTGGGAATTTAGCAAGACCTCATCAGAGACTTGGATAGCAGTGAAGCAGAGGGGCTGTTTTGCTGAGGCAGTGTTAATCTAATTCCAGAGAGACAAACCAGGGACAGTTCTTCCTTCTGGCCTTTGCCAGTGGGACAGCAGCATGCCTTTCCAAATATTCCCCAGTTTCAGGAGTTCTTTGCTTTCTAGGTTTAATTTTCTGAAGGTTAACCGAGGCACCTGAAAGATGGGTGTGCAAAGCCTTAAGAACCCTCCATGACCTGTGTGTCAGTTTTGATGGAATTTAACCACTAGTTAAACGAGTGGTTTAACAGCACACAAACATTAAAAGATAGTTTACTTTTATGTATGTAAGGAGATGGCTATAAAGACAGACTAAAAGTAGGGGTTTTATCCTGAATTTTACTTTGTCTATTTTAAAAAATATCAATCTACCTAATTTAAAAATGGAAAATGTTGACAAGGCTTTTGAAAGCCCCTTTTGGAATGAAATAAATGTTTATATTGCATGGAGATGCTTGCTGCTGAAGTTTTCAAATCAAAGGCAATCCATTGTAGTGATAAAGCCTTTCGGGGTACGAGGTAAGGAGGTAAAGCATGTTGGACAGCAGTGGCTTCTGTAAATGAAGATATACTGTGCATGTCAGTTTATTGACTGATGGGAAGCAGATGAGACAGTGGCTCAGGCTGAGGGAAGGATAGGAAAGTACTTTTTTTCTTCTCTGATGAATTATTTTCCTCTTTTTAATGAAGGAATAGATAAACAGAACTGAAAAGAATCATGTAGTTTCAAAGTATCAGGGTCAGAAGTAAGAAGAAAAAAAAAAGGTAGGGTCAGTTGCTTCATGAAGGAAGAAAACATCGTTTTTAATACCTCAATTTTAAGCATGGAGCATTGTTGGATAACAAAATCTGTCTGTTCAGCCTCCTCAGAGGATGTTAGCCATGTTTAATCCAGTTCTAGTTCCCCTCAATGGAGTCTGCCAAACAGAATGAGTAAAAAGTAATTCAAGAAATGTTCTATGTCCTTCCAACTTCATCCCATTCAAATTGCAAAGTTTGAATTTCAGTAAACTACTTGAAGATAGGCTCGCTCTTAGATAACAGCATCAACTACTGTTTAACAAAATAAGTGGTGAGCTTAGCTAAAGGAGTGCAACAGCACATTGTAATGCTGGCAGTTAATGAAAATAAGCCATGTTTTAAGAAAAATATGAATACATTGAATGCAAACTAAGATTAAACAGAACACTGCTCAATTTCATGCTCTCTGCTTGGAGGATTAACCTTGGAGATGGGAACGAGCCAGTCCGATAACGTGGGATGTATGAGGTGTTAGTGAAAACTAATTCCTTTCATTCCTCTTGAGCATTTAGAAGTAAGCAGGCAAATAGTTCCAGCTCTGGTGACACAGGGAATCACAGCAAAGGCCTGCTGTGGAGGCAGCGTTGCCTCTGGTCAGCTCATATACAGGGGACTTGAGAGGGACCCAGGTTCATGTGCTCTTGGGGCATTTCAGAAAGGAGCTGACCATGTGAAACTGTGGAGAGTCACTGGAGTGTCTGATATGACTTTGTAAGAAACGGTGTCATTAGGTTGTTCCTCATGGAACAACTCTGGTCTTATTATAATTTTAAAGTACAACTTGACAACGATGAAACCCAGTAGTGGGTTTGAAAGAGGAATTTAAAGATCTGGTTGTGTTCGACAAGGAAGAGTCTCACGTCATCTTGCCAAGCCTTAGAGCATAAGGAAGTGCCAGCTCTGTTCAAGTTTACTAAATGAAAGCTTTTTCCTAGTATATTGTTCCCTATAGGAAAAGGATGCCTGTGTGAATGAAAGAGTGCAGGTCATAAAGCTTGAATTCTATTTGCAGCTGAAAAAAAGCGGATGTTGTTTTTCTCATATGCAAAATTTTATCCATGTAGCTGAAGCTTGAGACCTGCTTTTCTGCTTAAGATGCTTCTGATGGTCATGAGGAAAAACTGCTTTACTTTGAGGGTGATGGAGCACTGGAACAAGCTGCCCAGAGAGCTTGTGGAGTCTCCTCTGGAGGCTTTCAGAACCTGCCTGAGTCTGTTCCTGTGCAGCCTGCCCTAGGTGCTCCTGCTTCAGCAGGGGGGTTGGACTCAATGATCTCCTGAGGTCACTTCCAGCCCCTACCATTCCGTGATCCTTTCCTCCTTTTTTCATGCGGTCACCACTGCTTTTTTTAACAAGTGGTTCACAGGATGGCTTATGCGCTGCCTTGCTTTTGTTTCATGCTCTTTCCTGGCTCAGCAAAGAAAGGTGAAAGGCAGTAAAGCAGCAAAAAATAGCCACAATAAACCTTTCTTGTTGTAGGTACATTTTGTTTTCTTACGTTGAGGAAGCATTTTCTTTATCTTACTCAAAGTGCACATATCAGGAATAATTTCTTTTTTTTAAAATATATTTTCTGAGCTCTTTTGAGTAGTGGTACCAGTTTCACCACTGCAGGAAGCAGTATGCCACCTCTAGCTCTGCTGCCAATCAGGCACTGAATACTGCTTTTAAAGCTGCTGCCTGCAGGAGGGTAACACAGCTGCTCCCCAGAAGACAGAGAACAGTGAGAAATGTCTTCTGTGCTAGCACAAAAGTGAAACCACATGTAGGCAAAGGAGGTAGTCTTTTAATGGGAGCGTCGATGTATCAGTCTGGGAGATAAAACTGGAATCCTAGGCTTATTGAAATCATTGCAGATATTTTATTTTATTTTATTTTTACTCTGGATCTGGTTTAGAAAAAAAAGCCAGAATTAAAAGATTTTGTAGATACTTTTTAAAGCACAGAAGCAGGTGGAGTAACTGACACGTAATGTAATAGTAAAAGACTTAGAAGAGAAATAACTGTGAACCTTTGGGTCTGGTTTCAAAGGTTATCCAGCACTGAGCAAGCTCCAAAGCAGTGGAGTCTGGGCTAATACAGTTGTGTGGCCGAGCACATCTGGTGGGAGAGGCTAAGAAGTGACTTGTAATTAAACAGCTATATGCTCCGTGGGAGTTCAGCGTTACGATCCTTTATTACAGTTCTGCAGGTGGAAACAGCCAACTCTGAGCCAAGTTTTGCAGCGAGAAACGTCAGATGTTGACCTGTTCCTAGTGATTGGCATGTGGTTCTGTAGATACTGGCACCACTGAAGTTTCTGTAGCGTGGTTAACCAGCTGGTGAATACCTGGGTGAGAAGTGCCAGTTAGCTGTGCTGCTCGGGCAGTAGCTACTTCAGCTGCCAGTGTGGCGAGTAAGATGCTGCAGATGTCCTGTGTTTGGAGAAAGTTTGACCCTTCAAGTGGTAACTGACAAAAAACTCTTAAGTTCTTGAGTTGGGAGCAGTGTTGTCCATGAACCTGGGAAGAAGGAAGACAATGGGAGAGAAGCTACCTGATCACAGAGTGTTTCCCCCTTCATCCCATGCCTCTCTAAGTACCAGCCATCTGCCTGTCACCATGGAGCTTGACCGTGAGGCAGGAGAAACTTCAGCAGACCTCTGTGAGCATGTAAGTGCTCCCACTTTGTGGTGGAAAGGGCAGGTAAAGGCAGGAGGAGGAAGGACATTTTCTGGGTGACGCCATGGGACATTTTAATACCATGAAATGGTTTGGGTTTTTTTTTTTCCCCCTCTTGCTTTTCTCCACATCTTTGTTCATAAAACACCTTCCCATCTACAAAGATGAGATTACCCTGTCTGAGAGGGACGGTGATTGTGGACTCAGAGAAAAGGGACAGCTGAAAGTTTTTAAAACATCATTTACTTAACAGGATAAATATGTTTGTCTAAGAAAAATGGAAACCAGAAAATGACACCGAGCCCAGACCAAACATTTGTCCAAAAGATTGCTAAAAACATCAGACGACTAGGGTACTGCTGGTTGAAGCCCGTCTTTGTGTTGCTGCTATAAACCAAGAACTGGTTGGTAACTTAGGTTATAATTTCTGGTTGTGTACAAATATTTTGGAAAAAGCATGCAATAATTACATGTAGGTCACTGCAATGCCACAGGATATTAGGCTAAAGTATCTTGTGTGAGTCAATGAAGCTTTCAGCTGTAAAAATAGGGCAAATTTCTCACATCCCCCCTCCATACAGCCCAGGCAAACTTCCAGATAGCAGTTTTATGTACCAAAATTATTTACTCTTTTCTAGCAAATTAAATTCACAAACGGGTATGAATTAATGCAGTTTTTTTTTTTCCCAGATTTAGTTACCCTTCAAGGGAACTCCTGTAAACAGACTGCTTAGTTTTAATTGTTTTCATTTTCTTCCTGTAAAGCTTCTATACTGCCTCTTTTGAAGACAAGGATGTTGATTGCCAAAAGAGTAGCTGTGTAAAAATATGAACTTTTGTATAATGAAACCTTTATGTACTAAGTTAGATTTTGCATTTTGAAGGCATTTTGAAAATAGATACTGGCACCAGGTTGAGTCAACAGGGCTTCTCTCTCTCTAAGCAGGCCAAATGCTGTAGCTGGATTCATCTGGACAATTCTTTAGGTCCAGGTTCAGATCCAGGCACTCCCTTTGGCCTGACTTTATGCCATGACATATGTTGCTTCTCTTAAATCTTTCTTTGAAGCGAGACTCTTTGGCTAAATAAAGAAATCATGCATAGTTTGCCCTGTGGTGTGTTTAACTCGCATGCCTTTTTGGAAGAAAGTTGCAGTTTCTTTTGGGGAAAAGAGGACAAGCTGTCCCCAGTGCTGTTGGTGCTGGGCTGGTGGGTCTGCAGGTTCCTCAGATGGAGCCCCACGCACTCTGAATCAGCAGAGAGTCAAAGCCGCCGTTTCTCCTTCCTTACAGCAAGAAGCTTGGTGGTGGAAAGAAATTAGTCTCTTCATTCCTGCTTTTGGGAAGTGCCAGAACAGTAGTTACAGTCCCAACGTGAATTACTGGAAGTACTAAGGGCATCTTCATGCTCAAACCCCAAAGTATGTTATTTGTTAGGATTTTTTTTGTTTTTAATGACACAAACCTGGCCCCGGTCCCAGGAGCGTTTTGGCTCCCTCCCCACGAAGGATGGCGGGGCAGCGGGAGCGTGCTGGGAGGAGGGCTGCGTGCTCAGGACCAGCGGCAGCACGCCGGGGGCTGCGGTGCCCGCCCAAGGGTGGTCTGGCACGCTCCGCGGGACGGGAGCCAAACGTGCTCTGCTGGTAGCCCCCCTGGGTGTTCAGCCGCAGAGGAAGGCTTGCAGTTGGTTTAAAAAGCGGGTTTGAGAGAGTAGTGCCTTTGCAAAGCGACCTTTAGGGCTGCCCCGTGCGAGCACCGGGCGGGCTGTGGCACACGCTGGGCATTAGCCCGTTCACCTTCGGTTTTTGCGTGTGCCCTTGCAGGTTTTCGCTGTATTTTATTAGAGAATATAACTCAGCTGCTCTCTGCTTTGATAAGGAATTGCCAGAATTGAGAAGCTGTCAGGCTGAGAGTGCAGGGGAAAAAGGCAACATGAGAGAAATTCTAATTCTCTCCGTGCCTAGCAAGCAGGCAGGAGTGAGTTTGGGTGTAAGCATCAGTGCAGCAGGGAATTAAAAAACCCCCCCCAGAACTACGTTGAGTGATTGTAATTATACCGTACGTGAATTGTTGAGATGAATCAGAGGTGTCATAACTTTATGCTGATAGCCTTTAAGGAGTCGCTCGACGCAGCGGGAGTAGCTACGCTGAGTCTCAGCGATCCTTGTCGTCTGCTGTCTGGACTCGAGGTGTGAATTCAGGTCAACTTTAGACATTTTGAGGAGAAACCTCTTTGGGCCTCGGCTGCTCGTCAGAACAGATGTGAGAAGGCACAAAGCCATAGGTTAGAGCCTCTGCTGTATATCCTACATGATAGAGCCTCTGCTGTATATCCTACGCGACCTTGCGGTACCATGGCGTTGCCAGCAGTCGGTAAGTCAGTTAAGGTCCTTCCCAGGGTGAGCTGAGAAAGCCCTTACAGAGCTGCCCTGGCATCTACAGCTGAGCTGCAGGTGATCCCCCAGCGAGTGCTGTGGACATATGTAGTGCAGGACTGGGAAGATGCCCATTTTTCGCTTGCTTGCTGGCATCTACTTCTAGGGATGGAAGGCAAAGCCAATGTTTAGTTTGTTCATTTCCAAACCGTCAGCACAGTGGTTGCTTAAGTATCAGGAATCTTCATTCCCAGCAGGAAGAAGGCTGCTTTGGCCTTGCTGCAATTACCTGGACAGTGAACCGTGCCCACATTTCAAGTGGAAATGTGTTTGAAGCATCTGTTTTCACATAGGTGGTGTTCGTGTGGAGGTACCGGGGAAGAACGTACTTGCAAGTTCATCGGTGTGTTAATGGGATGTTTATGCATTGCTCTGGAGCTTGCAGATATGGATTTGTTCCATTTCCTAAACAGAGGGGATGTTAGTTGGAATTTAATAACATTTTTGCATTGGAAGAATACCGCTGAGTTAATTAAATCATTATGGGAGGAGGTTCAGTTCTCTGTGCTGTTGATTTATGGTCTCATTATTGCTATCAAATTCTTACTGTATTATTCTTTCTCCTAATAGAAGTGCAGAATTACTGTACTAAAAATTATTTTGTTTAATTAATGTAAACACCTCCAGTCTTTTATTCAGCTTGGCTGCAATTTGAACATCATTTACAAAACTTAACATAAAAGTGAGTTTCACCTAAGACTTGTTAAAAGGCGACCCATCACCAATTCATAAAAGCTACGTATCATGTTTCTCTGCTGGCATTAGGATTGCTTATTCTCTGCAGTGGCAGAGCCCTGCTGCTGCCAGGGTTACTGGAGCTGGTTTCTCCTGCTGCATTTCAGGAAGCAGCGGAGTTGGAAATACCTTCATTATGCTTCATGCCCTAAGTGTTTGGGTTTTCTCCTGTTGCTTTAGGGGGGAAATGAATAGCGCTCGGAAGCAAAATGGGTTGACTGTCAGCTGGGAGTTGGGATCATCCCACGTTAAGCATGGGATGTTTCTGGGGAACATGTGTAAAGCAACTTTCTCTCAGCAGATTTATTACCAGTGAAATTTCATTAACGGCAAAGCCAAATTTGTTCTGCAGATTTTTATGGAGGAAAGGGGTGAAAGCAGGAGAGACCTTTCGAAGTTGCTTTTGTTTCTCACTAAACACGTGCCACTTTAAAGCACTCAGTTCTTTCCAGCCACCCCTTCTGTCTGCCTGGATCCCTTACATGGCCACAGTGAGGAACTGCTCTGCTTTTTCAGGGTATTTTGATACAGACTATGAGGACACCACTTCTACCCTGCACACACCCACTGCCCATCCAGACATCCAGAGCATCATTCCCACCCACGCCTTGCACTTGCCAAATGGCCCACACCATGGCAGGGGGCATCGGGCTCACGGAGACACCCTGAGCAGCTACAGACAGCCCAGTGGGAGGAAACAGCTTCCAGTGCCAGGAGTAATGTCTGTGCCCTGCAGCCATGGGAGAAGGTTGACTGCCTCACTGTGCCGTGGCATTGCACATGTTTCTCCTCTCACCTTTTCAGTTCACCTTTAAAAATCACATTTTCCTACTGTCTGTGCCAGAGTAGGTACCAGGAATAGGAACAAGCCTATTCCAAGGAAGAAAACATTACTTAAGCCCTAAAAAATAAACGAGGTGCAAAAACATTGTGGAAAAGAGTATTCTAAACTAAACAGCAACACCCTGATAGTGAAACACTGGGATTTAATTTTACAGACAATTTGCCCTCGGGCTTTTGTGAGTAATTTTTTAGCTTGTCCTTGCATGCAAACTATTAAGAGCAGCTAATTACTCTGAAGTAAGTTGCTTGTCATGCTGTTGTTGGTCACACTCATTTTCCCTATTGCTTACTAAAATCCACTGAAAGTGAGCCAACCACAGTATTTCCATGTATTTTGTTCATCTTTGGCCTTACTTACCCATAATTACTTGCATCCTAATCCACTGGGGGTTTTGGTTAGTTTTTGGGGGTGGGGGTTGTTTGTTTTGGGGTTTTTTTTTTGACTGCACCTATGAAAAAGGTAATCCAAATCCCAAATCCTTCATCATCTGCTGAGAGAGGCTGTCATTCCGAGGGGAGCAGAGTGCTTGTCAGCTGGGGGGGCAGGAGAGC
This sequence comes from Todiramphus chloris collaris, assembly GCA_025345505.1. Lineage (NCBI taxonomy): Eukaryota > Metazoa > Chordata > Aves > Coraciiformes > Alcedinidae > Todiramphus > Todiramphus chloris. Next base: position 8,155,147 of record JANVCC010000319.1, read on the forward strand.
ACCACACTCATACCACATTTGTGTAGCATGACACGTTTCTTAGTATTTTCTACAGTATTAATAAGAAGCAAAAATCAGGAGGCAGGCAGCGATAGTTGTCCGAATGCATCCTCAGTGTAGCTTCCCTTTGCTCTCTGTGAACATACAGTTCTGTATTAACACTGCATGCAAGTTACAATTGAATTTGCTTACAGACTAATTAAGCATAGCTTAGAGCTGTAGTTAACTGCAGCACTTCAAAAACTACTGAGGAACTTCAAGGCCATCTGGCTGACAAGAAAGGAACCCCATGCTCTGCCCAAGGTTGTGCTGGCTGCTGTGTCTGTAAGGCTCCATCACCGCTTGCCCTCTCCTGTACGTGGAATAGCGCTTGGGCAAGCTCCAGAAGTCATTTTTTTGTCTAGGAAAAATATTTAGGTTTTAAACTATAGCAGGAAATTCTGCGAGAAGAGAGATGGGGCAAGGGCACGATGGAGTGGGCAGGGAGACTGCTCGTGCAGCAGATGCTGGCTCTGAGTGTCTCCAGCAGTTCATCCAGCAAACAGATGTCAGAATGGCTCTCAAGTGAAAGACTGCTACGTTGATGTAGAACCATTAGAATGGAAGAGCTGAATGGACTTTATAGAAAGCTTTCTATATGTTACTTTTATCCCTTAAATAAAGAAATCATCTGGTAGATCCAGAGGTGGTGAAATAAATGGTGAACGTGCTCACATCAGTGTCTCATTTGGCCTCTTCTCGAGCCCCCTCTGACACAGCGCTGCCAAAGCTGCAGTGGTTGGCTGATCCTTGTCTGGCACAGTGGCTGAGGATGATGTGCACGCAGAGGGCTTGTTCTTCCCCTAAGCCAGAGTCGTGGAGGTGCTGATCTCCCTACGTTCAAATAGCAGCCCCTAAGGCAGGGAAGGCAGGAATAGAATTTGGGCGATATCTGAGTACAAGGACTGATAGCGTGGAGAGGAATTAGTTGCTTTTCTTGGTGGACTGTTAAGTTTGCTGTATTTTGGAATCTTTAAATGTAGGGTAGGAGAAACAAATATTTTTTGTTTCTCTTAAATTGTGTGACAATATTTAAATAGAATTTCAAACCAGTAAGGTCTCGCTGAGTTCAAGAAACACATTAGAAATATTTGAAGAGGAGGTATTTAAAGTATGAGTTGATAATAGCTCAGATTTGCTTGTCAGTGCAGAACTTTGACCCTGCTATGAAAGGACTTTTATTATTTGTGTACAAAACCGCTTCTTTTGGTGCAAAACTTTTTTGCATTGATTGCATATTGAGTTATAAAAGGTGTGTGTTGATGCAAGACAACCTTGGAGCTCTTTATGTATGATGGACGAGCAGTAGGAATGGCCATGCTTTTCATGTTATGTGCTGTGCAGTAGCAATTGATTTTTTGTTTGGCTGATGGAAAGTGGCATGTAAACTAATGAACATATCCAGCATAGTTGTTTTTCCCAGTTACAGGCAGCCCTTTCTCCAATCTCAGCTTGCAAGAAATGGAGAGGAAAATCTTTAACTTTGGAGGAAGATACTGGGATTCCTCACTGCAGATAATCACCTTTTTGTGTCTGACTTGGTGTTGTGCTCAAAGTCAGCGTGGGTTTAATCACCCTTAGATAGACATGATAGTCCCAGGCTTTCACTGTCCTGCTCACAGACCTCCTCAGGTCACTGCTGCTTCACGTTAAAAACAATTTAATAACAGCAAGTGCTATTTTGGGAAGGGGTTGCAGTTCCCATTTTGGTTGATGAGCCTCGTGTCTGACCAAGGCACCTTTGCCTATGCACTGCTTCTTCCCACCCAAAGTTGCATTGCTCTGTACAGGGGCAAAAATTGCTGTACAAAATTGTACCTGCTGGTCGTTAAGTTTATTCCATAGGGAAATATCCGTAGTAACAGATACCACTACTGAGAAAATCTCAGGTAATACTTTTTACATTCCCTGTCCTTATTATATGTAGTATCAGGCAACCACTTACTGTAGCTTTTCCACAACATCAAGAGAGATGATCACCTTCTGAACAGCCTTCTGTTTGGAATTATTTCCGTGAACTGTGGTTATATAAAAACTGAGTCTGTCATTTGGCTTGCTTGTCTGGGGATCTCCAGTCAGTGGTGAGATCCAGAACTGCCTTTTGAGTACATTCATGGCATCTCAGGGTAGCGAAACTATAGAGGATGACAGTATTTCACTGCAGTGCCTCTTGCTGTTGACTACAGTGGGAACCTGAATGGTTAGCTAGTGACAGCTGAAGTGACTACAAATGCAAACCAACCTAGGTAGCGACCTGGGATGGAGAAGATCCTTTCCCCAATTTACCAAGCTGTTTTATCAGGACCGGATCTGGACGGAGTGGGAAATTGTTGTTGCCTGTTTGCCTGAGTGGCCAGCCTCCTCATTGGTTACTCCTCCTGGAAGGAACAGCAGAGTTTGTTTTTCTGCAGAGATGCTGGCAACTGCAGGGTTGGCTTTTTTCCCCATCATCTGTTAAGGGCCTGTGAAAAAGGATCAGTTTCTAACCACTTTCTTTTCAATAGATGATGAGATGGAAAGGGAATACAGACTCTCATAGAGAGATGCTTTTAGCCATTGGTAATTGGTACATGATAGAGATCCCAGTTCTTGTGAATGTTGCGGGGTTTTTTTGGGGAACAAATGAGATCTGGTGGGGGTAGGGTGTGTGAACATCTCCAAGCACCAGTAAGCCCATAGGGGAGAGCAGTAGCAGGAGTTTCTGAGCTGGAGGGTTTGTTCACTTGGGTGACCATTTCAGAAAGGAAATGACCTCCAATTTGCCTGCTGATTTTGTACTAGGGAGAGCTACTCTCAGGGAGACCAACCCAACAAAGATAGGTTGGTTTTTGAAGATTTGTTTTCCCCAAGTTAATTAACTTTGCAATGGACAAAGTCAGTAGGATGTCCTCTGATGTTTCAGTTAAAAAAAGATGAATTTGCCATCAAGATGGTTTCTGTTTTGAACCCCAGAATGAAACTACCCACTAACTTGTCTGATTCTGTCTCTATACTTAGAAAATAATGATCTTTACAGAGAAGGCTAAACCTTTCAGCTTAACATGGAGCTATCCAGGGAAGGGGAATGTGTTATGTGACACCTAGAACAACATGCACCTTTTCACTTGTTCTTTAAACGTGGTTGTCACCGTATATCTTGAGTAAGTTCCTGCAGTAGCTATTTTGTTCTGCTTTAAAAAGTGGAATTGATGGAGTGTATAGGTTGGCAAAGCTTCGGCTGATGTGAGCCAGGCAAACTTGGGTTGTTTTCTGCACAGCTGGGGTTCACTGAAAGAAGAACCTGCAGAACTCTGGCAACGCATCCACAAAACCCCTTCTTTCTTACGAGCTAGGCTTTGGGTCTGATCGGTGTCTGTTATGCTGAAGGATGTTCGAGCAACAGTTGCACTGAAAATAGGTTCAGTACAGAGTATTTTTTGTTAATACCCTGCTGCTAGCCAAAAATTTTTACTTTTGCCATGTGTCATCTTGTGCAACAAGATGGGGGAGTTGTGGAAGAAGCAAATGTTGTGACACTTTTCTACATTGTACAAAAGGCAAGATAGATTTTCCTCCAATAAGGAACCTTATGGTGGTTATGCTAAACCACCATCTAAAGAACACAACCTTCTGAAGCTGGAAAAGGCAGTAAAGTTTTCCTCATGTAGGATCATCTCTTAATTAATAAGGTGATAAAGAGGGACATTTGCTGAAGTCAGCAGATTTGTGCTGGATACAGAGTTAGAAATGCAATAATAATTTTTTAATAGCTGATATTAATTAATATTGCCAGTTATACTTATTAATGCAATATGCTTTTGGTGGACACTTTTTTCTTCAAAATAAATCCATTTTGATGTGTACAGCTGTATATTTAACCCAAGAGATTCGACGTGGTGATTGGACAGAAGTAGTAGGTGTTGTAAATTGGAATCTGTAGAATGAAATTTGAATGTATGTTAGTTACCAGTTTATATAGTTTCAAAACTGCAATAAGCATATAGTCTCAACTGAGCTAGTGTTCAGGGGGGGAAAAACCCCAAGAAACAAAAACAACAACAAAACCCCAAACCACTATTTACATTTGTACATATTTATTATTTATAAAGTTTTATCTAGAAGGGACTAATAAATTAATATATTGTCCAGGACCCTAAACTGAGCTGTTTACATATCTTCTGTTACATGTTGATCTAAGTTGTACTTTTGCCCTTTAAGCCCAGCCTTCTTAAAGTTGTTCTTGCATAGCTGTCTCTGTTTGCCAAGTGCACAACATTTTAGAAAATGTTTTATTTGGATGGAACTGGAATTAACTCAGTCATGGAAATAGAAACTTCAGAATAAGAAAGATGTCCGAAGGCTGATCTACCTTCTGCCAGTCAATCTGGGGAAAAAAAAAATGAGCTTGCGAAAAGGCAAAATAAACCTGACATCAGTGCCTTTACATTCCCTTTCAGTTTCCCTGCAGTTCAGTTTAAAAAGGCTTCAATGACCTAGATTTTTCTCAGCATAATTCTTAAAGAAGATCCATGATGTAAATACAGAGCCATCAAATCCTTTAAAAAAACTGTCACTTGTGCCAGGATGGAAATAAAGTTAGTGGTGTCTTTGCATGGTAGGTTTCTTTAACTTGCTGCCAGTAGTTTAGGGAGAGGGGAAAAGGGAAGAAGGGAGCATGCTTGAAGATAATGACTGTTATATGCTATCTATTGCACGTAAAAATACAGAGTAAACTGCCTTGTCCTTGCCTTTTAGGGTCTTGGAAATGGTTGATTTCTCCACGAAGGCCACTGTTAAAATATTTCCCATTTGATACCATGCAGAATTGGTTTCTAGGAAGTGTCTGTTGTCTTAAAGAAATGATGTGCCCAATATTCGGTCTTTCCTTTGGGGATCTTTTTCATATTCATTTGCCTGCGCTGAACAAAGAAACTGGGTGTGTGAGCTATGTGAATATAAGTGTCTTTCTAATACAGCTAATTATTAAATGATTAACGGGAACCTCATGAAAATTGTTGCATAAACTTTTCAATGAGAGAGAAGACTCATTGATTGCGTTGGTGCAAGATGTTTAGTTGAGTGGACAACAGAGAACAAATACATTTGGCAATTATCTCAGATTACCTACTTTTAGGGGGATGCCTATAGGGAGGAGAACGCTTTGCTTCCAATCGACTTCAAAGATAAGATAGCTTAATTGGAAGCTGACTGTGCCTTGACAGCTTCGGAGCAGCAGTGACTTCCATGGAAAATAATCCGAAGCAGATGCTGAACGAAGAAGTAGCATTTTCTTTCATGTGCGCTTTGGCATCAGATCTCTAGCATTATGTTATCCAGTGCTATATCGGGAAGCATTTTTTCATTGTGGCATTGGTTTCAGCACACTACCTCGTATTTAGACTTGCACGGTTGAGTTCATCAGCCTTTGACAGACTTCAGGTGTTTCTGAAACACTGAACTTAAAGGGAGCTTTAAGTTCACCACTGTGGCATGGCATGGGAAAATACTGATGAAAGATCATAGGAGGAGACACATTTTTGGTTCCTAAACAATTATCAAACTTCACTAGATTTATTTTTTTTTATGTTTTTAGTTAATATGGTGGTATTTATGTAATTCTGCACTATTTGTATAAGAGAAACAGGCTAGAGAAATGGGCTGCTAGAAACCTCACGAAATTCAGTGAGGGCAAGTGCAAAATTCTGCACCGGGGGATGATCAACCCCAGGAACCAGTACATGCTGGGGGCCACCCAGGTGGAAAGCAGCTTAGCAGGAAACGACCTGGAGCTCCTGGTGGACCCAGCAACATGCCCGTGCCACGAAGAAGACTGATGATATCCTGGACTGCCTTAGGCAAAGCGCTGCCAGCGGGTCAAGTGAGGTGATCCTGCCCCTTTGCTGATCAGTCTTGAGGCCACATCTGGAGTGCTGGGTCCAGTTCTGAGCTCCTCTGTGTACCAGGGAGATGTGGACGTACTGGAGAGTGCCCAAAAAAGGGCCACAGAGACGATTAAAGGACTGGAGTATTTCTCCTATGAGTAAAGTCTGAGAGAGCTTGAACTGTTTTGCCTGGAGAAGAGAAAGCTCAAGGACATCTTATGAATATATAGAAGTACCTGAAAGGAGGGTCTAGAGGAAACAGAGTCAGGCTCTTTTAAGTGGTGCCCAGCAACGGGCACAAACTGGAACACAGGAGATTCCCTCCAAACATCAGACAACACTCTTTGAATCCGAGGCTAAGCGCTGGCACAGGATTCCCAGAGAGCTTGGGATATCTCCATCCTTGGAGATATTCCAAAGGTGTCTTGTCCTGGTCAGTGGGCTCTAGGTGGCCCTACCTGAGCAACAGGGGGTGGACCAGATGACCTCCAAGGGTCCTTTGAAATCTCAACCCTTCTGTGATGTTCTAATTGTTCTTAAACTTCTATAGTGAGGAGAAAAAATAAATTAAAGGCATGGTGAATTTGAAATGTATAATCTCTGTGTTATGTCTTTAATATTAAGTTTGGGATTATGAGGTTAAAGCTTACTGTTAATTGATTTCTAACTTCAGAGTTGCTAACAGTAATATTTTTACTTGCCTAGCGTGTGCCAGCATTATCAGTGTAATCCACTGAACATCTTGTAAGAGTTCTGTTAAAGTTTACTTCATGAGGGAATTTCTGTGTTGAATTTTACTTGACCATGAAGAGTACTGGAATTAAGCAACGGTAATTGCAGTATACTTTACATATCTGTCCTGCTTCATACATCAGCAAAAACCAGAGAGGAGCCAGTCACCTGATTATAAATGCTGAGAATTTGGACCAGAGCGCTTAGAAGATGATCTGTTCTCGTGAGAAACCTTCAGCCCTGGAGGCACTAAAACTGAAATCACTCAAGTGCTTATTCAACTAATCAGAAGGGATAGTACAGCTTTAGAGTAAAAGATTACCAGTTGTCAGAGAAGATGATGGGAAACATTTAAGGGCTGTGAAATGAGGTTTTATATGATGCAGTGAAGCTCTGTACCCAAATCTGTTTGGTAAGTGTCAGTGGAATGCTGATAGTGATGTAGCCACGGAGGTGGGAGGCTGGTCTAGGAGTATGATGGCAGTCACTGATGTCCAGGTGAGAGGGGCTGCTTTCAAACAAGGAGCTGTGTTGGTCGGCAACAGAAAGTGCTGTTCCCATCTTCCACCTGCGATAGAAGATGCTGGCATGTTAGTCATCACGGATGGGCTAAGGAAGAGAACTGCAGAGAGGAAGGATGGAGCAGTGTGTGATAACTTCACATGACGCTGCGGAAAACAGCGTGAGAGAGGAGACAGGAGGCTGCTACTGCTCAGAGACAGCAGTGCAGCCACAGGTCTTTTAAAGCAACTTCTCTGCATAACATTTTATTCATTGTAGCTTTAGCAAAGTAACCTGGGTTTCTAAAGTTGGAATTAAGGCTATAGCCTTCCAGCCAGATAATGCCTATATCTCTAATGAGCTAACCACTTTGCATTTGAGCAGGAATTAGTGTTTGGAAACCTTGGTACACCTAGACGATACGGGAGAGCAGAGGACATTGTTGTGAGAGAGATTGCATAGAGGACAGTTCAGTTGCCTTTGTTTCTCAGCTTTTGGTAAAAACTAATTGAATCCTTTCAGTTTCTAATAGGCTGTGTTCAGATACTAAGCTCTCTTGTTTCTAGAATGTCATGTATGGCTTGTTCGGCATCTTTTTAATTAGTGACATTTTACTTAGTCCAAATTAAATATGCCAGATGTAGTAGCTGATTTAGTGGCTAACAATGATGAGTGAGGGGAGGAAGGGAGAGCTAACATTATATAGCCGTCTGTTCTCAGGGAAGTTGGTGTTGGGGATTTTTTTTTCATCTCTAGTTCCACAAGAGAAGTTGGAGTGGTAACCATGGCAGCAGGGAATTTGTCCCTGTAAGCTAAGCAAGGGGTTGGGTTGTGTGGGTTTTTTTTTCTTGTTTGTTTTTTTGTTTGTGGTTCCCCTACTAGGAGGAAGGGGTATGCAGAATGGTCTGGAGCAAGCCTTGGGGAGGGAGCTCAAGAGTGGATAAGTCAGAGATGCTTGCCATGGAGTGGGTCCCTGTGTGCTGGTCCTGCAGCAGCATGGATGGATGGGTGAAGCAGAGCAGTGGGAGATGTGGGAAATCATCTAAAAAAAAAAGTCTTGCTAACTTGGATCTCTGTGCTAGGTGTTTTGGGGCAGGGTGGTTAGACACTATGCTTAATAAATCACTTGTATGGGTGTGTTAGGGTTTTCTCCAATATTTTACTCACTTTTTTCACTGAAAATAAGTAATTCTTAGCAGGTTTGAAGGGGGTGAGGTTTGCATGGGGCTAGCTGTATTCAAAAGAGAAGCCATGATGCTTAGTCATGATGACACAACCCCAGATTTTGCATCAGCCCCAGAAACTTTTGGTATATCAATCCTGAACCGGGGGAGAACCGTTGTTTGAGACACAAACTGACCAAAAATGAGACAGCAGAGCAGTTTCCCATTAAAGCAATTACTGAAATGAGGATTGCACGCCCGTTGAGGAGGGGATAATGTGAACCCTCTTCTCCCACTGGCAGTTCTTCTTGGGCTCAGATCTGCAGGGAGTTAATTCTGGCCACGCAGCCGATGCTTACAGAGTTGCACAGAAATCCTCTCCCCGTGCGAGCAGCTCTCTTAAAAGCATTTATTGTGTGCGTGTGACAAAGTGACCCATAAACCAGCCTGGACCTTGCAGGCAGCAACAGTCAGCCAATACTCACCGCTTGAAACCGCCGCCGTCCAGAGCCGGGAGCTGGGGAGAGGGGAAGTTAGGCAGGGTTGCTGAGTCCTGTAAAGCCAGGAGGCAGGCGGTGGCTGTGTGTTCGGGATGCTGTGCCCTGCTGCTGTGGCTCAGCCTCCTCAGAAAGGACCCCTCTCCTGTTGTCAGAGCAGGATGGACGCAGCCCCGCTGGGAGAACCTGTTGTGGGTTCAGACTGATGCCATCAGCCTGCGGGAGGTTTCTCTTTCCAAGGTGTGCTTGAGCTGGTGGGATTTTCAGCACACGGGGGCCCTTAGGCTGTGAGTTTCACGGTGTATTTATACACCATATATATTATATATAATATTATATATTATATATAGTTAAATAATATATATATTATTATATATAATATTATATATAGTTAAATGGTTGTCATTCCCCGAGTGCCTGCAGGTTATAGCCAGTCTTCATGAGGAGTCTTTCTCCACGTTTTGCCTTTTATTCCATTAGATTCCATTAACTTTTCCACTGCCCTGAGTTGCTCTTACTTCCTATTTCCACCCTGTGGTTGTAGCCCTGTATTGTGGGATATACCCACACTCGACCCTTCTCCGATCTACCCGCGCATGTTAAGTTGCATCGTTGGTTCATGGGGATGTGGAGGGGAATCAAGGGACTCTTGTAAAGACAGATTTTTATTATTTTATTTTTCCTGTAAACCGAGCACACATCTGTATGTGTGAGCAGTACTCTTTTTATCCTGCTGATGTCAATTCTGGCAAGACTTGTAAGAACTAGCACCTGAGACCTCAGCTAAGAACTTGTTTTCATTCTTTTTTTTTTAATTTATTTTAGCTTTCAGAGCTGCAGAGAAAAGCTTGGGAACTCTGCACTTGCAAGCACTAGGGAACAAACTCACTCCCTTAAATCTGCTTCTCCGCTTCTTGTGATTATTCTTCTTGGGAGGAGGGATGGAGAGGGTCTATCTTTGTCTTCCTTTGTATTGTGTTCTAAGTTTGTAATTTTCGTTCAGCTCTGCATCTTACACTTGTCTAGATTACTCTGCTACCAGACTAGGTAAATTGGACTGGAGTTGTTTAAGACAAATCTCATAACTACCGGTTCTTAAAATAATAGGTTGTTTTGTCATGTCTGGATATTCCAAATATAGCTTCTTTGGCATTCTCCCTGATTGCTGGGCTGCTGTTGTTTTGGTTTATTTCTGTTATTACATCAACCACAGTCCAAAGCCCAAGGTCCCATTGTATCAGATAAGAGACACTCGCCGCCCCAGAGGTTTTCCATGCAATAAAAATGCACATATGTTCAAATACTGTTCTCAGTTTCCAGAGGCATCTTTGAGAGTGGCTGCTGATCCCTTTCCTAGTAAGTGGCTGGACTGGTGCATGCAGATGGAGGGCTGGAGCTGAGTCTAGCTGTGTCTGCAACCCTTAATGGTGTTCCTGTTCTCTGCTCTGTAACCTCTCTGCTCCTTTCCCCTGGAGAAAGCGTGCGAGGGAAGGAGCATTTTGGGGACTACCCACGTGGAAGTTGCAGTTGGACAGCAGTGCATCAGAACGACAGTCCAGCTGTGTGAGTGCCGGGATGGGGTTTGGGCTCACGGGGTGGCCTGGGCACTCGGATGGCAAGTGCCTCAGCTACAGTTGTCACAGTGTCCTACCGGGAAAGGAGGAGCCGTCCAAGCCTTCAGGACCTGCACCATTTTTCTGAATCCTGTGGGAAGCTGCTCTCTGGAGCCTTGTTGTGCTGTCTGCCAAGCTTCAAATTAATGTGGTTCTTGTGGTTGAAAGCCTGTGCAGCAAGGAAGATGTGGTAATAATTCCTTTTCTGCAGAGTAATTTACAATGGCAAAACAATCTAAAATACTCAGTAACTAGCTTGGTTACTTAAGAATTTTAATCAAGAAGTTATTATGGTTTTTCTTTGTATTACTCTTTCTAGGGCTGTTAGTGACTTAAATTGTATTTGCAAGAACTTTTCTACTAAACCTTTCTCTTGGAGCAAATTCAGATAATAAATAATGCATCCTGTAAGCACATCTGAGGAAGATTGCAAACCATCTAGGGATAAATTACATAATAAAATATATGAAAGATAAAGGTTAATGCCAGCAACACCACTTAATGTCTTTCATTACATAATCAAAGGAGTGTAACAATGCCTGTAACTATCTTTTTTTTTCCATACATAAAGGATCTTGAAACTAGAAAGGATTTTCTGCATGAAAAGCAATTGCTGTTGGGAGGAGCTGTGTGGAAAGAAGAGAGCTCATTTACAGACTTAGAGTTAAAACTAATGGGAAATGCTGGGTGGGGGAGGATGCAGGTGAAGAAGAAAACGTAAGCTGTAAGCAGTGAGACCGCAGGAAGAGTCTGGACCCCTGGATTGGGAACTGGGTGAGCTGGCTATTTCTGGGCTTCCTTCCCACTGGTATGGAGTGGTACTGGGTCAAAGCCTATCCAGACTGCTTTCTCTCTTCCAGCATCCTGCAAATACCCAGAAGCTCTGGTAACATCCAAAAAGGCTGATTGTCACTCTTACAAGGATTTAAAATCAGTCTTTGTCCTTTCTTTTAACAAAAAATTAGAGGGAAACGAGGAATCAAGTGGGAAACTGTGAGAACATCAAACAGATCAGATGCTAGATCTGAATGTGTGAACATTAAACCCAACTGGGAAAGAGTGAAATGGCTTTTGGGGATACTGTCAGAAGTTGGTGTGTTGTCTGTGTGGAGACATGCATCGCTTGGAACAGCATCCTGCTCTTTATTTGTAAAATAGGGGAATTGTGGGGTAGCAACTTAGGAGTTTCCAAACCTTCAGCCTCTAAGTATGTGAGCACACTTTGGAATAAATCTCCTGTTTGTGCAGGCAGGGGTTATGTCTTGCACACATGCTCCGTTACGTCAAATTGCTGTTTTCACATGCAGTTTTGAATGAGAGGAGGAAAAGCTTTTGGCTTGTTTTTCCAATATTTGGGTCTCAAACTTCTAACAGCAGCCCGGATGCGCTTGTTGTGTGTGTTCCTCTACATGTGCTTTGTGTATATGCAACATCACAAACTTTGCTTATTTTTTCGAGCTCGAATGTCAACAATTTGCAGCGTGTAATTATGCCTATAGTGCAGAGAGACGTGTTTGCTTGATTAGTCACCACAGCCTGAACTCAGGCAGTATAGCTTACGGCATCCAGCTGAAGTCCAGTCTCGGGAGCCTAGATTCCTTCTGCAGCTAGGAGAGACACACAAATGCCTTGTCATGTGCTTTAGATCTTAAATTACTCCATTTCTCTCCCGTAGCTTCAGAAGGAATTTAACGCTCTAAAGTTACCTGGGGTGACTGTGGGCCTGGGCATTTGTACTTGCTGGGTTCAGAATCACTAACCCTCCAAATATAGATGCTGACTCGAAGCCGGCACTAATCCTGCCCTGCCCTTCTCTGCCCATGCTGCTGTGGTTCCCAAACCCTGTCTCGCTGGTGTGACCCTCCCAGAGTTCATGACTTCGTTATTGGTGTCCAATGACCGCTAAACATATGATGAAACTGTGAATCCCCTTTGAGTCAAGTTATTCCTCTGGCTCCCAGAAATGGATTTAACGTTCAGCAGCCCAGCAAAGAGGGACAGAATCAGAGTTTTGTCATATGACCAACTTAAGCCCCTTTTTTTGGGGTTTTTTTTTTTTGAGTACTGTTCTGAATATGAAAGTCAAAGCCTAAGATCTTGATCTTATAACAATTGTTCTCCTTTGTTGTTCATAGCCTTTCAAATGCGTACCTAAATATAGTATATGCCAGAGGAGAGAGTTAATGTTGCTATGAGAACCTTAACCTCAGCACTTCCTAGAGTTTTATGTGTATATTTTGGAAAGAAAAAAAAAAAAAAGCAATGATCAAACAACTCAGAGTTATTCTTCTTTTATCAGGAAGCACTGTCTGATGCCTTCTATAGAAGAGATCCTATCTGCAATATATTGCTGCTGCTGCTGTTTGTCTGAAGGGCTTTTTTCCTGCACGAGCTGTGCAGCAGCAGAGACAAAAAGAGCCATAGGGTTGACCTATATATTTATTTCATTGTAGCAGTTGAAATTCCCTTGTCTTACAATGCTGCCTTAATGCTGCTGGGCAAGTAAGGGGGGGGGCTGGCTGGTGCTCTGGTGTGTAGATGTGGTTGACCAAGTTGCCTACCTGTCAGGTGTGCAGAGAGTGTGCCAAGAGGCTTTTCTTTATCGAAGGTTTGCAACCTGAGGAAGCAAACCCTTCCTTTTTTTGTTACCTCTTCAACTAGGCAAGTAACAGTTCAAGGGTAATCGACTTGCAGAGCTTGAGTCTTCAGTAGCTTTGAGTTGAGTGTTCCTAACTGAAGGCTTCCCCATTTCTCCCATGACTCTGACTCTGCTCATGTGAGGCCGTGGGCTTTGAGTACAGAAAAACGACCTCGTGAAAACAGGGTTCCAGTGAAAACAGCAAGTATTTTCCTGGTACATAGGTGCCTTCTGCAATAAATCTCTCCTCCTGCTTGTACAAGGCACAGGCGTTTCTCAGTTCAGTTTTTCTTCGTGTTTACCTCGCTGACGGTATGGTTCTCATGTCTGAACAGTCTTGATGAGTGAAATCAGGGGATAGAAGTTAGAACTTGACAATTTTCAGTTTGTGCGGCTCTTGGTAAGTGACTCTTCAGTGTATTTTAATGGCTTTGTGTGATGTCTCTGATCTTTGTCTCTTAGAAAGGAAAACTCTTGAAGAACTAGCGTACCGAAACCTTTTATCTATTAGATTTCAGCCAGAGGGCCTTCTGATAATGGGTACTCTGTCCTTATACTTAGTTTAGAATCATAATCCAGGGTAACAAAGATTGGTTTGCACTGATACAAATTACACTGTCATTCCTTTCGGTTTGTAGAATGCAAATCGGGATCTGTTTGATGCTGAAGATTTTCAGCATAACGCCATTTAAAAGCATGGATTGTTATGATAATTGTGTACGGTCCTAGGTTTTCTTTGGAAGAAAAAAAAAAAAAGGAAAAAAATAGCACAAATAGAAAAGTGGAGAAGTAGTAATGTGACCATTACATGACTGGGGGATTTTTTTTTCCCATCCTCGTTCCTTACAATCTTTGCATTACATGATGCACACAAAATACTGCAGTGATGTTGAGGAACTGAGGCTGGAAGATGAAACAGCCATGAGGGTACTCAAGATATGTGGCCCATTATATGAAACCACTGAAGTGATGAATATTAATGTTCTTTTAAATTTTTAAGTCTTTCTGTCTTTCAAAAAAAAAGGGGGGGAGGAAAAAAAAAAAAAAAGAAGAAAGCTTGGAGGAAGAATTCTTCCCAGAACAATGGTGCAGTCTGTTATCTGCTCCTTTGCACTGTAAAGCACTGAATGTTCAGCCAATATAGTGCTCTGCTTGGCTTAGCATTCTTAACCTTAATTTTGAATAGAAGGTGCCTTGTGCTGCTGACGTAATTAGGGCCTTTTGTAAATCACTGTTGCAGGCAGTCTGCTGTTGCATTTCACTGCATTTCTCGAAGGGATGCAGGGCAGAATGTCAGCCTAACTTTCTGAACCCATCTTTAGGCTAAGTGTTTTCATTATTGGAGCATTTTATTCAGAATGAATTCTGCTTCGTTTTCTTTATCTAGAAAGCCCCAAATCAATGGTGCAACTGAAACAGTTTCTGGTGGAAGAAGTTTGAACAGGAAGACCTTAACATCTTATAGCAGGAGATGCTTACTGGAAAAAAAGAAGGGGAGAGGGGGAAGATACAGGAAATGTGAGAGGGTTGGATTTGACTGATTGTCAAAATTTAAAAATCAAGCCCCCTTCATGATACAGGAATATTGTTATCTGCCTCTTTTGTCACGGAAACTGTCAGAAAGTTTGAGCTGCAGCTTTGTCATCAGGCCAGTTCTCTGACTGTGGTTACGTATCATGCTCTACAGCGTACGGGGGCGTGAAATCCCCTCGCCTTCTGCATAAGCCTCTTAGGGACAGGGACCATTGCACTCTTGCCTTTGCAGGGGCACGAGGTTTCATCTCACTTTGGTCTCTCTCTTGTTCTCCAGGGCAGGGTTCAGCTCGGGCCATCACATCCCCTCCTGATGCAGTCTTTTATATCTGTGATGTCAGCGGCGATGGACGGCCTTGCGTTGTCCTTGATGGCAAACACGGCACTATTAATAGCCAGCGAAGCTATCTTGCTCCTTTCTGCGTTCACACCATCCACCCACTGCACTGCAGAGTCGGGACTTTGAAGGCATCTTTCAAACCCCGCGCTGCTGGCCGGCCCTGCGGGTGAACCTGCTGGCATTTCTGCCTCCCACAGTCGCTGTGGGGTGGCAACAGTGGGGATTTGCCCGTAGGGCCCAGCTCCTGGGCTGGGGGGGAATGTGGCACTGCAGCAGCGTCGCCCACCAGCTGAGAGCTGCTGCGTGTCCTGCCCCTGCTCCCAGACGCTGCTGTGCACCAGGGGAGCTGGCATCACCTCCAGCTCTGGGGAGGGAGGGACAGGGACCCGTGACTCCTTCACTTCATACCAAGGGAGCGTGGCATGAGCGAGCTGAAAAGACAGCTGCAGCTTGCTTCTGGCAGCCATGCTCAGCAAGTCTCTGTGTGCTCGGGAGCGGGGAGAAGCGGGGTGGTTCTTTTCCACCTGCGAGGACTTGAGAGGCACCTTCCCTGGAACAGCTTTCCTCTCCTCGGGGACTTGGCAGCGTCAAGGATGAGGTGCAGCCTGCCCAGCAAAACTGCAGGGAAGGAAAAGAGGGTTCTTTGTGCCCCAGATGTTGCCAAAGCGTCGATTTTTCTGGCGTGTGCCTGGTACAGGCTCTCCTGTGAAGTCTGAGGCAGGGAGCGCAGGGCTGTGCTTCCCAGTGACTAATGAATGAATGAATGATGTCACCAGGTTGGTTCCTGAGGCAGGAAATGCATCTGAAACAGTTTAGTTTCAATACGGAAAGTGGAGTTACGTGCCTGGAGTAAGCTGAAAGTAAAAGGGAATTCTTTTACAACTAATTTTTTGGTTATGTCATTCTTTTTCAATCTATTGCAATAAAAAGTAGATAATAAATAAATTCAAGCGAGTATTGGTCCCTCCCCATTCCCCACTAAAGCCAAACCGTGTGAAAAACAGCGACTTTCTGTCTTGTTGAATGGTGGCTTTGGGGTGTGCTCGCTCGTCCGGGCAGGGATCGAGGGAGCTGCGCTGCGCTGCCCTGGTGCAGAGCGATGGGGTTCCTGCCGGGCATCCCCCGCCTGCCCCCTGCCCTGCGAGCCGGGCCGGTACCGCTGCCGGTACCGCTGCCGGTACCGCTGCCGGTACCGTTGCCGGTACCGTTGCCGGTACCATTGCCGGTCCCGCTGCTGTGTGTGAGAGAGAGGATGCCCCTGACTCGGCTCCGCGTCGGCAGGAGCGGGCGGGCAGCCGCGGCGCCGAGCAGCGTGCCCGCCTTCCCCGGGGCTACGGCAACCGGGATTTCCCCCCCCCCCCCCCCCTCCTCTCCAGAGCCGACTTTCCTGAAAGAGCTGCCTCATCCCCGCTGTCAGACCAAGCCGTTTCCTGAACGCGCGGGTTTGAGTCACTTGGGCCAGATGAGGCTTTAACTCCTCCCTCCCCGGGCTCCAGTTCGTGCGTAGCCGGGGGAGGAAGGGAGGCGGCGGGCGCTGGGCGTGCGGAGCTGCCCCCGGCCCGGGGGGGCAGCGCTTGGCCGGGGCTCGGGGCCGGAGCCGGGGCCGGAGCCGGGGCAGCCCGGCGGGGAGCGGCGAGAGGAGAAGTTCAAGTGCTTAAGTTGCAGGCAGATGACATCAGCCGCTGCCAGGCCGGGCTGCGGGCAGGCGCGGTGCGGGCGCTCGGGCAGCACGCGTGTCTCTGCCGCCGGGGGCTCGGCTCCCCCCGCCCCGCAACTTCGGGGCTGCCGGAGGGGGGGTCTCCAACGCCTCTGGGTGGTCACGAAAAACAAATTTCCTTTGTAATTTCTTTTTTCTTTGGGGGGGGTGTGTGTGTGGGGGGGGGGCGGGAATAATTTGGAAGTCTGATAGTGTGTGGGAAATGATTACATCAGTCGGAGGGAGGGCTAGGATTGGTCTACACAGTGTGGTTTGATTCACTACCGCAAAGATTGCGTGTAACCCTTTGAGTGGAGCTCTGGCAGAGTTGTTTCCCTCCCCAGAAACAGTCCCCATAGCAGGGGCTACGTGACAGGTACGGTACCGCCGTCCGCTGACACCGCCGGCACCCCGGGCACCCAGCCGTAGGCTACAAAGGGTCGGCGGAGGCAGAGAACAAACTCTTTCTCAAGAGGCAATCTCTATTTAAAATGCCATCTTGTTCTTCCGACTGCTGCCTTTTACGTGCCGTTGAGGTAAGATTTTCCATCTCGAATTACCCTCCAGGTTTTTGTTAGCTTCGCCTTCTCTCGCTCAGATGCGGAGCGTTTTAATCGCGGAGTTGATTTAAATCTGGGACCTGCACGTTCACCCAGAGAAATAATTTTGCAGCAAGTGTCTCTCGCTCGAGCAGAACAATGCAAAGAGGAAAGCATCTGTATCATTCAGGAGGTGGGGAGAAGGTTCCCGACTTGTTCTCTCATCTCCATTAATATTTAGGATGTGCAGCGTATGCGTGTTTGGTTTTGAACTACTTTCAAGCTAGGATCAAAAGAGAACTCGGGGCAGGGAGAGAAATGTCTGGACTGTGCTAGCAAATTGATCCACCGGCAAACTGCAAGTGGGACTTCCCCAAGTGAAACAATCAAAAGTTAGCGGGGAACAAGAGAGCCATTTTTAATCTCGGGGGTCTCGGCCTGCTCCTCTGTAGATGTTCAGAGGCCTTCAACAGAAGCGCAAAGAAAATCGTGTGTTTAACCGGCTGTAATTTCTCCTGGCCGCTGTTGCCGAAGTACTCTCTCAATACTGTCTCACGTTTGCTTACCTTACACAGCTTTATACAGAACCTGCTCTCTGACTCTTTCTGCTTATGTGGTCATATTTAACCCTGCTGAATCTTTGTTCAGTGCAGGGAGGTGTTGGGGAGGGGGGAGGGGAAATAGGGCAAGGGAGCATCAAGAGAAAGTGTTATAAAGTGAATCATCCATGTCATTTGTCCTGGCTGCCAAGGTGCTTGGAACCATCGTGCCAAGAGGATGCTTTTCTACGGTAGCTGTGTGGTTTGCCTATGTTCAGAGCTGTTGATCTGTAAGTGTACCCTTTATGTTGCAGGATGTAAAAGTCTTTAGTGAAGATGGAACAAGCAAAGTGGTCGAGATTCTAGCAGACATGACAGCCAGGGACCTCTGTCAGCTGCTCGTTTACAAAAGTCATTGTGTGGATGATAACAGCTGGACTCTAGTGGAGCATCACCCTCACCTAGGATTAGGTAGGGAACGGTCAAAGGGGTGGCATGGTTACCTGGGAACATAAAATATGTGTAATTCATATTAATGTGCTTCCAGCCAGAACATTTTCTTTCCGCTGCTTTTATTTGTACAATTAGCTGAAGTCACATACGTGCTTTTTGTGTATTGCAATTTGATGTGTTAAGCGTTTAAGCCATTTTAAGTCCTTCTCTTATTTCCCATCCTCTTTTTTTTTTATTATTAAAAGAAAAAAAAAAAAAAAAAAAGAAAAAGAATTGTCTAATCTTCACGCTAGTGCTCTGTTGCTACCTTGCTGTGTCTGAAGCTATTGCAAATAAACAGCTTAGGCAAATTAAGCTTGATCCTTAGAGTACTGGTCCTGTGAAACAGATCAGCTCATCACCAGCTGGGAGACCTGGGTGAACAGACTCGGCTTTGCATACCTACAGTAATGCTTATGAAAGCTAGACATGCTGAGGTGGGGGAGGGGGTTGGCTAAACTTGACTTAGGCAGGGGGAAAAAATGGTGGCACTACCTGCAAATCCCTGGGCAATTTCTGGACCAGCAGTGGCATCTGCTCTCCAGGCAGCAGCTCCTCCAACCTGACTGAAATTAAGGTGTCATGGTTACAGTTGCAAGAAGGCAGCAAGAAGAAGAACTGTAGGGAATTAAATAACACCGTGAACTGGTTTAATTACAGTACCTGAAAGGATCTCATGTTATTCAGTCTTGCTTTTCCTGTTATTTTGTGGCACTGATTAGTTGCAGGGTTCTGCTGTGCATCTTGCAACTGCGTATCGCTCAGAGACGCTGTCTGTAATTCTGCATAGCACAGAATAATGCTCTGGAAAGTGTAGCGTTTGGAATAGTAGTTGGTACACTTCAGGAGGTATTTTTTGCTAGAAAACAGAGGAAGACAAATCATAAGCTGTGATCACCAGCACTGGAATTGTGAATGCTAGCCGTAGTTCACAGAGGTTTTTTATGTCCAAGAATGTAATTCAGAACGCTTACAAATAACAATGGAAACAATTTGCTGGAGATGTAATTCCCTAAACTGATATTGTTGAAGACAGATACATTCACTGCTCTATATTACAGAACTCAAAAGGGGGGGGAAAAAAAGGATATCCTGATGACTTAATGGCTTTATTGGATATCTTTCCTAATACAGAAATATGTAAAAATGAACGTGAAACACTCACTTGTATACAGCTGTGATATAGTTTCAGTTCTGAGGACATAGGATGAGGTGAAAAATGAAGGTATAGGTTACAGAATCTTTATCTCTGTAGCTCCATATGCCACATGCGCACTTCTAACAACCTTTACAAACGTTGAGTTTTATCAATGCTCATTAAACTACCAGGCTCTCTTTTTCTATATTCTCTTTCCCATCATTGCTGATTGCCAAGGTATTGTGTAAACAGAAGCCTTCTCCTTTGTAACCAACATCCTTCTCCTGCCAGATTCATTCAATGATGCCACAATTCAGTGTTTGTGACATCACAATAGCTTCCATGGTGACTAATTGTGCTGTCAAACTCTGGTGTGTGACATCTCTGAATGAATCGGGCAGGAGGCTGATTAGGAAATCAAAAGCTTCTGTTTACACACAAATAACTTGGTAATTAACAATGATGGGAAAAGAGCAAGATACTTATCGGGCTGCATTTATATAGATGGGGACCTGCCTGCCTCGGACCTCTGTTTCACACTGGAGCACAAAGCGGGGCCCTGGCTGGCCCGGAGAAATGGGGTGTGCAGGTTGGGGCTCCAGCAGCCACCAAACTTTGTCCTCAGGGACTGCTCCAGGGCTGTCCTCTGTAGGCCACGCAGTAGATCTGTGTGAAAAGTAATGCAGCCTTTGAGGGTGTGAAGTGAACAGACAAAGGAAAGAGAATTTAAAGTATCAAAAGGAAAAAAACCCAATAACGATAGAGATTCCACATATTTGAGAGCATTTGGACAGAAAAAAGGATAGAAGTTCATTTCATGGGAGACGACGACATCCAGTTTCTTGTGTTCAGGGACCAAAGTATGCACTGTGACAAACTTTAAAATTCAGTGCACTGAAAATGCCAGCTCTCATGTGTCCAACCAGCTTTGGTTGCAGTTTGGATTTTTTGTTATACAGCTGCTTATTTCTAGCTTCTCAGTAGCTTAAATGCTTCCTTGTATTTCAGAGGCTGTCAGGTCAAGGTAGTAATCTGTCTGCACCTTAGGTGGAGTTATCATCAGATATCTGATATTCCATATTTTTCCCTCTGGACATAGGATTGCCAGTATAAGTATGAAACAATGGTGAATAGATACTTAGCGGTGTGGAAAGAAATACGGCTTAAGAGCAGTGAGAATTCTCTGTTTCCAGAAAATATTATGTCTTACTTAAGACATCCTTGCTGACTTAATTCTGTAGGTGGTAATCTTGAAGCCCATCAAAAGAGGCAAGTTCCTTCATTAAGTTCACTATCTCACTATTTTCCCCTGGTCTTGCCTAATATTACTTCCCAAAAGAGCTCAGTTTGCAGAACCAGTTCATATTTTTACTATTGGGCAGACTAATGACGAGCAAATTTTTGAAGCCAGCTGCACATCTATCATTGTGGTGAGATCTCAGTTTATAAGGAACCTTCACCAGACTGCTTACTTTGCATATGTAGTCCAGTGTATTCCAACACGTGTCCTTGCAAATAACTTCTAACAGCTACTGGGTCGC
This sequence comes from Todiramphus chloris collaris, assembly GCA_025345505.1. Classification (NCBI taxonomy): domain Eukaryota; kingdom Metazoa; phylum Chordata; class Aves; order Coraciiformes; family Alcedinidae; genus Todiramphus; species Todiramphus chloris. Next base: position 8,176,009 of record JANVCC010000319.1, read on the forward strand.
ACAAAGCGTTTGTCTTCTCACTGGAGGCAACGGTGTGACAATTTACCATCAGGCTGGCTTACACCTGACATGTGGAAATAGTTCCTCCTGTACCGTACCACTAGTATCTAAAACACTTTGTGGTCAAGATGTAAGCAGTCTGAAACTTGAATTGGAGCTGGTTTTTCATTTGCAGCTAGGAATGCACCTGACCTGTTCATCAGATGCGGTATTGTCCCTATGCTATGCTAGGCTGTGCTTAATTATCGACAGGTTAGGACGGGGACGGAGATAACTGTATTGGACATTAGCAGAAATAATAATCATGATTAAGACAGACTGTCGTGATAGTATATGTCTGAACACGGAAGAAGCCCTACCTACAAACCTAATTTTTCCAACTTAAAATTGACTGTACATTTTATGTAATGTGGTCGAAGCAGGAAGGATAAATAGTAGGGCTCTGAGATACATGTAGGGCTAGAAGAAAGAACTGCTGCGTGGTTTTGTACGTAGGTTTTCTTGTTTGCATCCTCATTGCATTTGATTTGCCTTGATCTGAGTTAATTAAAAGTGGAACAGTTAGACACGGCACTTGCTGGAATACCAAACCAGGGCAGGCTGTTTCATACTTCGGTCCACCTGTCACTTGTAGTGATTCTCTAACTGGGAATTTTGGGCCATGCCTGTGAGTTGTTCACAATGGAAGCCAGCTCCTTTTCCCCACTTGTTTCACATCTACAGTTCTTTAGAAGTTTAGACAATAACACAGTGACAGTTTTTTGGGGGATAAAAAAAAAGGTGTCCTCTTCTTCTAGCAAGTACGTAGAGGAGATTGAGTTGAGCCTGTCAGATAAAAGGAGACATTTGTGGTCACTTCATCAGCAATGCCACTTGAAGATAGACTGACAGCTGTGCTTCTGGTTTTGTAGCAGGAAGGTCAAGGCAGGGCTGAGGTTGAGCTGCTGGTGTGTCAAGTGGCAGTTCACCTCATTTGTACCGAGTGCAAATTACCAAAGACTTCCCAAGTGCACAACTTTGATGAAGTGATAGCAAACTGACCAGGACTAGCTTCCTTTCTGCATGCACGTGCTGTGGAATGCTGCACCTTTTCCTCAAGATGGCTTTCACCAGCAGAATGAGAATGTGAACGTTGAATCAGCAGGAGTACCACCCCAGAAGCCGGCAAAGAAACGCATCGCCATCAGTTGCCTAAAGCATCTAGGAAACAGTCACTGGGTATATTTACACAAACTTAACAACCAAAATACAAACCAGACTAATAAATGTTCAGCTATACTGCATTTTTTTGGGACAGAAGGAACAAGACACGTTTTGTTCCTGGCCTTAGGCAAGCAATCCTCAGTGTGTTAGGAAAGTGAAGACCACGGTTTTGTGGGGTGACAGAAGCAGGCATATGTGGTCTTTCAGGGTTCATACTGTGATGAAGATTCATACCAGCGTAATGAAATGGGTTTTGGAGGAAGCATAAGTTAAAAACCAAAAAGGCCCTGCATCCTCAGGCCCACTGTCCTCATCACAGCCTGGTGATTTGGCTTAACTGGTTACCTCCAGCCGTGACAGTAGCAAGAGATCAGCAGCAGTACTTGAAATTCCACCTGTGAAGCTCCAGCGTAACGTGGAGGTTTAGGTGGTGAATGCTTAGGTGGTGCAAAATGTCCTTAATTAGCTGCTACCAACATCAGTATTGTTGCATACGTTAGTCAGAGAGCTACCCCTTAAAAGTGGTGTTATGGCTAATGCACTTTTTATTTGAGAGCAGGCCAGTATGGAAAACCTTCAGTGGTAACCCCTTGAAACACAGTCTACAGCAAGACTGGGCATTGCAAATGCACAGTAAATGGTGAAGTCACCAGTGAGCTGGTGATGACTGACAGTCTCAGTGCAGGTAAAAAAGACAATGCGATCATTCAGAGAGAGGTTACGTTTTCAGGCAGAGAACTTACGTTAATCTGCTAAGCTGAATAATTCAAGTGACAGTGAAGAGCTTGCTGCCTTTTAAGATACCAGTGACTTCTGCATTCTATCCTGAAAACATCCCAAGAGAACTTGGGTGTCAGCTTGTCCTTTCTAACCATGGGGATGCGAGGATGCAGGAACATGAAGCGGGGGACCCTCCAAAATTCCTTGGCCAGCAAGTGACACATAGTTTGGATAGAGCTTTGTGGAAGTTATTCTGTTGTTTGACCTAATTTTTTATTTCCTATGATGTAAGGGATGAAAGTACTAGACGTCTATTAAGACTTTTGAAAGATACCTAAATATTTTCTTTGAAGATCTGCCGAGATAATGAGTTCACGAGGTAGTGCACAGTTAGCCCAGTTGCCTTCTTTCCAGTTCCTGCTTTCAGTGAATTGGGTTGTTAAGCTATCTGTTCATGCTTTGATCTGCCATTCTTTTCACCAGAAAAGTGGTGGTTATGGGGAGTTACCTTGTAACCAAATCTAGAGCAGAAAATTGCCCTGTCATGTGTACAAAACATTTGTCTCTGTCAGTATTGCTGTAAAGTAGATCCTGTGACCTCTTTCATAATAAACCCCATTGTCGAGCATCTACAATAAAGGCCTGAAGTTCACCTTGAAATGAACTGGTTTTATAGAGTGTGATCAAATAGGACACTGTATTCTGGGACAGTTCAAGACCTTTCCCCTTAAATCTGTCCACCTTGCCAGTTCCACAGCATATAGCCAGCACCAAAAGAAGAGTTTCGTGTGTATCATTTAAGCTACTGCACGCAAAAAAAAATCTTACATTCTTTCTTTTCTCAGAAGTCTGTGCTTATGAAGCCTTGGTGTAGGCAATCATTGAAGAAGCCTGCCACGTAAACTTTGTGATACTTGCTGTGCCCCAGTCCCTTTAAGTGCCTCATGGCAGTATGCTTTGAAAGCTGGAATATGTTTTGTTAACTTCTTAAAAGTAATGGAATTACTCTGGGTGGTTTTACTCCTGTTCTTTGGAAGTTGCTCTTGCTGCTTCTGCTGGTTGCCTGTGTGTTAACATCATCTTCTTTTTCCACAGAGAGGTGCTTGGAAGATCACGAGCTCATAGTTCAAGTTGAGTCCACAATGGGAAGCGAAAGCAAATTTTTGTTCAGGAAGAATTACGCAAAATACGAATTTTTCAAAAACCCCATGGTGAGTCTCCTTGCGTAGCTGTTCCCGTCACAGGCAGAGGGATGGGTTGCAGTCACACTGCTGGCTGCTGCTGTGTCTTAAACGTCTGTTAAAGAAGCAGCCAACAAACAGAATTCTTTCCAAAGGAATTTTAACTGGTGTTTAAATTCCTGATAGTATCCTCCCAGACTAAAAGCCTCAAGTGTTTTCAGGTTACCAAATACACTTGTTTCAAAATGACTGTTGTTGTACTGGGGAGTGACCAAGACAGGGAAATCTTTGTTGGATTAAAAACCCCAGAAGTGCAGTTTACTTGCTAGCTTCCAAGTTACTTGACTTGAAGCAAATTGATCACATAATGTGCAGGATCCAAACTTTTTAATTGCTGACAGTAATGTTGAAGAAAAACTCTCTGGTAAGCCCCAAAGCACTTCCTATGTGCAAGGAATTTCCAGTTTATCATTATATACGTTGAACAGCGTCTCACCTATGGCTGTGCTTTACTAGTGTGCTCTGCCTTCTTTACTGAGTATAGTATCTCATCATGTCTATGGCTTCTGTGGTTGAAAAGTACTGTACGTCATAGCTGTACTTATTCCTGGGTTTGTAAGATCCTTTCAGTGTTGTAGTTTTAAACCATTTGCAGAGTTTGGGAATGGTTTTCACGTTTTATCTGAGCAGCTAAGCTGAACCAGGCTGTTGACAGCACTGGCAGCTGCTGTGACTCATCTAGCCAGCTGAAGAAGGATGATCCAGAGGTGGTTTAGGTGAGGACAGATTTTGGGTCAGTCAGGCTTTTGTGGAGCCAGAAGAAAAAAGATAGGTGAGGTCCCACGAAAACTCATTGCTGAAGTTACTGAAGATGAATTCCTTTCCTCGTAGACTCTAATGCATAGGTGCTGCATCCTGCATGTGTGCCTGCATGTACATTTGTCATCTGCTAGTGCTTCTCTCAGGGGCTGTGCCTTGACTTTACTGGGTGAAACATTTCTGTACATGGAGTGTTAGTCATTTTTCACTTCTGTTGATCTTCCTGTCTGATAACCTATGAACGTCAGGGTGTTGTACAGAATCATGGTACCACAGGAGCTAGAACATGGGTTTCGTGTGGCACACTTCAATTAATAACAGAGCATGGGAGTAAAACCCAGAATGCTTGGCATTCAGTCCCCGGCTCCTGCAATCAGAGAACAAAATCATGCTTTTGGTTTAAGATTGTGAGGGCTCCCTATCCATTGCATTAGCTGTTGCCATATGGCACTGTTTCTGTTCAAGAGAGGCTGGTAAATGTTAGCTTTCATAACTCCTTGTGCATCTTACCTGCCAGAAGGGCGATTCCTTTTCAGCCCTTCTCTTTATGCCCTAAAGACTGAAATTTAAATTGTCTGAAGAGTGATGAATGTTCTAAACTGGAAGCGTTTTTCTTGTGATTCATCTTGTTACAATCAGTCATTGTTTTATTTCAGGCATTTCTGCATGTCATGGTGTTTCAAATAATGTTTAAAAACTTCAAGAATTACTTAGTATAATTGTAGTGTAAATTCAGTGTACTGAATTATATAGGCATTTTAAAGCATGGCAAATGAAAAGGGAAACTAGAGGAATAAATCTGGAGTCAAGTCATCAATTTAGCAGTCAGAAAACTGTCTGGCCTTTGTCATGCAAAGACTCAGTATGAATGAGATATTGTACCGGATGCCTGCAGTGGAAAAGCTCTGCAGGAGCACCTGTTTGTGTGTTAAACAGCATTTGCTTCTGTGTTTGTGGGGTGGGGAAGGGAGGTAGATGTCTGCTTTGAGATTACTCAGATCTAGTATGTGAAGCAGGGCATGCGACACAGCCTAACGATTGCACCTCTGTCCTCATTCAGGTTTTAGAATTTTATTTCATGGGGTGTATGGTACCCTGCCCTTACAAGAAAAACCACTGGGCTCTGGTGTGTTACCCTGAAATACAATCACATAGAGTTTGCTAAGGGCTTTTCTCTTGACAGGCTGAAGGGTTTCAAGCCCTAAGCATAACCTGGCTGTTTAATAACCAAATGAAAGCATCAACAGTCACAAATGAGCTCGTTCTCATAATTAAGGTGTTTGAATGACACTTCACTGGGAGCCTTCTGAGGGACTGAGCAGGTTTTAGGGTGAAGCAGATCCAGCTCTGGAGTGCCTTTTGGATAGAAAGAGCCAGAAAGGTAAAGGTGTACATAGTGGAGATCCTGCAGCATCCATCCCTGCCTCAGACTTCTTCTGATGCGTTTGCATCCAGCTTACCCCCATGAGGACAGAGAGAAGGTGTTACTCCTCCTGCTCTGCATCTGCCACATGGCAAGTGGAATTGCAGAGTTTGTTCTCCGAACACCCTTTCTGGATGGAGAGGGAAGCCCAGGAATTTGGTAGCAGAATATGCAAGAAGCAAGGAGTGCCTGTGTACCAAACCTGGATCAGGGGGTCTCCAAATGGATTTAAGAGTTTCTAAGAGTTTTTAAGAGTTAGTTTCAAAAAATTAAAGACTGGAAGAAAATTTCAATTGTTCTATGTAAGATTTTTCATATATAATGTTGCTTCCAATTGTTTTCTCTTTTTGTGTCTAGAATTTCTTTCCAGAGCAAATGGTTGCCTGGTGCCAACAAACAAATGGCAGTATCCCACAGTCACAGCTTCTGCAGGTACTGTGAGTTACCCACATGGACACAAAATACTGGAGCTGGGGAAGGGAAGGGAAGGGAAGGTTCATAGCTGTGTTCACAGGTATATTTCTAGAGAAACAAATATACCTTATAAAAAGCAATAGAGAAGTACTCTTCTGCACTCCATATGATAGCATAGGAGGCAGTGTAAAAATGCACGTGTACATTAGAAGATGGGCTTGAGATGGCGAGAGGTTTTGCTATTACTTTTTATTTCCCATGTTAGTGCCTGGTGAGTGTCAACAAAAAGGACCAACTTCCCCATGGTTTAACCAACTAGCTGCTCTTTTATCTAGAAAAATAACTCCCTAACAACTAAGTGCAAGTAGTTACACGAAATTTTGTGTAGAATTAGTAAAGTAATGCCATGTAAAGCTCCCCAGGTTAACTTACAGCAGGGGTGAGTACCTTCTGGGTATGTGTAGGTAGAGCTGTGTAGTCTGCGTGGCAGAGGAGCATGCCCTGAGTTTGGACTGGAGTTGTGATGTCACTGTGCAGTTTCTTGCTTGCTCATGAGGGCACTGTGGTGGTGGCACCGTTGGTTGTCCTCCAAGGATGGTGCTGAAGGGTGGGCTACCTCTCTGACCAGTAACTCATTCACTTAAACCTCTCAATTTAAGCACTGTGATCTAAATCCTGTAGTCTAAATCTTTTTCACTTTATCTGTTTGCTCTGTTCAACTCATGAGGCCAAATTAAAACATAGTTTACTAAACAGAGTACTACATTAAGAATATAAGGTCATGATGCCTGGAAGACAGTTCCACAAATAAGAGGTAAATTATAAAGCAGAAGGCAGAAATACACGATTAAAGTATACATGCAAACAACTGATTTTAGCTTGATTTCTGTCATTTTGCATGTTTGCAAATATGCACCAACTCTCTGTTTAAATACAAGTTTCCACTGACTTTGAACCAATGCACTCATTTTGTCCCATGAAAATCCATTCCATGCTGGCTCCAGGTTCACTGGGAAGAGCTGAATACGTTAGCATCCGCTCTCTTGTAGAAAATGAAAGAAAAATCAGACCAGTTTCTGAAATTAAAAATGAAAGGCACATGCCCAGTTGCAACTGGGAACCGAAGGTGGTGTGAACAGGCACTGCTGCAGGCTGGCAGGAGCAGAGGTGTTCACACACTGGACCCTTCCTTTGTGCTGCAGCGTAAGCGGAGAATTGAGTCCGCTCGTTAACACAGACAGCAGGACTCCCTAAAAGAGCAAGATGTTCTTGCAGACGGAAAAGTTTTGAACCTAGGGTGACCCAAACAGCAGAGGAGGGAAAACCCTACAACCTTGGAAGATACAGGAGTTTGCTTCTGGGAGGGCTCAATTAGGTACAGTTCTTGAGGAGCAGAAGTCATGGGGCTTGACAGCATGAGAGACTGAAGGAAAGAGGATCGGGTGCATTCTCTTTGGTTCATTGTTTAACCATAAAAGACATCTTCCTTAAAGCATTTCTATTGCATACACCATTGAGACAGCCATGTGCCCTGATCGCCCAGAGGGCCAGTGGTCTCCTGGGGTGCATTAAGAAAACTGTGTCCAGCTGGTCTAGGGAGGCTTTCCTCCCCCTCTGCTCTGCCCTGGTGACACTACACCGGGACTACTGTATCCAGTCTGGGGCTCCCCAGTTCAAGAGAGACAGGCTTCTACTGGAGAGAGTCTGATGGAGAGCTGTGAGGATGATTAAGGGACTTGAACATCTCTCCTGTGAAGAAAGGGTGAGAGAACTGGGGCTGTTTGGTCTTGAGAGGAGAAGGCTGAGAGGAGATCTTATTAATGCCTATAAATATCTGAGAGGTGGGTGTCAAGTGGAAGGGACCAGTCTCTTTTCAGTTGTGCCCTGGGATAAGACGAGAGGTAATGGTAGCAAGGTGAAACACAGGCAATTCCAACCCCTAACATTCTATGATTTACTTTGAAAAAATAACCATTTTCCATCATTTCAATGACAGTTTTAACTTGTTGAAGGTAAACTTCCTTCAGTCCAGTAGCCATTAAGTATGGTTGCATCTGTGCACTGGTTTTAATTACATGCCAAATAGGGAAGAACATTAAATACCATCTCACAGCATTATACACCGCATTAAGAGCTAGTGGGATCTGTTTTCCCTAGTGTCAGCCTGGCTCAGGCATGCAGAAAAGCTTTCATCTTAGTTTACTTTTGGTTTTATCTATCTGTACAGAGAGAATATATTCTTCATTTGGTCTTTCCCTTTCAGAGCTGAGAAGCAGATTCACACACAAATAGGAGGAAAATTGACTATTCTTTTGAATTCTGTTATATGAGACAGGGAGGACAATGGGAAAAAAAAATTAGATTATAATGCAAGTAAGAATTCAGACACAGCACCAATATTATTATTATTATTACTATTATATTTTTTTTTCCTATGGGCATTATCCATCATATAACACCAAAACACAGCTTTCAGGTAATGCAGAGGCATCTGGGCCAAACAGGTTTATGCATTTTTCTTCCTACTATTGAATTTATTAGTTTGGCCTTTAACTTACTGAGCAAGCCCTCTGTCATTTAAATATCTGGCCCGTTATAATAAAAGAGCAATCCATCAATTCATTAACCATAGTTAATACTTCCTTCCTTTGATGTATTGTAAATCAGACGATTCCATATGTGGTCCCTCTACTTATGTCAAGAACTTAAATATTTCTGGATCTTGAAGTCTAGTACAAATGCTGGCAGCTATTTGACTGCTCTGTGTTTCATTCTGAGTTAAATATTTTGTTGTCTGACATATCTCGTGTCTTGGGACAGGTTCATGTGCTGCGTAAGACTTTAATGTGGGAAATCCTGAAACAGGCTGTTTGTATTCCGAAACTTTGGGATAAAGTTGCAGATTTTGGCCAGTGTTTCCGAGTTAGAATAGTTGGCAGAATTGTTGTGACAAGGTATTATTTTAAGAATTAATATTTAGCGTACTTTGTGTCCCTTCAGGCCAAGTAGAAGAAGAATGGGGGTACAGAGAACTGGTTAGCCTTTTGGCTGTGGAAGTACTGCCACAGAGCACAGGAATGTGTCAGCAGCAGGAGCAGTTGGCTAGGTAGATGGAACGGGGGGAGCAGCAATATCCCTTCTAGTTGGAAATCAGTTTAAACATCACGGCCAGGTTAAGCATAATGTGAAACCGCGCCCCACCTCAGCAAAGGGATTTGCTGTTTACCTCTCTGTTCTGCAAATACAGTGACAATTTTATGACCAGTCCATAGGACACAATCCTCATTTACATTTTCCTCTCCAACAGAACTTTTTAAACTCCAGTAGCTGCCCTGAAATTCAAGGTTTCTTGCATGTGAAAGAGCTGGGTAGGAAATCATGGAAGAAATGGTATGTGTGTTTGAGGAGATCAGGACTTTATTGTTCTACAAAAGGAACTTCAAAGGTAAGATTAAAAAAGAAATTGCGTGGCGGTAGCTTGTAAAAGCATTTTCTGCTTTTATGGTGGATATTTTTTGCTGGTTTTTAAATACCTGCACACAATGTTGCCTTTTTTTATCCCATAGAAAAGGATAAGCAAGCCATGATCAGATGTCAGTCAAGCCTTGAGCTCTCAGTGCGTGAAAATAGCCAATAGAGCATTGTTAGATAATAAAACCAAACGAGCTGGGCAACATCATTGTGGCTACTGAAGTCGTGCTAACAAAGTTAGCAAGAGAAATCATGCTCTGCAAGAACATTATTCATGATTTAGTTTAAAATAACACCTGAAAACAAGATTTTGTATTAGCTAATTTTAATATTTCTCTGGAGCAACGTAATAGGCTGTGCTACTTTTACGGTGCTGTGTTGGAATAAGTGTTTTGTCATTGTCTGGTCTAAAGCAGCTCCTGCTCGTAGGCTGGTGTTTCAGAAGTGGCCACTTCGGGCTGCCTGAGAGAGGAGCACGGTGTTCAGACGCTGCCCTCTCTTGGAGGCTGCTCTTGAGAGACTGCAAACCTTGCAGCAAGGTCTCCCATAATCCTATACTTACCTATGATAAAATGCTTTATTTCCCCAGGAGCCAAGACATTTGCAATTGTTGGCTGACCTAGAAGACAGCAATATCTTCTCGTTGATAGCAGGCAAGAAGTTGTACAATGCACCCGCAGAGTATGGATTTTGTATAAAGGTAATTCTGCTCCTTAAGGTCTTCCAAAGTTCAAGACAGTGCTGGTAGCTCAGAGTCCCACCAGCCTCCAGCTAACCAGGATTTGTATGTAAAACCCTGCGAGCGTTTCTGTCGTGAGGACTTGATCTTTCACATCTTTCATTTGGCAGGCTTGTCATGTGAATCTTGCCATCATTTTATGTGACACTTCTAACACTTTATCTGGTGCTCCTTTGGCTTGGGAAATCTCTGTGAGATCAGCTCAGTGCTGAAGCATGGTGTGCCTGCGAGGTGGCCTTGGTTCACCTCACAGATGACATTTTTTTCCAAGTACTCTAATGGAATAGGAAAGTTTCTCTGGACAGTGAACACTAAAACTATACAGCAACAAAGGATCAAGCTTCGATGGTGTGTAATTCTGCCATTAATGTGGGCCAGGGGTTTGCATTTATGCAAAGAGAAAGATTGTCTAGGAAAATGGGAATAAGAAGAAGCAATTGCCTTTGAGGATTTTCAAAACAGTCATGCTGATGGATAGGTTTGGAAAGTATTTCAAAGCTTCATGTAATTTTCTGAGGAGAAAATAAGGCTGAGGGCTTCTATTATTGATAGCAGTGAAGTCTCCTTGCTGGCAGCCAGAGCTAGACAACATGTGTTTGCCTCATAAAGTAGAGAATGACTGCAGGACAGATCCCAAGCTAATGGAGGCAGACTTTCAGTAACCTTCAGTTACAGAAACTTTGGTTCTTCATCTCAAAATGAGGACTCATAAATCTACTCACAGTTCCATACAAAACCTAACCCTGAAATGCCTTGGTTCTGGTTCTAGCATGGCCTGAGTACCTTCTTCCTATAAGCTGCTAGAACTGCAGGATATTTCAAAGCAGGCACTGACATTTATCTTCCTGGTCCCAGCTGAGAAGGTGATACCTTTCAAAGCATGCTCAGCCTCTCCTGAGCTTTAATTCAGGGTGGTGTGAACTTTTTCTGGCCAGTTCTTAGACTCAAGCTGTACCTGCCTGTATTCTGCAGTGAACTTGCAGTGTTGTTGGTTTACTACTGAATGTGGCTGACTTCCCTTTAATGCTTTATAGCCCAACAGAGTGAGAAATGAAACCAAGGAGCTGAGGTTGTTGTGTGCTGAAGATGAGCAAAGCAGGACATGCTGGATGACTGCCTTTCGACTCCTCAAGGTACCTAATCTCTTCTGTGTGGATAGAGCTACACCGATAGTAACGTTGCATTTGTTACTTTGTTCTTGAGAAAATACCTGTATGTTCTTAAGCGTCATCTGCCTCCAAAGCAATGCACCTAACAGAAAAAGGCCAGGTAGATCTGTCCCTCCTGTTTTTAAGCACAGGGCTGGGCTCCATTCCTTCCACATGCGATTCAAGTATTATTTTAGTTTTGGAGCCAACCTTACGCTGTGTGAATTGATCAACCACACTGCTTAGCAAGACATTTGCAAGCTATCATAAAGCTAAAGAAAATGTTTTGGTAATGGTGAGTGGTTGTCTTAACTAGAACAGCGTGCTACCTGGAGTCTCTGTGATTTTTTCATTTTTCTGAAGGTTTAGTTAAAAAGTGACAAAAAAGAACAACTCACTGTCTGGGTGGAAGTTATTCATATATGAGAGCAAACGGTGAGATTTATTGATAATATGGTAGGAGGCCTCACAGGGCTTTTTTAAACAAAGTCAGTATGGAAGAAACTGAGGAAAAAGTTGAGTATTTTGTGCTCTTTGAAGCAGAGAACTTCCTAATCTTCACAGGGAAATGTGCAGAAGTTCAGGGTTGGTTTTAAACCTTGACCTGAAGATGCTACCTTGAAAAATGCTGTGTTCTCTGTACCTTACTCTGTCCTCCTCCTATTAAAGGGAATATACACGTATATAAAAAAACAGAATAAATATGTACAGATAATGAACAACCCATGAAAATCCCACCTCTCTTCCACACAGTTACCCTCCTCTCTAATGCTCTATGTCAAAGTGTAACATACAAAAGGGGATAAAAAACCAGAGGCGTGTTCCAAGTGGCACCGCGGTACTTGATACTAGCTGCGTGTCCACCAAAATAGGATGGAGGACCCTGAGCTTAGGCAACTTTGTCTCTCTCTGTAGCAAGCAGGTAGTTTCAGATTTGGCAATGAGGGCATGGCTGTTCTGCTAGCCGCCGAGGTCAGCACACCAGCATCCTGCTGCTGGCTGCCACATGCCAGGCTGTGCCCAACATGGGATGTGTAACCCAGGGGCATGCAGACACTTGATCTCTCCGACCTGAACGAACAGAGTTGCTGTTCCTAGCGAAGCAGCAGCCCGCATCAGCAAAGCCTTCACACCCCTCTCTGCCACCCTTTCCCCCACCAGTGTTTCCCACACAGCTGCTGAAGAAGATGCATTCCTGCATCATGTGTCCAAGGAGCTGAAAGGGAGGGAGTGCATCAGAAAGGGGGTAAGGTTTTATTGCTTCCCAGCCCACATGTGGCATTGACTTAGGAGAAGCCACCAAGATGCCCATTGCTGCATGAGCATTGCTTATTCCTCCCCTCCCCTTCAGAACAGCTCATCTGCTCTGTTTATCCTCAAGATATGACAAACGATTGCTACAATTACCTGTTCCTCTCCCGGTGCAGATTGTCCATCGTGCAAAAACTCTGTAAGCATAGGGAAAGCAAATCAGACTCCTAGGCCTGTGGGTATGAAAATGCAATGCCTGTTCTGCCTCTGCATTAAGTGGTGCTCTCCGAATATTACCTCGTTTGTTATTAGTGAGAGACACTGTCTTGCAGTAGAGAGATTCCTAACTGAAGTTGTTACAAAAGCAGGAGCAGTAGCCATAGTACGGGCTGGGATGCAAGAAGCAATCCCAGTTAGCAGCTGCATATTTGATTTCTGTGGTGCTGATGCCTCTGTGTTATAATCCACTCGCCAGTTTCTTGACTTGTGTTTAGTACACAGTAACAATTATGGTAAGAGTTTCAGTCCCCAGGCAATTCCAAGTATTCTTTCTCACCTGTCTTTTACTTTCCCTATTTATACAGAATTTTGCATTGTGGGGAAAGTGCTCAGAGTGTTAGACAGTTGTAGTGAACTGTGCCTTGAAGATACCACTTGTTCTGAAGAAATGAGTTAAGCTGATCAAGGCACTGATGTTCCTGAATGGCAAGGGAGAACCTTCAGAGTGTACAGCATTAGTGTAGATGTGCATCTTGCTGTGACCATTCAGAGGAATCTTTCTTGCGGTGCAGCCTGTGGCAGCAGAGGTGCTGTGTGGCAGTGATTTCTGTTTGCTGGCCTATAACATTCACCTTAGGCTGTTAACAATGCAGGGGGGAAATACTTTGTTATTAAGGAACACTGAAAGATGATGAAAGTTGTATAGCCTGGAAGAATTAAGGCTGTGCCCCAAGGTTGTGGCCATGATACTCCTTTTTATTAACCTCCCGATTTAGCTTTCCATAGTCATATATTTACAGCAATATATATACCCTGTCAATGAGAACATTCAGTAAGCAATGCTGTGCTCTGCTTTGGCACTGTGCCTCTGGGGAAGGCACCGAGTAGGTGTTTTCCTACCATCCTAACTACTAGTGTTGCTAAAAGTTTATTGTGTTCAGTGAGGAGCATGACTGGAATTCAGTCACCTTATATATATAAGGATTAGAAAAGTACCAAAAGTGTGATTTACTGCTGAAAGTTATTAAAAGAGCTTAGAAAGGTTCTTATTTTTTATCATTATGAAAACTGAGTTTCAACATCAACAAGACTGGATTTTAAGTTCGCATTACTAGAGGGTAAAAAGAGGGGGAGTTAGTATGTGTGTTCTGACCTCAAGTGAAAGCTGGTATTCTACAAGGAAAACATGGTGACAGCTGAGAGAGGCAGAAATTACCTCTGTATTTCCCTCAGACTTGTAAAAGTGCCGTCTTGTAAATAAAACTTGCTGTGCATATTTACTGCTTGATTGCCACCTGCCAATCACTATTAATCAATAAAAATTGCTGTGAGACAGCATTCGATCATGAAAGTGATAAACTGGTGGCTCCTTGCTCCAGCATAAGAGGTGTTGATGAGAACACTCCAGGGTTTTGGGTTTTTCTCCAAGGGTATACATTTGAATAATAGTATCTTTGCATTCCTGTTGGCAGTACGGAATGCTGCTGTATCAGAATTACAGAATTCCCCAGCAGAGGAAAGCCATGCTTCCACACTTCTCCACTCCAGTAGTAAGTAATGAGCTTTTCTTCATTATTGTATGCTGTTGGAAAAGATAACGTTTGGTGTTGCAGTTTAAAAGTGGAAAATTTTACATGAAGAAATGTACCTTCATCATCGTGTAGCGAGTCGATGCAAAGCTCACGTTTCGCACGAGTACAGTTTAGGTGGTTGGCTCTCCATTATCTTAGGCTTGGATGATCCACATGATTGAAAAATCTTGGCTATGTCAGACACTTTGAGATCTACAGTACTGAGACATCTGGCTGTCTCTGCAGAAGCCAGCTTAGGTCTGGCAAAAGGAACACGTAAATCTCCTGAAATAAGTTGGGCCAAGAGCTGACTGTTAGCTATCTAAAAGTGAAGATCCTATATTTGGATCCCAGCTGGCCCTGGAAACGACTGGAGTATAGTAATAGGGCAAGTGGGCAACTTGAGCAACACAGATTTATTCTCAGCCTGTGAATCCTCTCCCTTCCCTGTGGCCTGAAAACAGAACCCGTCTATCCTTGAGTCTGCAGATTTTTTCGGAAGGGGGGAGGGAGGGAGGGAATGAGATGTGTTTTCTGTGCTGTTGAAGGATAACTTTGGACAGTCTTCTGAAACTGAAAAATGTTGAAATTGAAACTCTCAAGGTGCTTTTTTCTTCCCCTGATTTTTGAAACAAGTGAAAATTCCTTTTCAGAGAAGTGTATCTGAGAACTCCCTAGTAGCAATGGATTTCTCGGGGCAAATAGGAAGAGTTATCGAAAACCCTGCTGAAGCACAGAGTGCTGCCTTGGAAGAAGGACATGCTTGGAGGGTAGCTATCTTCTCTTCTTTTCTATTTTTGTAATTAGTAAGTGTCTGTTGAGAGCCAAAACACAGAGTGTGCTATGATGTTAGTGCAGTGCTGGTCACAGTATAGCTTAGCTCCGACCTGAAGCAATCACACTGCAAGCATGCAGATCTGAAAGTCAATATCCATCTTTAGCAAAACTGTCACATTCACAACAACCTTCTACCACTGCTTCTCTGTCCCCCTAGTGTCCAGAGGAAAGTTGAGGGGGAAAGCAGACCCACCAGAACTTTACTGCCAGTTTGCAAAACCAGTCTCTGAGGAGGAATATGTCAAATTAAATGCTTCCCCACATGGAAGAGGCTGGGGCTCTGACTAATGGCTTGCTCCCAGTAAGTTTAATTGCAGAATATACAAGAGGCAGGACCTCTTGCAATGAAAACTGATGTAACTTGTTTATAGTGTCTTGTGGACAGACAGCTGCAGTACAAGTTTTCCCACATGCTCGTCTCTTAGGGAATAGGAGTCATTACTGAAGCACTACCTGGTGCTTTCTGTACGGGAGGGAAATACTGCTTGATTTATGGAGTGCCTGGTGTTTTGCCTGAGCAGAAACATATCAGACTTTTCTTTTTTCTGTCATTTGTTTTTCTTTTTTTCTTTTCTTTTTTTCTTTTTTTTTTCTTTTTTTTATTTTACTGAGCTTTCATCATTAACATCTGGCTTGTGTTTTAAGCCAACTGAAATGAGCTGCTGCTTGTAGATTAGCCCCCTTCAAAGTTGCATTTCTTTTTCTCATCCTTGCATTAAACTTGCCCAGCCCCCAGTTTCCGGTAAATGAAATCTGTATTGCATGTGCACTAATTCTCTTCTGGTGAGGCTTTAGTGTGGATTTAACGGTAATTCATTTTCTCTATAGAAACGTAGCACAAGAATGAACATCTTGGGTAGCCAAAGTCCACTCCATCCTTCCACACTGAGTACAGGTAAATTCTGCTGGTTTGTAAGCATAGTATCAGAGGCCTCTGCGGGTAAATAAAAGTTTTATTTTGTATACAGAATAGTATTAATGCCTTGATGTCAAATACACTGTTTATATTTATCCGTGGCTTCTGTGCCATTGACATGCTTACCCGTACAGATGTAGTAGAAGGAAGGAACTTGTTTTCCTTTGAAGGTGTGCTCAAGCTTCTCTTCAGTATTAATCTTGCAAAACTTAGATTTTATAAAAAAGAAAGACTCCATAAATGGTTCCATTTAAACAGTCCAGAAGCCAGTTCTTTGTTTCAGACAAGGAAAGTCAATGAGTGATCTCTTAGTCTTTAAAGAGCAAAAATGATAGTCTTCAAAATAGCATTCATTCCATGATATCTGAAAAATGTAAACTATGGATGCCTGTAATGTGAGTCTTGAACATCTCTTTGAGATTTTAAGCTTATTAAAATAATAGAAAATTGGAAATAGGAAAAATCCTGGACTTCTTAGAGGAAACAGCTTTTCTCTGTTTCTATTCTGTGTTTCTATTCTGTTGACCAGAATTAAAAAATACCGTTTGAAAAACAATAAACATAAGAATATTTGAAGTTAACTCCGCCCTTGAAAGTGCTTTTCATTATTTGAGAGTTAGAGGGACTTGGTTCGAAGTCATTAGCTTGAATTCTAAGAATTGATTAGTCAAGCATTTTCAAGAAGCTATGAACAGGCAGTATTATAAAAGATCTCTCTCGTTAACCTAATCGTAGCTCTGCAAATCAGAAAATACATGGAAATAATGCCTGTCTACTTAGTGTATTAAGTAGATGCAATAGCTGGAGCATTTTTTTCCTTATTGATTCATTTTTTGTATAGATTGATGAAAGATATTTTATAGTCTGTAACAAAACTATGCCCACTTTTAAAATGTTTAAATTATGTGTGTGGAAAAACCTGTTGCACATGCTACTATTTTTAACCCTCCTTTCTTTCCCTCTTCTCCCTCTCACCTCCAGTTATTCATAGGACACAGCACTGGTTCCATGGCAGAATCTCTAGAGAGGAATCTCACAGGATTATTAAGCAACAAGGGCTTGTAGATGGGTAGGTATTGCTGTTGCTCAGTATTTATGATACGATGGTAAGCGTTCCAGGCAAGAGCACAGCTTCTATTATAAGGGGTTTGCAGGTCTGTGAGCACTTCTGAGTAACCTGATTCTTGAGTAGTCCCAGGATAACCTGCCTGGTTTTCAGAAGTCAGAGTACATGTTTGCTGGGGTGGGTTCTAACTCTTAACTTGAAAAAGAAAATATTAAGACTATACTTAAACTTTTTTTTCCAATGGAGGCACTCAAGTTTTGGAGAATGTTAGAATTTGAAAATAGCTACTTGCTGTAGTGTGCATTGAGGAGGTATTTTCAGGCAAAGTTGTACTGTGCCATTTGCCCACAAATTTATAATCAGCCATTTGTGCTCTTTTGCCTGAAACAAAGCAGCTAATGATAATTTCTCACTGTTTTATTTCTGTTCTAGAACAAAGAAATTAAAGTACCTGTTGCAGCACTCTCTAAAATGTCTGTTCTTGAGATTTAAGTGTCTTCTGAGGATCTCTGTTTCTCTTACTTGTATGTAGTTGTGGTTATTGAAGGGAAGTTGCTTAAACTGCATTCAGTAGTTCTTTATTTGTAGGGTGGGAAGAACACGGTTGCCTTCAGTTCACTTATCTTACTGCTGCCAGGGTTAAGGTAGTAGTTTTCATGTTGGTTTCTCAGGAGACAGTCAAGTTCAAACCTTTCCTAGGCATTTTCTGATTCAGGAGCATCAGTAGTCTTTGCAAAGAATGAAATACAGTAGAGAAACAGAAATTGGTAGTGTGTGTCCATATTCATCAAGCAGTGGGGGTTTTTCTGGACTAGGGCTGTTAGGTTTTAGCTTAGCAGGTCATAGAAGAGAAGCTGAGAAAGCAACGAGCACTGCTGACTTGTTGTCCCACCCTTCTTGGGGTTTTCAGGTGTTAACTTTGTACCTAGCTAGCTCATTTGCTGTGGAAGGTGAGAATTGGTTACTTTGGCTGTCAGCAGTGGCTAAAGAACCATGTTACCTATGTGCTCTGTGATGTAAGGATCATGGTTTTCAGGACAGAAAAGTCTTTCCTCTGTTGTCCTGCTCTGTTGTGTTCTTGAACAAAAGAAGGTAGAAAGTTAACAGTCTTCTGATGGCTCATGTAAGATGTTCAGCAGTGTATATACATGGCTGATAATGCTATCATCTGACTGTTTCTGGAAGCTGTTACTTAGGATGCACATATTTTTATAGTCATTGCTTGTGTGGACAGCCTGTTGCTTGCTAGAGGTTGAGTAAACACTCGCAGGATCAGTTGTGATGAGCTTCGCTTTGTGCCACCAGTTTATCATGATCTGAAATGATAGATGAAGGATCATTTAGAGATACCTGCATGAACTGCAGTAACCACAGGGCAGGTAAGATCTTCCTCCCTGAAATGGATCCTAATGGGTAAAGTCTTTGGTCCCTTCTCCACACATCTGGTCTTGCCAGGACTCAAAAGGAACGTTCAAGTACCATGCATGGTTTCCAGGGGTGGCAAGACATGCCCGTCTCTGAGTATTGACCCTGCATTTTTGTGGTGTTGGCATTTCTCGATCAGTTCTGAGGAGCTGGAGTATGTTCTTTTGGATTCTTAAGGCTACAGGCAGTTCTTGCAACTCAGCCTTGGAAAAGTGTGTTCCTGGTTTAGTGGTTAGCAATTCAGAGGGCTTTTGAGGCTGGTACTGTGCTTGGCTGTCTCACAAGTCCGCTAGCGATTAGCACTGTGAGCCTTACGCCAAAGGTGTATTCTGGTTTCCTGTGGCACGGAGAGGTTCTGCTTCCTTGCTTCATAAATGTCATGGGGAGGAAGCATTTTTTAACTAGATTCTTTTCTCCTCTTCTAAGTATGTATTTAAACCATTTGAGTTCGGGCTTTAATTTTGTGGGTCAACTTGAAAGTGACAGTGTCACAGTGTATGATGTTGCTAGCTGTATTCCTAGAGCATGTTTGTTTCCGGTGATGCTGAGGGAAAAACACTGTGACTGTTTAGAGGAAAAATACTGTGTGTTTTCCCCATCTTGATAATGTGGATGCTACTTAACTGACAAGTCATTTTAAAGTATCAAGCTGTTTCTGTGCAATTGCAGCCATTTAACTTAAATGTAATTTTTCTAACTCTGGAATTCTATAAACTGATGCAAGATACTGGAGATGGAACAGATTTTCATGCATTACTTTCCCCATCTACAGAAATCCAGATTTGCTTTGGAATTAAATGAGAACATTTTCTTCATGGAAGTACATACCAGTAATGGAAGGCTCAGTTAGAGAGACCATTAAGAAGAGCCTCATGCCATTAAAAAGATCATCATTCATAGGGGAAGAACTACTGTCATATATCTTTCACTTCTTGCTTCTTCATCTGTTAGTGTTGCATAGCCAGGCTATCAGGATTGAAAGCAAATTGCCAGTTACGGAATTGCCTGTTAATGCAGCTAAAGAGGAGTTAGGCAATAGCACAGAATGATGAAGTGGTTCTGCTTATTTATGAAGAAATGGATTGTGGTATTCAGTGTGTACTTAAAAATGTTCTTTTCCAGACTCTTTCTTCTCCGGGACAGCCAAAGCAATCCAAAGGCATTTGTACTTACGCTGTGCCATCATCAAAAAATAAAGCATTTTCAAATCTTGCCGGTAAGTAGATGATTGTTAATGCTGAGCACAAAAAAAAAAAAAAAACAAGTAGATTTTAAATCATAAAGCTTTGCCAACATCTGAAGAGACCTCTTATTAATTGCTGGTGTAATTAACAGGGCTGTTGCCATTAGCAAGTATATTAGCAAGTATTCTTTAGAATTGTTAAATGTCTAATTAAAATTCTTTGTTAACATCGCCTGGAAAAATAGTGTTAGTCACTTAGGTACAGAAGTAGTGCACAGAACGTGTTCTTTGTGACTGATGGCAACATCACTGGCAGTTGTCTCCCTGTCACTTAGGCAAATGTAGGATAACTTAGGAAAACTTGAAAAGTTTTATTCTGGAGGTTATCCAATAATACTGAGCTTAAAATAATGTTACACTGACATGTCAAGAACCTATCTGATTTTTGTCTTCATCAAGAAGAGCATGAAAAGTTTAAGATTACGCAGACCTCTTTATTAGTCCAGACCTTCTTCCTTTGCTTTGCCTGCCAATTTCACAAACAGCTAGGAAGTATTTGGGGGTATTTCTTGTTTTATGTAATGAAGACCAGTGCTGTCTCTACAATTTTCACGAGCTTTCACTTTCATAAAGCATTTCAAGTTGGGTTCATGTACATTCTTCTCTAATGCTGTGCATGGCTCCATAAAGGTGTTTTCTGGGCACCGGGTGGTTTGGGCAGTGCCCATCATTTATCTTGCATCACATACTTGTACTCTGTGTTTTGCCACGCTTACATTTCTTCATTTGCAGTCTAGCTTAAAAAGGATGTTTTGTTTCCCCAGTGTGAAGATGATGGACAGATATTTTTCAGCCTGGATGATGGGAACACCAAATTCAGTGATCTAATCCAGCTTGTTGAATTCTATCAACTAAACAAAGGAGTCTTGCCCTGCAAACTCAAACACCACTGCATCCGAGTGGCCTTATGACCTCAAATCTGACTCTCACTGAAGACTGGATTTGCTAGAAGAGTAATTGTAAGAGAACGTTGACACTGGGGAATTGGCAGATTCGTAAGTTGGTAAAAATAAATAAAAATATTATGCACCTTGGGACTCTGAAAGGGATGGATTCGACAGGTGCCAACAGACCAAGATTGCTGGTTTGTCTAACACCTAAGAGTGATTGCTGCTGAGTGTCCCAGCATCCCAAAAATGGGGGGAGGGTATGTGAAACCGTAAGTAAATTTGAAACAAAACTGGAAACTATCTTGGCTGGGCCACTTAACAGGAACAAGTGTGAAGAGAAACCTTTGAAAAGAACTCTTGCCCTGGAATAATCTTGACAATTAAGACTAGTGTGTTTACTTTTTGTATTGATCACTTTTTTTGCACTCCTACTTTGTTTCGGATATTGTATGCAGCCTATATTAGGAGCTGATGTGGCTTTTAAAATTCATGCAGGAGTTGGGTATTAATCTGCACCCTAAAATGTATGGAATGCTTCAGCCTAAAAGGATCTAGAAGAAAATCAAGAAGTGTGTGTGTGTGTGTGTGCGCGTGCGCGTGTCTCAAAACTTCTCTGGAGACCTGAGGTTCGATGATCTGCAGATGTCTTTGAAGAAGCAATGAGGATACAATCTAAAAGAACATACCACCATATACGTACTCTTAAAACTGTTGACTTGTAGCATTATGGCTGTAGTATGTTGATGGCATATTAGTGGCATCCAGTCATGCAAAGACTGTGTTAGATTCTATGCACAAATTTTTATTATTAGAGTGGTGGTTTGTTTTTTACAGCCTTTTGACTGTTTTCCTGAGGAAACTTACTGTTACTAAATAGAATAGGACTGAATGACTACACTTGTATTTGAAACCACCATTTTTTTGTGAGAAGATTCTTCTGCGGGTAGTCTTAGTATGACAAAATACTTAAAAAAAAAAAAAAAAATCTAAAAAAAAAAAAAAAAAAGGAAAAAAAAAGAAAACAATAAAAAAACAACAGTGTTTTTAGCTTTATAGCTCCTTGAATTTTCAGACTGTTTCAAAGAGCTCTTTCCGTACAGTAAAGCTACAGTGACACAAAGCTTTCCTGGGGAAAAGGGCATAAAAAGAACTGTACCCCTTCTGCTTTCTGTAGGGCCTTGAAATTTTACATGGTGAGAAAGAACATACTGGGAATGGAAACACATTTGTGAACTAGCTGCTGGCAGTATCGTCCGCTGAGGTAACTGTGTCACATGCTAAAGCACACCAGTACCTACGGCAGGCAAGCGTGCATCCTGCTCCGGTGCTGGTTTGTCATCAGAAGTACTTTATTGTTAATGTTTAAATCAGTTACTCAATGTTTACACAATAACGCCTTCCGATGATGAATCAGTACTGAAGTCAGGCAAGTCCCACCTGGATCCCGCGATGCAAACGCCGTCCTTCCAGCAGCAGGGCTGGAGCAGGAGCTGTGGCTGCCCTGGCTTTTCCTGGTCCTCGGCGCAGTTAGCCGCGGTGCGAGAGGCATTCCAGCCTGGGAATCGCAGAGCGTAGTGCAGGACGGAGCGTTCTTCAGTGATGTACACAGGCTAGTTCCTCCTTGTTAAGACTTGCCACTGGGTTTGAAATCCTAGCCATCTGAAAGGGTAAAGAAGGAAAACCAATCCTACACCTTTAGGTCTTCACGTAGTGTTGAGAACAGCTTAAGACAAACCATAACCTGCCTGAGTCGTCCATATCAGCTTATAACTATGTCAATGGTATAGAAACACTGTATTTTAGTTTACAGAACACATTTAGTTTTTTTTTTTTTTTCTAATTGTACATAGAGAAACGAGTGTTCCTGCTTTCTAGACAATGTATTTTAAAACCTTGAAATTAAGCTAACTTAAGTCTGACTTCACTTTGCATGCTTCTATTTGGCCCCTATTAGGAGAAAAAAAGATACTTGTATTGACTCCATTACCAGTTTAATAAGACCATTTATGCTGTAGTTTTTAAGTTTTTCTGTTTACATAGCTTAGTGACAACCATGCATTTTTCCCAGTAGGCAGATAGTATTTGCAGTGTTTCATATTTATAAAAAAAAAAAACAAAAAACAAACAAAAAAACTTGCATCTTATTTAAATTGAGAATAAAAGTTTGACTATGAATCATGATTTTTGTATGTAGATGGTTGACTTAGTATTTTGTACTTTTCCCAGCTTAAGTGAGCTGTTTTGAGAAAGTGACCACCTTCAAAGTGGCAACATTCTTACTTAAGCAGATCACTGCTTTGTCTTCTTTCTGCTGGAAAACCGTCAGTACCACCTTAGTTTTCCAACAGATTCAGCTGGCTGCCAGCTCAGAATACCAAGGACTGAAGGACATTTGACTCTTATTTTTGTATTTAAATGACATGAATGTAAAGGGGATGCTCAGGGTTGTTTTGGAGCCTGTTGAATTTTTATCTTTTTGCCTGTGATTTTATTTTCTAAATAAATACTTCATGTAGCAATCTTGAATATGTTGAGAAGGAAAATGCCAAACCATTTTGGTAATGAGGTTACTAGTTAAGTTATGTTACGATAGGTGTTAAAGTACAAAAAACTTTTTATTTGTTAATTAATCTTGAAGAAACACGTGCCTCAGTTTAGATGTTTTGTCTTATCTTTTCTGCACTAAATACCTGACAGTTTGACCAATCAATGCACCTTTCCAGTGGCAAGACTTGCTTATCGTAAATTATATTGTCACAATGCAAGATTTAGTGACTGTAAAATGGAATAAAGTTTAAAGTTTCAGGGAATGCAAAAGGTATTAACTTAAGAGACAAAACCTTTATTCAATATGCTTTGCTTCATACTGTAAATAGCTTTTTGGCTTGTGAACCTAATTGTAATCTTTCAGGTATTTTTGTACAAATAAGGGACTGATATTCTGTTTCTTGTAATTAGAAATAAACGTTAATACAATGCTATTCATTTTATATTGGAATGAATGTCGTCTTTTGGACGTGTCTCTCGCCTTAACTGGGGGTTATATTAAGCAGCCTTTAAGAAGAATTGAGAGGAAAACAGAATCCCCAAGACATCTTTATCCTGGCTGTTCTGTCATAAGATTCCTATTAGGACAAACTGCCCTTTATTTTAAAACAATCTTGTTCACCCCTTTTGTGTGAGGAAAATTATTGGGGATATTCTGCTGTGGTATTTGCAATACTCATTTGGGAAGGTTGCTAGAATCAAATCAGGCTATGTACCATGAGCATCTTGTGGGTCTTCAATAAAGCTGTAACTCACTGAAAATGTACACTCTGCATAAAGGACTTTATCATCCCAATAGCTGTTGGATCAGAAAGCTTCCAGTAGTACATTCAGAAAGCAATTATTTACCCCTGTACTCCTTGTATTTGAGTGGTCCATCAGCATTTGGGTGGAAAAGCACATCTGCACAAAATTTGGGTTTGCTGAAAAAGGCCATTTTTTGGTGGGAGGGGGAGATGGGTGGTTCTTCTGACTAACAGAAGGTTGGGAATGTTTCGCTGTCTTGGTGGACACGGTCCTTTCCCGTTACTGCCTTGCCAATCCATAGAAGCCATCAAATGCATTCCACTTCAAGCCTTACTCACAGTCTGACCTCTTCATATGAGCTCGTATCGCGCCAGGGCATGAGGTACATGTAGCATTCAGCAGCTCATAAAGGCAAGAGTACTTTTCTGAGGGTTTGATACTTTTCTACCTGGAGATGCATGGTGAACTTAAAGCACTTGGAGTTTACCATCCTGCATTCAGCAACTTACTCTTTCACAGGGGACTGCTTACTTACAAAAGGTTTGAAGATGCCTGGTTCTTGCCTAGCTAAAGGAACCTGTGTTAGCATTGAAACTGGTCCCCTCTGTAATCATTAAAAGGACTCTAATTCTACATAAAACCTGTAAAAAAAACAAATAAACAACCAACCCCAACACTCCACTTACTTTATTGTACATGTTATGCTTGGAAGAGACAAGAAGATGGCATGAAAAAGAGCAGCACCGTAAAAAGGTGTTGGTAAGCTCACTCAGTGACAGGGCCGTGGGGTCTGTGTGTTGGTCCAAAGTGCCCACAACTGTGGCAAGTGCAAAAAGATCTTTAAACTCTGTCCCTAGACATGAAGAGGAGTTACCAGTGCTATCAGAACATCACCAGTACAAAATTAGTCTGGGTCAGAAATGGGTATATTGCACAGATTTTAGTTAATTGCCAGTTAGAAGGTTTGTGCTGCTTTTACATCAGGTGCAGGACAGCAGATGTAATCAGACAGCTGATTCCACATGGAACCTTCTAGCATGAAGTTCACCTGGCAAAACAGCTTAAAACACATTTGAATCTATGAGTAAACTTGTATCAGACAAGTGTTCTATATAGCATGTGGCTGCAGCACTTTTATCCTGAAATACAGAACCCTAGAGTTAGGTTTAACACCAAATCGCTGCTTCAGCCTGTTCCTGCAACACCAGGTGAGAAAACCATCACCAGAGAAGCCATTTCCCTTCAAGTACATCAAACTTCAGATGACTTTTGAGTTCATGTTATTGCTAATTTAGGGATGTTTTAATCTGATTTGTTAATGTCCAGCTTGTATATTGCTTTTTGTCTGAGGTATTGTTTGTCTTATCTTGGAAACTTCAGTAACAGCATCAGCAGATGGAGGCAAGAGATACCTTCCTTTGAAATATCCACATGGCTTTCATTTGGGTTGCTTCTGCATCCTAAATCTTAGGTCTTCCTTCTTTAACTTGGAGCAGGATTTAATTAGTATTTGAAAACCTAATATAACCACAACTATGTCCAAGAGCTGTGTGATATTCATTAGATACTGTTATTAGTCATATCTGAGACTTTAAAATAAATTAGTTTTGTGCAATGTTCACATTGCAAGCCTTTAGCCCAAAGACATTCTGCTCTAATTGCTTAACATTTTACACAGATACTAGCAGATGTTTTAGCAAAAAAAGACCGGTTCATCACAAGACACTGAGCTGTGATTAGCAGGGCCTTACGACACACGTTGACTACCCAGGTTTGTACGCTTTGCTGTTATTGTTTTCCATTTGTTGTCTGCAAGATTCTGGTGCCACAGCTGGGGAAACAGGAAGGTGAAATTCGAAACACAGCTGCCAGCTGTGAGTCAAAGTGCAGCCTGGGTTGATGGGCTCTGGAGTTCACCTCTGCTGCAGTCAGAGGTATCACTCTTAAGAGAGCTCAGAAGAGCTAGCCTGGGAGGGAAATGGAGAAAAGAATGAGTCTTGGGCAGCGCTGTCCAAGCGATGGTTTGGGGGTGACTAGGAACAGGGGAGTGATGCCCAAGTGCTGCAAACCACTCCCTTAGAGTCCGTTTCCCCTCCCAGCTGTGAGGACACCTCTGCACAGGCTGCCATTTGACGTGTCTTTTGAAACGTGTTCTCCAGAGGTGTGAGGACTGGTGTTTGGGGGCATCAAGCAGCTCTGGAATTGGTGTTCTCTGCACCTTGCCCATTCTCCAATCCAGTCTGTCCAGCTGCCATCCAGAGGAAAGGAAGGCACAAGTACAGGGTCAGTGGGAATGGTTAAAGCAAGCGGTTGAGCTCAGCACTGACCATGTACAATTTCATTGCCCCACAAAGAAGGCTGAATACATCCTATTTTGAAATACTTTCATTTAGCTACACCTTTTCCTTGTTTTATGTCCTCCATAATTGTCCTTGCTGCTGATTATCTGCAGGGTGTTGATGTGCTGAACAATGAAAATCATCGAAGGCTTACAAGGTTTGCCTCAAAATATTTACCATCAATTGCCCAAGCAAACATTTGACCTGCTCTGGGAAACAGAGTGCTTCAGAAAAGAGCGTGTGCCTGAGAGGGTGTCGCATTCTCTTGCTTGTATGCACACCTTCACAAAAAACCCCATAAATTCCTAGAAGCTGATGCCCTTGAAAGGGTAAAGGAGCAGGAACTCCTAGGACAGGAGCAGGAAGGGAGGCTTAGGATGCAGTAGGAATGGAAGAGATACAAGGAAGAGCAAACACAGTGGGTAGAGAAACAATGAAATCTCGTAAGGGTTCAGCCAACTAGAAAGCAGAGACTGAGGGTAGTAGACTTACAGAAAAACACAGACAGCTGAGCAGAACTGAATTGCAGTCTCTTCCAGTACAGCATCAGATGAGGTGTGCAGGGGTCCAGGTCAGGAAAATCAGAAATATTGCTTCATAGTCTGCTTATGTAAGCTTGAGTGTTCGCCACAAAACGTAGCACATGGCAAAAGTTCACACAGATTCACAAAGGGCTTCAGCATCGCCATAAACTCAGCTGATGAACATTAATTACAAAAATACTGTCTTTTGCTATGAAAGTCTGTGGGCCACAAGTGCCAGGAGCAGTCTGTAGGGCAAGAAGCATTCCTTGGCAGCCCATGTTTGAACTCTTTCTTCCCTACACATCCACTACAAAGTATTAAACATGGGCTGGGGAGACTTTTGATCTGATCCTGTATGTGTGTCTGCATCAGGGCCAGCTCATACTGAAACAACTGGAGGCAGCACTGATAGCTGATGAGAAAGCCTGTGCTGCAACCAACTGCAGGCTCCCTTCCCCTGGATGAAGGCAGCTCTGAGAGATGCAGCCACCTAAACACTGAACGTGTTCCCTACCAGGCCAGAACGCGATGCTCCAGGGTCTGCAAGAGCTGTTCCCCCCAGACTGCCATCCAGAGGGGCTGCTGGAGGCTGGGGCTGCTGGAGGCTGGGGCTGCTGGAGGC